>UESW01004198.1:229500-561740 GCA_900491605.1 Calamus simplicifolius
TCAGGGTGAATGAGGGAGTCATCCTTCGACTCCTTTTATTCTCCCACGCGACGCCTCGGATCAATAGAAGATGGGAACCCATCCGACGCGCGAAGACCCAAGAAACCAGACGTCGCATAGAGATTTAAACGTCAGAAGGGAGTTAAGATGCCAGGTATCCCTAAAAATAAATACTAAGAGTTACATTCCCCATAATAATTTATGGGGGGTTACAAATCCCATGGCCTATTGGGAGATAGCCTTTCTTGAAATTCTTCATGCTAAAATTTTAGCATAGTGTTTATGTACGTAGATTGAGATAATCCCAAAAGCCTCCTTGATCTATCTCTATAGATCTTCATACCAAGTATATAAGAAGCTTCACCCAAGTCCTTCATAGAGAATTGAGATGATAACCAGACCTTTATTCCTTGTAGTGCTGGAATGTCATTCCCGATTAAGAGAATGTCATCCACATACAGCACAAAAGAATACAATCACAGAACCATTAGCCCATTTATAAATGCAAGGTTTTTCTCTATTCCTAATAAAACTATATGTCTTGATACATTTATTGTTGGAAAATTATTGAGAAATTATTTACCTAATTAATTGATTTTGATGATTAACAAAAGTCGTGAGTATATTCATTGTGTTTCTGATAAATTTGATAAGTGTTTCAGGATTAAGATCGGCTATTTATCCAAATGATACTAAGAAATCAGTTTTGAATTGAATTTCAATGGAATTTATTTAAGTTTAGAACTTGGAGCCGACACCTAAAACCTCTTGAGCCGACTCTAGAACATATCAGAATAGTTCTATATTTTCAGCACGGTTCGGAGTCGATACCTAGAGTTTCGGAGCCGACACCTGAAGTTTCGGAAATGACACATGGATTTCAGAGCCGACTCTAACCTGAGTTACAGAGACTATGTTTTTGGAGCAATTTTTGGAGCTGACACCTCAGAAATCGGGAGCCGACTCCAGTCAGCGATGAGTTGACACTTTGCAAAGTCGGAGCTGACTCCACGATGGATTATTTTTTGCTATTTATGGAAACACTATCTGGAGCCGACATATGAAAAGTTGGAGCCGACTCCAACCTATCAAGGACAATTTTCAAAAGTGTCAGATCAGCTATAACGGATATATTTTTTCACCTAACTCTCAACGGATCTATTTCTTGCGTGGAGAATCATCCAAGGTACTTTGTAACGGCTATTTTCTCACCTAATCTTAGATTAAGACTCTATATAAAAAGGGATTCGTCCGTTTGAAAAGAAGAACAAAAATTGAGAGAAAATAACAAAAAAATTGAGAGATATTTAAAGGAAAAATCTCTGAGTCCATATCTATCATTCAAAGAGAGATTCAAGAGAAATCCCGAGCCCTAAAAGTTCAAATTCAGAGGATTCTCAATGGAAAAGAGAAGAAGAGTAAAACCCCTATTCCCTCAAAGTTATCTCCAATAGATTTTGGTCAAGAATCAGAGCTGAAGCTTGATTCAACCATTCAAAAGAGAAGAGAAAAAAAAAAAAAAAAAAAGCTCAACCTTAAATCGCTTCAAACAGGCTTTTCTAATCTTGTTTTATTTACATTGCATATTTTCTCATTTAAGGAGCTGTTAATTGATGTAAACTTTATTTTGAATTGTTGTTTGCTAATTCAATCAAGGGGATTGAATTAGTTGAGGTAGTTTACCTCGGGGACAAGCTAAGTTTAGCTTGGGTTAAGGTTTTGTGCTGGTAAACCTGTGAAAACCAGCTGGGTTCGTTGTGACCCCGTGTAAAACAACAAGTTAGAGTTGTAAGATTGTAAAACAACTCAACTGTAATCAGGGGATTATAGTGTGAACCCAAGAGTTGCTTGGGAGTGGAAGTAGGTATGGGATACACCGAACCACTATAAATCTTTGTGTTTGTCATGCTTTTGTCTCTCTCTCTTCATCATATTGTGCTCAGCATTCATTAATTCATTCCACTGTGCACATTCACTTCAAGTAATTATTTTCAAAGTGTTAAATTTTTTAAAGAACCCAATTCACCCCCCCTCTTGGGTTTCCATCTGGGCCAACAATTGGTATCAGAGCTTGTGCTCATTTCTAGTTGATCTAACGATCAAGAGTTAAAGATCCAAATGGCAACACAAGCTGGTTCATCTTTTGCTGAAGGCCAATCCACTAATAGGCCACCTTGTTCAATGGCTCTAATTATTCATATTTGTTGGCCCAGATGACAACCCAAGAGGGGGGGGTGAATTGGGTTCTTTAAAAATTAGCCTTTTAAAAATGTTTTGCTTAAGAAGAATGAAGGCAATAGCAATGCAAATACAAAGTGCAGTGAATAAAAGAGATAGAGGAAGAGTCAATGAAAGCACGGCAAACACAAAGAATTTATAGTGGTTCGGTGTATCCAACACCTACGTCCACTCCCAAGATTCACTTGGGTCCACACTATAATCACCCTAGATTATAGCAGAGTTGTTTTACAAGCTCACAACTCAAACTTGTTATTTTTCCGGGCGCACAACGAACCCAGCTGGTTTTCAAGGGCTCACCAGCACAAAAACCCTAACCCAAGCTTCACCAAGCTTGTACCGAGGTAAGACTACCTCAACTAGTTCAATCCCCCAGATTGAACTAGACACAAAGAATAGAAGTATAGTTTTTCAGTTACAAAGCTCCTCAATGAGCAGATTAACAAATGTAAGAATAAAGTTTAGAAAAGCCTGATTTGCAGATGGTTGGCTTTGAGCTTTTCTTTTTCTTCTTTTCTCAACTCTTTTGAAGTGTAGAATCTGGCCTCAGCTTGGATTCTTCACGGAATGAACTTTGGAGTTGATTTGACCTTTTCCTCTTTTGAGTGTTGAAAATCACTTGAAATGCTCTTGAATAGCTCTTGGATTTTCTTCTAAAGCTTCCTTGGATTGTTGAGCTTGAACACAGAAGGAGCTTCCTTGGATTTCACACTCTTTCTTTCACTCTATTTTGAATCACGGATTTTTTCAAATGAAGCTCTGTTTTTCTGATTTTTCTTTCTTTTCTCTTGAAATAATATCTCTCTTTTTGTATATCTTTGATTTGAAAACGGCTTCTCTATTTATAGATTCTGCAAAAATATAGCCGTTAGAACAAAGAAAAATAGCCGTTAATCGAAAATCTTACCGTTGACGCTGAGTTGGCATTCGAAAAAATTTCGCCCAGATTTGCTGGAGTCGACTCATGCTTTTCCCGAGTCGGCTCGAGGTCGTGATACTAAAAATAGAAATGTTCAGAAAGTCAAAGGGTCGACTCACCAAAAGTAAAGTGTCGACTCCTGAAAGTCGGGGGTCGACTCATGAAAAGTTGGGGTCGACTCGCGAAGTGCTCAGAAAAACACACCTCTGGTGTCTGAGCGGAGTCGACTCGCACAGTCATGGAGTCGGCTCGACAGAATCGGGGGTCGACTCGAGAAATTACGTGGGTCGACTCGAGACAGATAGTCATTTCTGTACTCTGAGGGGAGTCGACTCTGAAACTCAAGAGTCGGCTCCGGAACGTATCAAAAATCAGAAAGTTTTCTGATTGACTTTAAATTCGTTCCAGATTCATTTTAAATCATTATTTTGACTTGAATATAATAAAATTGACATTAAGAATCAATTCAAGAAGTGTTCCAAAAACTCATTGATTACAATATGAAGTATTAAATTTCTAATTGAAAGCTTAAACATTGAACTTGAAGTTACTTTCAATTTGATTAAAGTCATACTTTAACATTCTCATTCATTGTTCTAAATAAATTCATTGTTCAAAATAAATTCATTGCTCATGTAAATAAACTCATTACATCTTTTAATGTACTCATGGCTTTTGGTAATCATCAAAATCAATAAGATTGGGGCATATAATTTTTCAACAATCTCCCCAACAATCTCCCCTTTTTGATGATGACAAAAACATTGAGTTTATGCATGATTGATTTGTGAATTTATTTTGATTTCATAAATAGGCTTAGGCTCCCCCTGAATGAGGTAGCTCCCCCTATGAAACTTAAATAAATATCCCATCTCATTCATTCAATCATTTTAATATCATTTGATTAATCAATCAATTTCTCCCATATGCATATACAGTTATAAAACTATAAAACTCTCCCCCTTTTTTGTTATCAACAAAAAGGTAGAGAGACAAATTCATTCATTCAAGATTTGATTTAACAAAATCATTCATTCATTGATAATAGGAAGAAATACATTGAGTATTCAAAAAGGATAATTCATTACATCAAAATGTCAAATACATCAAAGTGTCTAATACATTGATACCAAAATGTAAAACATAACATTAACTTCAATACATTGCAAGGACTGAATATCTAATACATTAAAAATGAGTCCTAACAATCCTAGTCAAATGATCAATTATGTTTTTCATTCCATCAGTTTGATTTTTACATAGTCCTTTAGCCTCTTCATCCACAAAGGTGCAAGCAGTCAAAATTTTATCTTGAGCTCTGCGTTGCATTTAGAGTAGGTTTCGCCATCTCCGCAAATATCTTTAAGCTCTTCAAATATGTTCTTAAGATCTCCACTTAAAGATTCTGAAGAAGTGCTGAGAGTAGACTCAATTTTGGTGATCCGATCATCCAAAGAGTATAGAGTTTCTTGAGATTCATGAACTTATTTCAAACTCTGATTTTAATTTCTCTGACTGATCATCAAAAAGTCCTTTGAGTTGCCTTAACTGAAGATCTGAGAAGCCAACTGATGAAGATGAAGCTTGATCAACCAATGGAACAGGGGTAGGAGCAGGAGAAATAGGAGGGCTCGGAGGTGCAGGTGAAGAGTGTCTAACTGATGGTCCTGGTGCCTCAGCATCCTCTGCTCTATCTTCTACTAATCCTTTCCTTTCCCATTTTCCATTCTTCTTAACAAATCCCATCCTATGAATAGTGGCCAGGCTGTAAAAATCTGTGTGTCTCAAGTTCCTCATTGGCTCACTATCAGAAATAACAATCCCTTGACTTGGAAAATTTTAGTGAGGATCATAGGGCAAGCTGATTTTTCTTTCCTCCACAGTCAGCAATATACCATAGAATCATACTGGGAAGGTTAATGGGTTTGCCCGTTACAATAGCATCCATCACAAAAATATCCCTTTCTGATACATAATCAAATCTTCCTATCTTGGAAAAAGGATCCTACTACATATGTTGTGAAGCAATCTCAGTTCTAAGGATAATTGATTGGCAAATACTTCTCAAAACCGACACCTCCCGGTTAAGTAATCTAGCAAGAGCTGGGCTTCTGTCATCCGAAGAAAATGTGGAAGTACCTGACATGGGTAGATCCAACAATCTTGACAGAGCTCTACAGTCACTGAGATTCTATTTCCTCTACAATGCTTATAAGACCATTATCTCCTCTAGACAGATTCTTATAAAACTCCTTTACAAGAGGGATAAGTAGGACAATCTAGGGAACAGATCTTCTCCCAACCCATTTCTATCAATTGTCTCCCAAAAGAAATCCCTCTGCCTCAAATAATTCAAAATCCACTTTCCTCCCCGTGGTAATGATTCTATCGCTAATCTATCTACCTGAGAAGGAGCAGTAGCTGGAGAAGCATTTGGAGTTGAAGAGATGAAGTTGAATCCGAGCTCGGTGAAGGCTCACGAACCGGACGCCTCACGGTCTTCCTCACGGCTCTCTTCCTCTTAACACCGGCCGCACAAAGGTTGGAACCTCGAGTTTTAGGGGCCATTGGTCGATTGGAAGGGTTAATCAGGGATTCTAGGAATTTGGAAGGTCTGGAAGTGTTTTGGAGAGAGTATTTTGAGAGATTGGGACGTTTGAAAAGAACGGCGAGTCGACTCTGCCCTAGATAAATCAACCTGGGACCACTTCGAGTCGGCTCCCGCAAAGCGAGGGGTCGACTCCGGACAGTCACAGAAAACCATCCCGAAGTGGAGTCGACTCGCGCCGAGAAGGGGTCGACCCGAGAGTTTCAGCAGAAACCAGGAGTCGACTCCGATACTCACCGAGTCGGCTCCGAGACCATTTCAGAGCAAAAACATGAAATTTCTGAAATGTGTCCGGAATTTGATCATAAAAATTGATAAAATAATCATTGGATTTGTATGATCAATTAGATGTGAATTCTAGATAAGATTTCCTTAAAGATCAAGGATTTGAAAGAATTTTAGATAAAATTTCCTTAGGGGTTTCAAATTCATTCTAATGGATCACAAATCCCTAACTCTCCTCTAAGATAACAGAATCTTTCTTCACTTAAGGGTTTTGTAAATATATCAGCTAATTGTTCTTCAGTGTTAACATAATCAAGACAAATTTCATTATTTGCAACATGTTCTCTTATAAAATGATATCTAATTTCTATGTGTTTAGTTCTAGAATGTTGAATTGGATTTTTAGTTAGATTAATTGCACTTGTGTTATCACATCTTATAGGTGTTTTATCAAGTGTGATACCATAGTCTTCAAGTTGTCGCTTAATCCATAGGATTTGAGCACAGCAACTTCCAGCTGCTACATATTCAGCTTCAGTAGTTGATAATGCAACTGAATTTTGCTTTTTGCTAAACCAGAGATTAAGTTACTTCCTAAGAATTGGCATGCACCACTTGTGCTTTTTCTATCTAACTTACATCCAGCATAATCAGAATCAGTGTATGCAATCAGATTTAATGTTGAGTCTCTAGAATACCATAAACCTACATTTTTTGTTCCACTTACGTATCTTAGTATTCTTTTAACAGCAATTAAATGTGATTCTTTAGGTTCAGACTGAAATCTAGCACATAAGCAAACAGCAAACATTATATCTGGTCTACTTGCAGTTAAGTAAAGTAGGATCCGATTATACCTCGATAATATTTTTGATCAACCTTCTTACCTTCTTCATCTTTGTCCAGCTTGCATGAAGGACTCATTGGTGTTCCGAGGGGTTTGATTGATTCCATACCAAACTTCTTTAGAATTTCTCTTGTGTACTTTGTTTGGTTGATAAAGATTCCCTCTTTGCTTTGTTTGATTTGGAGTCCAAGGAAGAAGTTGAGTTCTCCCATCATGCTCATTTCAAATTCACCCTGCATCAACTTAGCAAACTCTTGACATAGAATATTGTTAGTAGCACCAAAAATGATATCATCAACATATATTTGAACTACTAATAAATCTTTACCTTTTCTTTTCAAAAACAGTGTTTTATCAACATTTCCTCTTATAAAATCATTTTCAATTAAAATTTACTTAATCTATCATACCAAGCTCTAGGTGCTTGTTTCAAACCATATAATGCTTTGTGCAATTTAAAAACGTGATTTGAAAATTCATGATCTTCAAAACCTGGTGGTTGTTCTACATATACTTCTTCATTTATAAATCCATTTAGAAATGCACTTTTTACATCCATTTGAAATAAGTTAAAATTCATATGACATGCAAATGCAAGTAATAGTCTAATGGCTTCTAATCTAGCTACTGGTGCAAAGGTTTCATCAAAATCAATACCTTCTTCTTGATTATATCCTTTTGCAACTAATCTAGCTTTGTTTCTAATTACTATGCCATTTTCATCTAGTTTATTTCTAAATATCCATTTTGATCCTATAACAGAATGATTTTTAGGTCTTTCAACTAAGGTCCATACATTATTTCTAGTAAATTGATTTAATTCTTCTTGCATTGCTAACATCCAATTATTATCTTTTTCAGCTTCTTCAATAGTTTTAGGTTCAATTTGTGATACAAATGCAAGATGATTACTAATATTTCTCATAGATGATCTAGTTCTTATTCCTTGAGATGGATCACCTATAATCAATTCCTTAGGGTGACTATAAGCATATCTCCAATCCCTAGGAGATCTACATCATTATGATTAGTGTTAGTATCATCAACCTTAGGTGAATCATTATCTTTAGCTTCTTGCTCATGATCTGAAGATACATCAATATTTAATTTTTCAAGATCTTTTTCAATTATGTTTGTATCTTCTTCATCATCAAGTTTTTCGGAACGAGTTGCTAAAGATTCATCAAAAACTACATGAATGGATTCTTCAACAACTAAAGTTTTCTTGTTAAATACTCTATATGCTTTACTAGTTGTTGAGTATCCTAAGAATATTCCTTCATCAGATTTAGCATCAAATTTGCCTAAATTATTTTTACCATTATTGTGAACAAACATTTACAACCAAATGCATGAAAATATTTATATTGGGTTTTCTATCATGCCATAATTCATAAGGTGTTTTCTTTAAAATAGGTCTTATTAAAGCTCTATTTAGGATGTAACATGCTGTGTTAATAGCTTCCGCCCAAAAGTATTTCGGGAGTTTACTTTCACATAGCATGGTACGGGCCATGTCTTCTAGAGTCCTATTTTTCCTTTCAACTACACCATTTTGTTGTGGGGTCCTAGGTGCAGAAAAATTATGATTAATACCATTTTCATTGCAAAAACTTTCAAATAAGTGATTTTCAAATTCAGTTCCATGATCACTTCTTAGAGACACTATGGTAGTGTTTTTCTCATTTGTTACTTTCTTGAAGAATTTCAGGAATATCGAGAAAGTCTCATCTTTGTGAGCTAAAAACATTACCCAAGTGAATCTAGAGTAATCATCTACTATCACAAGACCATATTTCTTTCCTCCTAGACTTGTGGTTCTAGTTGGTCCAAAAAGGTCCATGTGAAGTAGCTCTAATGGCCTAGAAGTTGAAACAATGTTTTTAGATTTGAAAGAACTTCTTGTTTGTTTTCCAAACTGACATGCATCACATATTTTGTTATTTTCAAAATCTATTTTAGGTAGCCTTTTACTAAATCCATTCTAATTAGTTTTGAAATCAGGTGTGTGCTTGCGTGACCTAATCTTCGATGCCACAACCAACCAATCTCATTCATATTAGCATTATTAGCAACTAAGCAATGATTATTAGTAGACAATTTGTCTAAGTCAATCAAGTATACATTGCCATTTCTATTTCCAATAAAAACAATGCTATTATCAATGGGATTAGCACTGTGCATAAAGAAGATTCAAATGAAACTTTAAAACCTTTGTCACATAATTGACTTATACTAATTAAGTTATGCTTTAAACCATCAACATAAAGTACATTCTCAATAAAGGTGGATGGAGTTATACGGATTTACCAAGGCCCATGATCTGACCTTTACCATTATCCCCAAATGTAACAACTCCTCCTTTCTTTTCTTCAAGGGTGATGAATTCTTCTTTGTCACCCGTCATATGTCTTGAGCAGCCACTATCAAGATACCACTTTCTCTTTGATCTCTTGGCCACAAGACATTCCTGCAATGATATCAAACTTTATGTTTAGGTACCCAAGCTTTCTTGGGTCCTTCATGGTTAGTAGCAACAAAAATTGTTCCTTTCGGAACCCATATTTTCTTTCCTTTAATATTTAAGTTTTTATTAGGTTTTAGAATTTTACATTCATAAGATTTATGTCCTTTTGATTACATTTAAAGCATGTAAAATTACTTTGGCCAGCACACACAAAATATTTTTCAGTGATTTTTGTTTTCTTAAAGTGTTATATCCTAATCCGGCTTTGTCAAAAACTGCTTTTTGACTATTTAATAACATGTCCAATTTAGTTGAGCTTAAGGTAAACTTATCAACTATGTTCTTATGTTTTTCAACCTCTTTCCTTAGTTTATCATTTTCATTGAAATTAATTCTTTTTCTTTTACCAAAATTTCATTTTCAGATTTAAGTTTCTTAACTTCATTATTAAGATCTTCCTTTTCTTTAATGAAAGTTAATTTTCATTTTTCAAAAGCTTGTATTTCTTTTTCAAAACCTTGAAATCGCCAACAAGTTCATTAAAAGCATCAAATAATTCATCAAATGCAAATTCATCGCAAGGGTTATCGGAACTTACCTCATCGTTGTCGTCCGCCATAAAACATACATTTGCGACTTCCTTTTGTTCTTCTTCTTCGGAAGAAGATTCTTCGCTATCACTCCAAGTCGCCACATAAGCCTTCTTTTTCTTTTTGTAGGCTTTCTTTAATTTAGGACATTCATTCCTAAAGTGCCCCGGTTTATTACACTCATAGCAAGTCAAGGGGTCTTTCTCTTTTTCTTTGTCCTTGTCCTTGTTCTTATCCTTTTCTCCTTCCCACTTTGCTCCAAATTTCTTCTTGTGGAAGGGTTTCTTTCTCCTCATGAATCTTTTAAATTTTTTGCTAAGAGAGCAGTCTCTTCATCATTATCATCATCATCATCACTGCTGCTCTCTTCTTCTTTTGCAGCTTTGAGGGCAATCACTTTCTTCTTCTTTGTGTCCTCCTCTACATGCTGCTTCATTGTCAGCTCATGGGTCATAAGTGATCCTAGAAGCTCCTCTAAGGGTAAGGTGTTGAGGTCCTTTGCTTCTTGGATTGCTGTCATTTTTGCTTCCCATGATCTTGGTAATGACCTAAGAATTTTTCGAACAAGTTCAGAGTTAGTATATGTCTTACCAAGACTTTTCAAACCATTTACAATATCTGTAAATCTAGTGTACATGCATGCAATGGTTTCAGATTGTTCCATGCTAAACAACTCATATTTATGAACAAGAATATTAATTTTAGATTCTTTTACTTGGTTGGTACCCTCATGGGTAACCTCTAATCTATCCCAAATCTCCTTTGCGGAATTACATGTGGAGATTCTATTAAATTCATTAGCATCTAAGGAGCAATATAAGACATTCATGGCTTTAGCGTTAAGCTGTGCCATTTTCCTATCATTATCATTCCAGTCCCTTTCGGGCTTAGGAACAATAGTGCCATCAATAACATGTGTGGGTGTACTAGGTCCATTATTATAACACCCCATAGCTTCATAATCAGAAGCTTGAATGAATATCCTCATTCTAGCTTTCCAATAAGAATAATTTGAACCATTAAACAGTGGAGGTCTATTCGTAGAATGACCTTCAGCAAATGAACCAACTTGAGTTGCCATTTGGATCTTTAGCTCTTGATCGTGTGATCAAAATCTAATGAGCACTAGCTCTGATACCAATTGTTGGCCCAGATGACAACCCAAGAGGGGGGGTGAATTGGGTTCTTTAAAAATTAGCCTTTTAAAAATTTTTGCTTAAGAAGAATGAAGGCAATAGCAATGCAAATACAAAGTACAGTGAATAAAAGAGATAGAGATAGAGTCAATGAAAGCACGGCAAACACAAAGATTTTATAGTGGTTCGGTGTATCCAACACCTACGTCCACTCCCAAGATTCACTTGGGTCCACACTATAATCTTCCTTGATTACAGCCGAGTTGTTTTACAAGCTCACAACTCAAACTTGTTGTTTTTCCGGGCACAACGAACCCAGCTGGTTTTCAAGGGCTCACCAGCACAAAAACCTAACCCAAGCTTCACCAAGCTTGTACCGAGGTAAGACTACCTCAACTAGTTCAATCCCCCAGATTGAACTAGACACAAAGAATAGAAGTATAGTTTTTCAGTACAAAGCTCCTCAATGAGCAGATTAACAAATGTAAGAATAAAGTTTAGAAAAGCCTGATTTGCAGATGGTTGGCTTTGAGCTTTTCTTCTTTTCTCTTTTCTCAACTCTTTTGAAGTGTAGAATCTGGCCTCAGCTTGGATTCTTCACGGAATAAACTTTGGAGTTGATTTGACCTTTTCCTCTTTTGAGTGTTGAAAATCACTTGAAATGCTCTTGAATAGCTCTTGGATTTTCTTCTAAAGCTTCCTTGGATTGTTGAGCTTGAACACAGAAGGAGCTTCCTTGGATTTCACACTCTTTCATTCACTCTATTTTGAATCACGGATTTTTTCAAATGAAGCTCTGTTTTTCTGATTTTTCCTTTCTTTTCTTTTGAATAATATCTCTCTTTTTGTATATCTTTGATTTGAAAACGGCTTCTCTATTTATAGATTCTGCAAAAATATAGCCGTTAGAGACAAAGAAAAATAGCCGTTAATCAAAAATCTTACCGTTGACGCTGAGTTGGCATTCGGAAAAATTTCGCCCAGATTTGCTGGAGTCGACTCATGCTTTTTCCGAGTCGGCTCGAGGTCGTGATACTAAAAATAGAAATGTTCAGAAAGTCAAAGGGTCGACTCACCAAAAGTAAAGTGTCGACTCCTGAAAGTCGGGGGTCGACTCATGAAAAGTTGGGGTCGACTCACGAAGTGCTCAGAAAAACACACCTCTGGTGTCTGAGCGGAGTCGACTCGCACAGTCATGGAGTCGGCTCGACAGAATCGGGGGTCGACTCGAGAAATTACGTGGGTCGACTCGAGATAGATAGTCATTTCTGTACTCTGAGGGGAGTCGACTCTGAAACTCAAGAGTCGGCTCCGGAACGTATCAAAAATCAGAAAGTTTTCTGATTGACTTTAAATTCGTTCCAGATTCATTTTAAATCATTATTTTGACTTGAATATAATAAAATTGACATTAAGAATCAATTCAAGAAGTGTTCCAAAAACTCATTGATTATAATATGAAGTATTAAATTTCTAATTGAAAGCTTAAACATTGAACTTGAAGTTACTTTCAATTTGATTAAAGTCATACTTTAACATTCTCATTCATTGTTCTAAATAAATTCATTGTTCAAAATAAATTCATTGCTCATGTAAATAAACTCATTACATCCTTTAATGTACTCATGGCTTTTGGTAATCATCAAAATCAATAAGATTGGGGCATATAGTTTTTCAACAATCTCCCCAACAATATTGGAAAGCAAGAATGAGGATTTTCATTCAAGCTTTAGATTATGAGTTATGGAGTATCATTGTAGATGGTTCAATCGTTCCTAAGCCCGAAAGGGATTGGAATGAGAATGATAGGAAAATGGCTCAGCTCAATACAAAAGCCATGAATGTTTTATATTGTTCTTTAGATGTGTTGCCCAGATGTAGCAACCCAAGAGGGGGGTGAATTGGGTTATTAAAAATTAATTACTATGTAGATATGTGCCTTTACCCTAATTTTACTTTGCAACAGTGTAGTGGGGTGCACAGAATATTAACAATAGAGAATCAAACAACCACAAACACACAGAAGTTTATAGTGGTTCGGTGCCAAACTCAGCACCTACATCCACTCCCCAAAACCTTTTGGAATTCCACTAATCATATCACAACGATTACAACCTCTAGCCTTCCCTAGCTAGCCCTCTTGTTTATACGCACAAGGCAGCCAAAAACCCCTAGCTAAACTAGGCTAGTCCTCTCATTTCACGGCACAAGGAAGCCAAAAATAATCAAGGGTTAACACTAACCCTTTTACAAAATAATCAGAGAATGATAAATAGAAGCTCCTACAATGAGCAAATATTTAGAGAATACTTTACAACTTTTGAAGCAATATCTTCAGCAATAAATGAACGAAGTCGAAGTAGCTGAAGTCTTGATTGCTTGAAAAACTTCAATGATCTGGACGACTTTTTTGGAGCAATGAATGAACTTGAATGCATAGCAACTCTTATCAACCACTCAACAATATGCAGTAAAAACTCTTTTCTTGGATTTCTTCCTCTTGAATTTCTCTTTTTCAAAAATCGTCATAGTGTGCTTCTAATCCCAGCTATTTATAATAATCAAATAAAAAGATATCCGTTAGATACATTAGGAACAAATGAAAATAAAAATGGAAAGAAAATATAACCATTGTAAAAGTTTCCCTTAAGCATTGAATGTAGGTCTCCATTTGAGGAAGGAAGAACCCTAAAACAATTCAAAAGTTAAATGTAGCTGAAAATAGAAATAGAGAGAGAGTAAGAGAGAAAGAGAGAGCACGCTCAAAACTCAAACGGCAGCTGACTGGAATTAACTCCAAGTAGCTGAAGACTTGAATGCATTCGGCCAAGAGGCAAGCAGGAACTCCCAGCTAGCTAGTTAGCTAGCTCACAAGAGATGCCACGATAAAGAAAGGCATCCAGAGGAGAGAGAGATAGGCAGCTCCTTAGGCAGCTAAACAATTGCTAGTTATCTTCCCAGCTAACTAACAATAAAAGAAATCGGCCAGGAAAAAAAGTGCAGAGCACTTAGTTAGCTCAGCAGCTAACTAAGCAAAAGATAGTTAGCTCTTCAGCTAACTAACGAGCAAATCAAACGGCAAAGGAAAAAGGTCGTGCTATGGTAGTTAGCTCCCCAGCTAACTAAAAAGTGAAGGCTCACGACTTGCAGGAGATACAGAAGACAGGAGTTAGCTCAATAGCTAACTAAAGAAGAGTTAGTTAGCTCGCTAGCTAACTAAGTTCAAAAGCAACAGAGAATCCGTCCAACTTAGTTAGCTTGCTAGCTAACTAAGGAAAAAGCAGCAGAGAGATCACCCAAGCTAGTTAGCTCACTAGCTAACTGAGCAAAAGGCATCCACATGTCAGGATAAAGCAGCTAACTTTCCAGCTAACTAACCAACAGGTGGCTAGCTCTCTAGTTAACTATAGAAGTAATTTAAACGGCCAGAGAGAGAGGAAGTTAGCTCTCCAGCTAACTAAATTTTGAAAATGCATGGCCTGAACATCCCTATGAAAAATAGTTAACTAAGCAGTTAGCTCCAAGGTAAAACAGTTAGCTAACAAGATATGCTAGCTAGCTAAGAGAACCAGTAGCTAGCTAAACAGTTAGCTAAAAATGAAGTGCATTCGGCCAGGAAGGTTAATAGGCAACGGCAGTTAGCTAAAAAGCAGTCCACTTAGTTTAAAGGCATCCCAAGCTAGCTAACCAGCTAGCTAAAAATGGAGGACGTTCGGCCAGCAACAGTGACGAGCACTTTAGCTAACTGAAAGAACTCCAGCTAGCTAACAAGCTAGCTAACCAGCTAGCTCAATGAGGATGATGCTCGGCCAAGCCACTGAGATAGCTTATCAGTTAGCTGAATGTCGTGCCAGCTAGCTAAATGGAATAACAAGTTAGCTAACCAGTTAACCCCCAAGCCAATAAAATTATCTAAGGCAAACGAAATTTAACAGGTGGCAAAATAGAATGAAGTACTCTCTTACCAATCAATTTTGCACGAATATACTTACTTGCAAAGTGATCGAACTTCCCTGTATTAAGCTTAGAGTTGCTTAATAGTTTTGTAATCATCAAAATCAATCTAGGGTCAACAAGATGCTAATGAATGTAATCGCATATCTATTTGTTTATCTGCCAAAGAAATTTAGGATAGATTAAAGTTACCCATGAGGGTACTAACCAAGTAAAAGAATCCAAAATTAACATTCTAGTGCACAAATATGAATTGTTTAGCATGGAACAAACTGAATCAATCACATGCATATACACTCGATTCATAGATACTGTTAATGGTTTGAAAAGTCTTGATAAGACTTATACTAATTCTGATTTGGTACGTAAATTTCTCAGATCTCTTCCAAGATCATTGGAAGCAAAAGTAACTGCAATCCAAGAAGCCAAAGACTTAAACATTCTACCTTTGGAGGAGCTCCTTGGATCCTTGATGACCCATGAATTGACAATGAAACAACATCAAGAGGAAGAGGTGAAAAAGAAAAGAACAATTGCACTTAAGGCTATAGAAAATGATAAAAGCAGTAGTGGGGAAGATGATGAAGATAATGAAACAGCTCTCCTTGCAAAGAAGTTTAGAAAGTTTATGCAAAGAAGGAGACCCTTCTACAAAAGGAAATCAGAAATTAAAATGGAAGGAGAAAAGGAAAAAGAAAAGGATAAAGAAAAAGAATCCTTGACATGTTATGAATGTAAGAAGCCGGAGCATTTTCGATCTGAATGTCCTCAACTAAAGAAGGGTTACAAGAAGAAAAAGAAGGCCTATATTGCAACTTGGAGTGATAGTGAAGATTCTTCATCTGAAGAAGATCAAAAAGAAGTTGCAAACATATTGCTTCATGGCAAACGACGACAATAAGGTATGTACTGAAACCCCTAATGATGATTTTATATTTGATGAATTGTATGATGCATTTAATGAATTAGTTAGTGATTTTAAGGTTTTAAGAATGAAAAACAAATCTTTGAAAACTGAAAACCTAAATCTTCTCAAAGAGAAAAATGAAGTTATTCTTGAGGTTAAAAATCTAAAATCTGAAACTAAAGTTTTACTAAAAGAAAAAGAATCAATTTCTAATGAAAACATTAACTTAATGAAAGAAATTGATAAATATAAGAATATTGTTGATAGATTTACATATAGCTTAGAAAAATTAAATTTACTTTTGTTGGTCCAGATAACAACCCAAGAGGGGGGGGTGAATTGGGTTTTTAAAAATTTAAACTCTTTTGAAAATAAACCCTAGCAAAAATAAAAACTTAGGTTCACACAAACAGAATATGCACAAATAGAGAGTTAAAGATAATGAGACAATCACGGCAAACACAGGAGATTTTATAGTGGTTCGGTGTACCTACACCTACGTCCACTCCCAAGTATCTCTTGGGTCCACACTATAATCAATCTGATTACAGCAGAGTTGTTTTGCAAGCTCACAACTCGAACTTGTTGTTTTTCTGGGTGCACAACGAACCCAGCTGGTTTTCAAGGCTCACCAGCACAAAACCTTACACCACAAGCAAACTGCTTGCTCAAGGCTAACAGCCTCAATGGAATCAATCCTCCGATTGACCCAGCAAACAATAATTATTTTTACAAAACAAAGGCTCCTCCAATGAGCAAATATACAATGATAGAACACGAAATAAAGAGATAGGAATCAAAGCATGATTTGCAGATCTTGGTGGCTTGCTTCTTCTCTTCTCTTGGGTGGATCTTCCTTTAGAATGCTCTTGAAGCTCCGAAGATTACAAAACTATGGCTTGCTTCTTTTCTTGAGACTTCTTCAAAATGAAACTTTGAAAGCTTGGAATCTCTCTTTTTTCTTTTGGGGAATCAATATAATCTTTCCTCTCGAATCTTCCCTCTTTTCTTTTCTGATGGATTTTAAAGATTTTTCTCTATTCTTTCATTTTGTCTCTCTTTTTCTCTCCCTTTTCTATATTTTTGGATGCAGCAAACCCTTTTTCTTATAGATCAGTTTAATCTATAAATAGTTTAAAACTATCCGTTAGAAACAAGTGTAAGAAGGATTAGATCCAAAAATAGCAATAGCCGTTGGAATTAAAAAGATAAAAGTAAAGTTTAGAGTCGTTCTGATAGTTCTGAAGTTGCGTCTGATATTCTGGAGTTGGCTCTAACTTTTCTGGAGTCAGCTCTAAATCGAAAATCCCCAAATCGCTTGAACTGGAGTCGTCTCTGACTTTTCTGGGGTCGACACAAAAATCTTCTGGAGTCGACTCTAACAGTCCCAGAGTCGACTCTAAGTCATGGGCAGAAAAACCATCATTCTATCTTTTTTGTTGGAGTTGGCTCTAACAGTCCGGGAGTCGACTCTAAGTCTGTGCTGATTTTCGGAGTCGACTCTGCGATTCATGTATCGACTCTAATGTCTGCAATCTTACCTTAACATTAGATTCGAACTAGAACTGGATTTGTCTTATAATTTTGATTAATAATTCATATCATAAACTGAAAAACTTAATCAAAATTATTAGTAACTTCAAATGTTATACTCAAATAGTTTTGTTAATCAGCAAAATCAATAATTGGGTCAACAATCTCCCCCTTTTTGATGATGACAAAAACTTTGAGTATATGCATTAAAAATTCATTTGAATTAAGAATTATAGACATTGTTAAAGCTTTAAAACTTCCTAACAGAGAATTTGATGTCAAGTTTCAAAATGAACTTTAAAAACATACTTGAGTTCTATTATAAACAGCAATCAAGATGATTTAACATAGAAAATCATTAAGCTCCCCCTGCATTAAATAACTCCCCCTATGCAAGATATATGTAGATAAACCAAAATAGATTGACCATTTTTGATACAAATTGATTAGAATTTCTAAAGCTCAAAATTCTCTCCCCCTTTTTAGATATTTTCTCTCCCCCTTTTTAGATATGCCAATTGATTGAAATCTTATATTCCTTTAATCTTATATTCTTCCATTCTTATTTCTTTTATGCATATACAATTTTCTTCTCCCCCTTTTTGTTATCAGCAATAAGGTGAATAAAAAAAGAAAGAATGTTATCAGAGCGAGGTTGTTGGTTCGATCAATCATAGAGATGGTAATTAGTTCTCATAGACAAATTTATAATAAAAGGATAATTGTATTTCAAAGCAAGATCCATTACATGTGTCAGTTCAAGTACATTCACAGCAAGTAACATATTCAAGTACATTCACAGTAAAGTAACATATTTAAGTACATTCACAGTAAAGCAAAATTCCTAGATATAAGCTATCAAAGTAAAAAAAAGCTAGAAATCCTAGAATATAAACTAGGATAAGACAGGGTATCAAAATCAAACATGCTTGTAAATAATTTTCTTCAAATGACCAATCATTTCCATAATCTCATCTTTTTGGTCCTTCTTAAATTTTTCAAGACAAGCTTCAACTTGAGCGACAGCAATATCAAGATCTTTCTTCAACTGACCAGTAGCATCTAAATAGACTCTTGATCCATCTGCTATCCCTTCTAGTCTTTTAAAAATCTTTTGAAGCTCAGATGACATGGCATTCACTGATTTATCCAAAGTAGAAACTATCATGTCAAGCTTAGCAGATATCAATTTGATTTCACTTCTCATTTCTGAATCATGCTCAGTCAGTAGGGCTCTGAGCTAATCAAGCTGCTCCTCTGAAAATCTTCCAGATACCAAGGCTGACTGAAGTGGAGGTGAAGGATGAGTGCTCGGTCCATCCTCTGAAGGTCCAGCAGTAGATGGTCCAGGAATATCCTCTACTCTGGCCTCCTCAACTCTAACTTCCTCAGCTCTGGTCTCTTGTCCTCTTTTTATCCAAATATCATTCTCTTTTCTGAAGCCCATGCGGAGAATTGTGGAGACACTGTAGTAATTAGGATGCCTTAATTTTCTTAGTGGCTCATTGTCCATTATTAGCACACCTTGGCTTCTAAAAACTAATGTTAGAATCATACCATACGGCAGTGTTGATCTCTTCTTAGTTGCTGCTTCTGCCATATAACCAATCATCATTCCAGCTAAATTAACAGGCCTTCCAGTAATAATACAGTCCATCAATAAAATATCTCGCTCGAGACATATTCAAACCTTCCAATTTTAGGAAACAAAATTCTTCCACAAATATTGTGAAGTAACCTGAGTTCCAAATTTAGTTGATTAGCCATGATTTCCTCAAACTCAGATACTTCTCTCCCTAACATCCTAGATAGGGCACCTCCTCTATCATCATGTTGATACTCAACTAGTCCAATAGTAGGCATCTCCAATAAATTTCAAGAATCTCGGCTGTGATTATCACTTTGGTTCCTCTAACAAAACTCACTAAACCTCCCTCTCCTCTACATAAATCATTATAGAATTCTCTCACAAGGGCAGGGTATATAGGAACATCCAAAGAGCAAACTTTCTCCCATCCCATTTCCTTCAATAATCGACCAATAGCGAAGCCCTCCGAAGCAAATAAATCAAAATCTACTTTTCTTCCAGTTGTAATGGCCTTACCCGCTAATTGATCTACCCGTGGAGAAGATGGTGAAGGTGGAGAAGCATCTTGGGTGGCAGATGATGAAGACGGTGAGGGTTGCCTACGAATCATCCTTTTTCTTGTGGGAACGGCCGAACCTCCAATAATCGCACGCTTCTTAGGAGCCATGGAATTGATTGGAATGAGTTATTGAGAGATTTGAGGGATTTGGAGGGGTTGGAATCGGTTTGGAACAGCTTTTGAAAGGATAGGAGACGATAGGGTCGTTTGGGTGTTGACTCCGCCTTTTTATTTTGACCTAGTTCCACTTAGACTCGACTCCCGCAAAGCGAGGTGTCGCTCCGGACTGAAAAATCTGTCAGTGCCCGAATTAGAGTCAGCTCTGCAGAAGCCGAAGTCGGCTCTAATTGCCCAAACAGAACATCAAAATATGAAGGTGTCGACTCCACAAACTGCAGGTGTCGACTCCACAATAGTTTCAGTGAAAAATTGGAATTTCAAGGATCTGAAACTAATCAAATTGATCAATAAATTCTAGATAAATGTTCCTTATCAATTGGGGAAACAATGAATCAAATTTCTAGATAAATTTTCTTATTGGACATAGAGGATTTTCAAGAAATTGATGAAGTCTAGATAGTTGTTGTCCTTAAGAGTTTCAAAAAATCATTCTAAAGGGTCACAAACTCCTAATTCTCCTCTAAGATAATAAATCTTTCTCACTCAAAGGTTTGTAAAAATATCAGCCAATTGATCATTAGCATTCACATAATCAAGATAAATATCATTATTAGCTACATGTTCTCTAATAAAGTGATGTCTATTTCTATGTGTTTAGTTCTTAAATGTTGAATTGGATTCTTAGTTAGATTGATGGCACTAGTATTATCACATCTAATAGGAATTTTATCAAGTGTGATACCATAATCTTCAAGTTGTCGCTTAATCCAAAGGATTTGAGCACAGCAACTTCAGCTGCAACATACTCTGCCTCAGCAGTGGATAGTGCAACCGAATTTTGCTTCTTGCTAAACCAAGAGATTAAGTTACTTCCTAAAAGTTGGCATGCTTCACTTGTACTCTTTCTATCTAATTTACAACCAGCATAGTCAGAATCAGAATAAGCAATCAATTTTAAGGTTGAGTCTCTAGAATACCATAATCCTACATTTTTAGTTCCATTTAAGTATCTAAAGATTCTTTTAATAGCAAATAAATGTGATTCTTTAGGATTAGATTGATATCTTGCACATAGACAAACAGAAAACATAATATCTGGCCTACTTGTGGTTAGTAAAGAAGTGATCCGATCATACTTCGGTAATGCTTCTGATCTACTTTCTTACCTTCTTCATCCTTGTCCAGCTTGCATGAGGGACTCATTGGCGTACCAAGAGGTTTAGCAGATTCCATACCAAACTTCTTGAGTATTTCCTTTGTATACTTTGTTTGGTTGATGAAAATCCCCGCTTTCTCTTGTTTGATTTGAAGTCCAAGGAAGAAGTTGAGTTCTCCCATCATGCTCATCTTGAATTCTCCCTGCATTAACTTAGCAAATTCTTGACAAAGGAGATTGTTAGTAGCACCAAATATAATGTCATCAACGTAAATTTAAACATTAATAAATCCTTTTCTTTTCTTTTTAAAAACAAATTTTATCAACGTTTCCTCTCGAAAAATCATTTTCAATTAAAAATTTACTTATCTATCATACCAAGCTCTAGGTGCTTGCTTTAAACCATAAAGTGCTTTGTGCAATTTGAAAACATGATTTGGAAATTCATGATCTTCAAAACCAGGAGGTTGTTCAACATAAACTTCCTCATTTATAAAACCATTTAAAAATGCACTTTTAACATCCATTTGAAATAAGTTAAAATTCATATGACATGCAAAAGCAAGTAGTAGCCTAATGGCTTCTAATCTAGCAATAGGTGCAAAGGTTTCATCAAAATCTATACCTTCTTCCTGATTATATCCTTTTGCACTAATCTAGCCTTATTTCTAATTACCAATCCATTTTCATCCAATTTATTTTAAAAACCCATTTAGATCCTATTATAGGGTGGTTTTTAGGTCTATCTACTAGGGTCCAAACTTGGTTCCTAGTGAATTGGTTTAACTCTTCCTGCATTGCTAACATCCAATAACTATCTTTCTCAGCTTCCTCTATAGTTTTGGGTTCTATATGAGATACAAATGCAAGATGATTATTGATATTTCTCATTGATGATCTAGTCCTTACACCTTGAGATGGATCACCTATGATTAGGTCTTTGGGATGACCATAAGCATATCTCCAATCTCTTGGTAGATCTTTATCATTATGAGCAGTATCAATACCATCATCCTTAGGTGAGTCATCATCCTTAGCTTCAGGTTCTTGATCTGAAGATACATTTAATTTTTTAATACCTCTTTCAATCAAAGATGTATCTTCCTCGTCATCAATTTTATCTGAACTTGATGCTAAAGACTCATCAAACACTATATGAATGGATTCTTCTACAACTAAGCTTCTCTTATTAAATACTCTATATGCCTTACTAGATGTAGAATATCCTAGGAAAATACCTTCATCAGACTTTGCATCAAACTTCCCAAGATTATCCTTACCATTGTTATGAATAAAGCATTTACAACCAAATGCATGAAAATAACCTAAATTTGGTTTCCTATTATGCCATAGTTCATAGGGAGTTTTCTTAAGGATAGGTCTAATCAGGGCTCTATTTAGGATGTAACATGCTGTGTTTATAGCTTCCGCCCAAAAATATTTTGAAAGTTGGCTTTCACATAGCATGGTACGGGCCATGTCTTCTAAAGTCCTATTCTTTCTTTCTACAACTCCATTTTGTTGAGGTGTCCTAGGTGCTGAAAAGTTATGATGTATGCCTTTTTCAAAACAGAATTTTTCAAATAAGTGATTTTCAAATTCAGTTCCATGATCACTTCTAATAGACACTATGGTAGTGTTTTTCTCATTTGTGACTTTCTTAACGAATTTCAGGAATATTGAGAAAGTCTCATCTTTGTGAGCCAAAAACATTACCCAAGTGAATCTAGAGTAATCATCTACTATCACTAGACCATATTTCTTTCCTCTTAGACTTGTGGTTCTAGTAGGTCCAAAAAGGTCTATGTGTAGTAGCTCTAGTGGCCTAGTAGTTGAAAAACATTCTTAGATTTGAAAGAAGTTCTTGTTTGTTTTCCAAACTGACATGCATCACATATTTGATTATTTTGAAATTTTAAGCTAGGAATACCTTTAACTAAATCCATTTTCAATAGTTTAGAAATTAGGTGTGTGCTTGCATGACCTAATCTACGGTGCCATAGCCAACCAATCTCATTCATCTTAGCATTATTAGCAACTAAGCAATGATTACTTGGAGATAAATTGCTCAAATCAATTAAGTACATATTGACATAACGTTTACCAACAAGAATAATGCTATTATCAATGGGATTAGTAACAGTGCAAACAGAAGCTTCAAAGGAAACTTTAAAACCTTTATCACACAGTTGGCTAATACTTATCAAATTATGTTTAAGTCCATTGACATATAAAACATTATCAATATGAGTAGATGGAGTAATTTGAATCTTACCAATACCCATGATATGGCCTTGACCATTATCACCAAAAGTAACTACTCCACATCTTTTTGATTCAAGGGTGATGAATTGATCTTTGTCACCCATCATGTGTCTTGAGCAACCACTATCCAGGTACCATTTTCTTTTAGTCTGATGGCTGCAAGACACTCCTGCAAAACATTCAAGTCTTAATTTTAGGTACCCAAGCCTTCTTGGGTCCTTCATGGTTAGATGCATTAAATATTGTTCCTTTGGGAACCCAAATCATATTTCTTTTATTATGTGAAGATTTACACATATAAGATTTATGTCCTTTGTTTTCACATTTAAAACAAGTAATATTTGATGATTTTTCAGCATGTATAAAATATTTTCAAAGATTTTTGCTTCTTAAGTAGATTATATCCTAATCCAGCTTTATCAAAGACAGCTTTTTGATTGTCCAAAATCATATTAAGTTTGATAAAGCTTAAAGTAAATTTCAACAATAGGTTTAAGCCTATCAACTTCATTTTTCAAATTTTTATTTTCTTTCTTTATAAATTCATTTTCTACAATATGCTTTTCATTTTCTAAAGATAGACTTTGCAATTGATTTTTCAGATCTTTGTTCTTTGAACTTAAGTTTACAAAATCATCCATTAATTCCTAAAAAGCACTATGCAATTCATCGAAAGTAAAATCATCAAGAAAACTCGGACTTACCTCATCATTGTCCGCCATGAAGCATAGATTGGCCATTTCACTCTTTTCTTCCTCTTCGAAACTTGAGCTTTTCGAATCACTCCATGTGGCCATCATTGCCTTCTTTTTAAATTTTCGGGTGCCTTTCTTTAGTTGTGGGCATTCAGATTTAAAATGACCCGGCTTCTTACATTCAAAACAAATGACTTCTTTTTCTTTGCCCTTGTCCTCATCTTTTCTTGCAAAGGGCTTTTTCTTTCAAACTTCTTCTTCTTCATGAATCTTTTAAATTTCCTTGTGATGAGTGCCATGTCCTCATCATCACTTTCATCTTCAAATTCATGAGGCTCTTCCATGTATTCAGAAATCTTAAGAGCCATAATCCTCTTCTTCTTTGACTCATCATCATCAACATGTTGCTTAATTTGAAGCTCATGAGTCATCAAGGATCCCAATAATTCTTCCAAGGGTAGGGTACTTAGATCTTTTGCCTCTTGTATTGCAGTCACTTTAGCTTCCCAAGTCCTAGGAAAAGAACGTAAAACCTTCCTCACAAGATCAGAATTATCATAAGATTTACCAAGGCTTTTTAAACCATTAACTATATCAGTAAATCTTGTAAACATATCAGTAATAGATTCACATGCATCCATCTTAAACAATTCATACTTATGAACTAGCATGTTAATCTTGGATTCATTGACTTGATTTGTTCCCTCATGGGTAACCTCAAGTCTATCCCAGATTTCCTTAGCAGAAATGCAAATAGATATACGATTGAATTCATTTGCATCTAATGAGCAGTATAAAACATTCATTGCTTTGGCATTAAGTTGTGCCAATTTTTATCATGTTCATCCCATTTCATTTCCGGTTTAGGAATCTCCATGCCATTAATTCTAGCAGTGGGTGTGTGTGGTCCATTGACTATAATGCTCCATAGATCATAGTCAAGTGCTTGAATGAAGATTTTCATTCTAGCCTTCCAATAACCAGAGTTTAAACCATTAAACAAGGGTGGTCTATTAGTAGATTGGCCTTCGAAAAAAGATGAACCAGCTTGAGTTGCCATGTGGATCTTTGACTCTTGATCGTTAGATCAAATCAAATGAGCACTAGCTCTGATACCAATTGTTGGTCCATATAGCAATACAAGAGGGGGGGTGAATTGGGTTTTTCAAAAATTTAAACTCTTTTGAAAATAAACCCTAGCAGAAATAAAAACTTAGGTTCACACAAACAGAATATGCACAAATAGAGAGTTAAAGATAATGAGACAATCACGACAAACACAGGAGATTTTATAGTAGTTCGGTGTACCTACACCTACGTCCACTCCCAAATATCTCTTGGGTCCACACTATAATCAACCTGATTATAGCAGAGTTGTTTTGCAAGCTCACAACTCGAACTTGTTATTTTTTCGGGTGTACAATGAACCCAGCTGGTTTTCAAGGCTCACCAGCACAAAACCTTACACCACAAGCAAACTGCTTGCTCAAGGCTAACAGCCTCAATGGAATCAATCCTCCGATTGACCCAGCAAACAATAATTGTTTTTACAAAACAAAGGCTCCTCCAATGAGCAAATATACAATGATAGAACACTAAATAAAGAGATATGAATCAAAGCCTGATTTGCAGATCTTGGTGGCTTGCTTCTTCTCTTCTCTTGGGTGGATCTTCCTTTAGAATGCTCTTGAAGCTCCGAAGATTAGAAAACTATGGCTTGCTTCTTTTCTTGAGACTTCTTCAAAATGAAACTTTGAAAGCTTGGAATCTCTCTTTTTTCTTTTGGGGAATCAGTATAATCTTTCCTCTTGAATCTTCCCTCTTTCTTTTCTAATGGATTTCAAAGATTTTTCTCTATTCTTTTCTTTTTGTCTCTCTTTTTCTCTCCCTTTTCTATATTTTTCGAATGCAGTAAACCCTCTTCTTATAGATCAGTTTAATCCATAAATAGTTTAAAACTATCCGTTAGAAACAAGTGTAAGAAGGATTAGATCCAAAAATAGCAATAGTCATTGGAATTAAAAAGATAAAAGTAAAGTTTAGAGTCATTCTAACAGTTTTGAAGTTGCATCTGACATTCTGGAGTCGGCTCTAACTTTTCTGGAGTCGGCTCTAAATCAAAAATCCCTAAATCACTTAAACTGGAGTCATCTCTGACTTTTCTGAGGTCGACACAAAAATCATCTGGAGTCGACTCTAACAGTCCCAGAGTTGACTCTAAGTCGTGGCCAGAAAAACCATCGTTATGTCTTTTCTATTGGAGTCGGCTCTAACAGTCCGGGAGTCGACTCTAAGTCTGTGCTAATTTTTGGAGTCAACTCTGCGATTCCATGTGTTGACTCTAATGTCTGCAATCTTACCTTGACATTAGATTCGAACTAGAACTTGATTTGTCTTATAATTTTGATTAATAAATCATATCATAAACTGAAAAACTTAATCAAAATCATTAGTAACTTCAAATGTTATACTCAAATAGTTTTGTTAATCATCAAAATCAACAATTGGGTCAACAACTTTTAAGTAATCAATGAGCTGTATTTGATAAAGCTGGATTAGGAGATAAACCACACATGAAACAAAAATATGTCAACAAATTCTTTGTGAAGAAAAATGATGTTTCATGTTATCATTGCAACAAAAAAAGGATATAAATCATATGAATGTTGTTGGCCCAGATGGCAACCCAAGAGGGGGGGTGAATTGGATACTTTAAAAATTAAGCCTTTTAAAATAATTTAAACTATTGATGAGAGGATATACACAATTAATTCAAGTTAAAGCACAATAACAAGAGAGAGAGACAAATAAACACGGCAAACAAAAAGATTTTATAGTGGTTCGGTGTATCCAACACCTACGTCCACTCCCAAGCTCCACTTGGGTCCACACTATAATCTCTCGATTACAGTCGAGTTGTTTTACAAGCTCACAACCCAAACTTGTTGTTTTCCTGGGATCACAACGAACCCAGCCGGTTTTACACGGGCTCACCAGCACAAAACCCAACACACAAGCTATCCTTAGCTTGTGCCGAGGTAAACTACCTCCACTAATTCAATCCACTGATTGAATTAGCAAACAACAAGATAAAAATATGAGTTTAGTACAAAACAGCTCCTTTTGAGCAGATATTTCAAAATAAAAGCAAAGTTTAGAAGGGCCTGTTTAGATTCGATTTGAGTGCAGGCTTTTCTTCTTTTCTTCAACTCCTTTGAAGTGTGGAATCGGGCCTCAGCTCAGATTCTTCACGGATTGAATGTTGGAGTTAATTTGAGCTTATTCTCCCTTTCTTTGAATGTTGAAAATCTCTTGATTTGATCTTGAATGGCTCTTGGATTTTCTTCTAGACTTTCTTGGATTGATGAACTTGAGCACAGATGAAGTCTCCTTTGATTTCACTCCTTCTTTTTCACTCTATTTTTGAATCTCGGATTTTTCAAATGACGCTCTGTTTTTCTCTTTCTGAAAGATTTTCTCTTTTTTTTCTCTCTTGATCTATATATGTATATTTTTGATTTGAAAACGGCCTCTCTATTTATAGACTCTGCAAAAATATAGCCGTTAGAAACAAAGAAATATAGCCGTTATTGAAAAATATTACCGTTGGCGCTGAGTTGGCATACAGAAAAGTCACGCCCAGATTTGTTGGAGTCGACTCCAACTTTAGGCGAGTCGGCTCGAAGACGCGATGCCAAAAATAGAAACATTCAGATAGTTAAGGGGTCGACTCAAGAAAAATAAGGTGTCGGCTCCTGACAGTCGGGGGTCGACTCATGAAAAGCAAGGGGTCGACTCGAGAAGTGCTCAGAAAAATAACTCTCTGGAGTCTGAGCAGAGTCGACTCTTACAGTCATGGAGTCGGCTCGACAATATCGGGGGTCGACTCTTGAAATCACAGGGGTCGACTCGAGAAAATCAGGAATCTCTGTATACTGAGTGGAGTCGACTCTGAAACTCTAGAGTCGGCTCCGGAACGTATCAAAAATCAGAGAATTTTCTGATTGACTTTGAAATTCGTTCCAGATTAATTTTAAATCAATTTTTGACTTGAATATAATAAATTTGACATTAAGAATCAATTCAAGATATGTTCCAAAAACTCATTGATTGAAATATGAAGTATAAAAATTTCTTTTTGAAAGCTTAAACATGGAGCTTGAAGCTACTTTCCAATTGATTATAGTCATACTTAACATACTCATTGATTATGAGAAATAAATTCATTGCTCATGTAAATAAATTCATTGCATCTTTTAATATACTCATGGCTTTTGGTAATCATCAAAATCAATAAAATTGGGGCAACAATTTCTCAACAATCTCCCCAACAATCTCCCCTTTTTGATGATGACAAAAACATTGAGTATATGCATGATTAATTAAAGAATTTATTTAATTTTCATAGTTAGGCTCCCCCTGAATGAGGTAGCTCCCCTATGAAACTCAAATAAATATCCATTCATTCAATTTAAACTCATACACAGTTTAATGTCAAAATTCAGCATTTTCATCTAAATTGCTTTTTCATTCATTCTCTGTATGTGTAATGTTTAATTATTACTCCCTTCTCTCCCCATTCAATTATTTATTATATGCATAATAACATTCGTTTAATTTCTCCCATGCATATACAGTCATGTATAAAACTCTCCCCCTTTTTTGTTATCAACAAAAAGGTAGAGAAGCATCAAACACAATCACATTCATGATTTAAGATATGCTTTAACATGAACTGAGATTCATTGATAAATAGGAGAAGTACATTCAAACTCAAACTTCATTGAACATTCAAAACTAACTTTTCATTACTTCATTATCAAAATGTAAAACATAATATAAATTTCATTACATTGCAAAGACTAAACATCCATTACATCAAAAATGTGTCCTTACAATTCTTGTTAAGTGATCTACGATGTTCTTCATTCCATCAGTTTGAAGCTTGACATAATCTCTCAGTCTTTCATCCACAAAAGTACAAGCAGTTAAAATCTTGTCTTGAAGCTCGGCATTGCACTTTGCATAAGTCTCACCATCTCCACAAATGTCTTTAAGTTCTTCAAAAATATTCTTTAAATCACCACTTAAAGACTCAGTAGAGGAGCTAAGAGTAGATTCAATCTTGGTAATCGATCATCTAATGAATAGAGAGTTTCTTTAAGATTCATGAATTTACTGTCAAACTCAGTCTTCATTCTATCCTCTTGAGCATCAAGAAGACTCTTGAGCTGCTCTAACTGAAGATCCGAAAAACCAACTGATGAAGAAGATGGCTGATCAAACATTGGAGCAGGAGAAGGGGCCGGAACTGGAACAGAAGAACTAGGAGGCACAGGTGATGAATGTCTAACAGAAGGTCCAGGTGCCTCAACATCAGCGGCTCTATCTTCCAACTGATTTTTCCTTTCCCATCTACCATCTTTCTTCACAAATCCCATCCTATGAATAGTAGCCAAGCTATAGTAATCAGTGTGTCTCAAATTTCTCAATGGCTCACTATCGGAAATAATCCCTTGGCTTTGAAAAATCTTAGTTAATATCATGCCATAGGGTAGACTTGATTTCTTCTTGCTCCCACAGTCAGCATGTACCAAATTATCATATTCGGAAGATTGATAGGTCTCCCAGCCACTACAGCATCCATAACAAAAATGTCTCTCTCAGATACATAATCAAACCTCCCAGTCTTAGGGAATAGAATCCTACTACAATGTTATGGAGAAGCCTTAATTCCAAAGATAGTTGATTTGCTTGGACTTCTTCAAAACCAACAATTTCTTTATTTAACAATCTTGATAAAGCTGGGCTCCTATCATCAGGTGAAAATGTAGAAGGACCAGACACTGAAAGATCCAAAAGTCTTGAGAGTAAATCCACTGTGACATTTATCCTATTTCCTCTAATCAAGCTGACCAATCCATTATCTCCTCTTGACAAATTTTTATAAAACTCTTTAACCAAGGCTGGGTAGGTTGGGCAATCTAATGAACACATTTTCTCCCATCCCATTTCAATTAATTGTCTTCCTACAAGAAAACCCTCTGCCTCAAATAGCTTCAAAATCACCTTTCTCCCGGTTGTAATAACTCTATCGGCTAGGCGGTCTACCTGAGAGGTGGCCGCAGCAGGAGAAGCACTCGGAGTTGAAGAGGATGAGGTGGAATCCATGCTCGGAGAGGTTCGCGAGCGGGACGCCTCACCGTCTTCTTCCTCTTCATCCCGGCCGCTCCAAGGCTAGAACCACGGGTTTTAGGTGCCATTGATTTAGTGGAAAGGTTAATCAAGGATTTCTAAGGATTTGGTAGGTTGGGAAAATCTTTGGAGAGAGATTTTGATTGATTTGAGAAGATAGAAATGAACGAGGAGTCGACTCTGCCCTAGATAAATCGACCTGGGACCACTTCGAGTCGGCTCCCGCAAAGTGTGGAGTCGACTCCGGGTAGTCACAGAAACCTAACCCGAAGTGGAGTCGACTCGCACAGAGATGGGGTCGGCTCCAGAGTTTCAGCAGAAACATGGAGTCGACTCCGATACTGATCGAGTCGGCTCCGAGACCATTTCAGAGCAAAAACATAAAGTTTCAGAGAATCTGAAATGTGTCCGGACATTGATCATAGAAATTGATAAAAAATCATTGGATTTTAATAGATCAATTAGATATGAATTCTAGATAAGATTTCCTTAAAGATCAGGATTTGAAAGAATTTTAGATAAAATTTCCTTAGGATAGAAAGAGTTCTAGATAATTTTTCTTAGGGGTTTCAAATTCATTCTAATGGATCACAAATCCCTAACTCTCCTCTAAGATAACAGAATCTTTCTTCACTCAAGGGTTTTGTAAATATATCTGCTAATTGATCTTCAGTATTAACATAATCAAGACATATTTCTCCATTAGTTACATGTTCTCTAATAAAATGATATCTAATTTCTATGTGTTTTGTCCTAGAATGTTGAATTGGATTTTTTGTTAGATTAATTGCACTTGTATTGTCACATTTTATAGGTGTTTTGTCAAGTGTGATACCATAGTCTTCAAGTTGTCGCTTAATCCATAGGATTTGAGCACAGCAACTTCCAGCTGCAACATATTCAGCTTCAGTAGTTGATAATGCAACTGAATTTTGCTTTTTGCTAAACCATGAGATTAAGTTACTTCCTAAGAATTGGCATGCACCACTTGTGCTTTTCCTATCTAACTTACATCCAGCATAATCAGAATCAGAATATGCAATTAAGTTCAATGTTGAGTCTCTAGAATACCATAAACCTACATTTTTTGTTCCATTTAAGTATCTTAATATTCTTTTAACAGCAATTAAGTGAGATTCTTTAGGTTCTGATTGAAATCTAGCACATAGACAAACAGAGAACATTATATCAGGTCTACTAGCAGTTAAGTAGAGTAGAGATCCGATTATACCTCGATAATACTTTTGATCAACTTTCTTACCTTCCTCATCTTTGTCTAACTTGCATGAAGGACTCATTGGAGTTCCAAGGGGTTTCATTGAATCCATACCAAACTTTTTGAGTAGTTCCTTCGTGTACTTGGTTTGGTTGATGAAAATCCCTTCCTTTTCTTGTTTGATTTGGAGTCCAAGGAAGAAGTTGAGTTCTCCCATCATGCTCATTTCAAACTCACCCTGCATCAACTTAGCAAATTCTTGACATAGAAGATTGTTAGTAGCACCAAAAATAATATCATCAACATATATTTGAACTACTAATAAATCTTTACCTTTTCTTTTCAAAAATAATGTTTTATCTACATTTCCTCTTATAAAATCATTTTCAATTAAGAATTTACTTAATCTATCATACCATGCTCTAGGTGCTTGTTTCAAACCATATAATGCTTTGTGCAATTTAAAAACGTGATTTGAAAATTCATGATCTTCAAAACCTGGTGGTTGTTCTACATACACTTCTTCATTTATAAATCCATTTAAAAAAGCACTCTTTACATCCATTTGAAATAAGTTGAAATTCATGTGACATGCAAATGCAAGTAATAGTCTAATGGCTTCTAATCTAGCTACTGGTGCAAAGGTTTCATCAAAATCAATACCTTCTTCTTGATTATATCCTTTTGCAACTAATCTAGCTTTGTTTCTAATTACTATGCCATTTTCATCTAGTTTATTTCTAAATACCCATTTTGATCCTATAACAGAATGATCTTTAGGTCTTTCTACTAATGTCCATACATTATTTCTAGTAAATTGATTTAATTCTTCTTGCATAGCTAACATCCAATTATTATCTTTTTCAGCTTCTTCAATAGTTTTAGGTTCAATTTGTGATACAAATGCAAGATGATTACTAATATTTCTCATAGATGATCTAGTTCTTATTCCTTGAGATGGATCACCTATAATCAATTCCTTAGGGTGACTATAAGCGTATCTCCAATCTCTAGGAAGATCTATATCATTATGATTAGTGTTAGTATCATCATCCTTAGGTGAATCATTATCTTTAGCCTCTTGCTCATGATCTGAAGATACATCAATATTTAATTTTTCAAGATCTTTCTCAATTATGTTTGTATCTTCCTCATCATCAAACTTTTCGGAACGAGTTGCTAAAGATTCATCAAAAACTACATGAATGGATTCTTCAACAACTAAAGTTTTCTTGTTAAATACTCTATATGCTTTACTAGTTGTTGAATATCCTAAGAATATTCCTTCATCAGATTTAGCATCAAATTTGCCTAAATTATTTTTACCATTATTATGAACAAAACATTTACAACCAAATGCATGAAAATATCTAATATTAGGTTTTCTGTTTTGCCATAGTTCATAAGGTGTTTTCTTAAGTATTGGTCTTATTAGGGCTCTATTTAAAATGTAACATGCCGTGTTTATAGCTTCCGCCCAAAAGTACTTTGGTAGGTTGCTTTCACATAGCATGGTACGGGCCATGTCTTCTAAAGTCCTATTTTTCCTTTCTACAACACCATTTTGTTGTGGGGTCCTAGGTGCAGAAAAATTATGATTAATACCATTTTCAGCACAAAAATTTTCAAATAGGTGATTTTCAAATTCAGTTCCATGATCACTTCTTAGAGACACTATGGTAGTGTTTTTCTCATTTGTGACTTTCTTAAAGAATTTCAGGAATATCGAGAAAGTCTCATCTTTGTGAGCTAAAAACAATACCCAAGTGTATCTAGAGTAATCATCTACAATCACAAGACCATATTTCTTTCCTCCTAGACTTGTGGTTCTAGTTGGTCCAAAAAGGTCCATGTGAAGTAGCTCTAATGGCCTAGAAGTTGAAACAACATTTTTAGATTTGAAAGAACTTCTTGTTTGTTTTCCAAATTGACATGCATCACATATTTTGTTGTTTTCAAAATCTATTTTAGGTAGCCCTTTAACTAAGTCCATTTTAATTAGTTTTGAAATTAGGTGTGTGCTTGCATGACCTAATCTACGATGCCATAACCATCCAATTTCATTCATATTAGCATTATCAGCAATTAAGCAATGATCACTCATAGATAATTTATCTAGATCAACCAAGTAAACATTGCCATGTCTATAACCAGTAAATACAATGCTATTATCAATGGAATTAGATACTGTGCAGAAAGAAGTTTCAAATGATACTTTAAAATCTTTATCGCACAATTGGCTTATACTAATTAAGTTATGCTTCAAACCATCAACATAAAGTACATTATCTATAAAAGTGGATGGAGTTATACGGATTTACCAAGGCCCATAATCTGACCTTTACCATTATCACCGAACGTAACAACTCCTCCTTTCTTTTCTTCAAGGGTGATGAATTCTTCTTTGTCACCCGTCATATGTCTTGAGCAGCCACTATCAAGATACCACTTTCTCTTTGATCTTTTGGCCACAAGACATTCCTGCAATAAAATCAAACTTTATGTTTAGGTACCCAAGCTTTCTTGGGTCCTTCATGGTTAGTAGCAACAAATATTGTTCCTTTTGGAACCCATATTTTCTTCCCTTTAAAATTTAAATTCTTATTTGGTTTTTGTAAATTACATTCAAATGATTTATGCCCTTTTAAATTGCATTTAAAACAAGTGATGTTACTTTGGCTAGCACGTACAAAAATGTTTTTCAAAGATTTTTGTTTTCTAAATGTATTATATCCTAATCCAGCCTTATCAAAAACTGCTTTTTGACTTTCTAAAATCATGTTTAGTTTAGTAGAACTTAAGGTGAATTTATCAACAATATCTTTGTATTTTTTAACTTCTTTCTTTAGAAATTCATTTTCTACAATATGCTGTTCATTTCCCAAAGATAGAGTTTGTATTTGCTTTTTCAAATCTTTTATTAGATTTTCGTTTTCAGATTTTAGTATATTAATTTCATGAGTAAAATCATCCTTTTCTTTAAGAAACATCTCCTTTTTACCTTTTAAATCTTTAATTGCAAGCATCACTTCATTTTTCTCTTTAATTAAGTTTATGTTTTCAGTTTTCAGAGATTTATATTTCTTTTTCAAAATTTTAAAATCATCTACAAGTTCATTGAAGGCTTCAAATAATTCATCAAAAGCAAAATCATCACAAGGGTTTTCAGAACTTACCTCGTCGTCGTTTCGCCATAAAACAAATGTTGGCAACCTCTTTTTGTTCTTCTTCTTCGGAAGAAGATTCATCACTGTCGCTCCAAGTTGCAACATACGCTTTCTTCTTTTTCTTGAAAGTCTTTTTCAATTGCGGACAATCATATCTATAATGCCCCGGTTTCTTACATTCATAACAGATCAAGGGGTCTTTCTCTTTGTCCTTGTCCTTATCTTTTTCCTTTTCTCCTTCCATCTTATTTCCAAATTTCTTTTTGTGGAAGGGTTTCTTTCTCCTCATAAATTTCTTAAATTTTCTTGCTAGAAGAGCTGTGTCTTCATCATCATCCTCATCATCGCTGCTGCTATCTTCAACTTCTGCAGCCTTGAGGGCAATTGTCTTCTTCTTTTTGCTATCCTCCTCCACATGTTGCTTCATTGTCAATTCATGGGTCATAAGGGATCCAAGAAGCTCTTCCAAAGGTAAAGTGTTTAGATCTTTGGCTTCTTGAATGGCTGTCATTTTGGCTTCCCATGATCTTGGTAGTGACCTAAGAATTTTGCGAACCAAATCAGCATTAGTATAGGTTTTTCCAAGACTCTTCAAACCATTAACAATATCAGTAAATCTAGTATACATGCATGTTATGGTTTCAGATTGTTCCATGCTAAACAATTCATATTTATGCACAAGTATATTAATCTTAGATTCTTTAACTTGGTTGGTTCCCTCATGGGTAACCTCTAATCTATCCCATATCTCTTTAGCGGAATTACAGGTAGAGATACGATTAAATTCATTAGCATCAAGAGAACAATATAAAACATTCATGGCTTTTGCATTAAGCTGAGCCATCTTCCTATCATTTTCATTCCAATCCCTTTCGGGCTTAGGAACTATAGAACCATCAACTAAGTGTGTGGGTGTACTAGGTCCATTAATTATGACACTCCACAATTCATAATCTGAAGCTTGAATGAATATCCTCATTCTTGCTTTCCAATATGAATAGTTGGAACCATTAAATAAGGGTGGTCTATTTGTGAATGGCCCTCAGCAAAACTCGAGCTGGCTTGTGTTGCCATTTGGATCTTTCGCTCTTGATCGTGTGATCAATCAAAAACAAATGAGCACAAGCTCTGATACCAATTGTTGGCCCAGATGGCAACCCAAGAGGGGGGGGTGAATTGGGTTCTTTAAAAATTAAGCCTTTTAAAACAATTTAAACTATTGATGAGAGGATATAACAATTAATTCAAGTTAAAGCACAATAGCAAGAGAGAGAGACAAATAAACGGCAAACACAAAGATTTTATAGTGGTTCGGTGTATCCAACACCTACGTCCACTCCCAAGCTCCACTTGGGTCCACACTATAATCTCCTCGATTACAGTCGAGTTGTTTTACAAGCTTACAACCCAAACTTGTTGTTTTCCGGGATCACAACGAACCCAGCCGGTTTTACACGGGCTCACCAGCACAAAACCCAACACACAAGCTATCCTTAGCTTGTGCCGAGGTAAACTACCTCCACTAATTCAATCCACTGATTGAATTAGCAAACCACAAGATAAAAATATGAGTTTAATACAAAACAGCTCCTTTTGAGCAGATATTTCAAAATAAAAGCAAAGTTTAGAAGGGCCTGTTTAGATTCGATTTGAGTGCAGGCTTTTCTTCTTTTCTTCTTTTCCTCAACTCCTTTGAAGTGTGGAATCGGGCCTCAGCTCAGATTCTTCACGGATTGAATGTTGGAGTTGATTTGAACTTTTCTCCCTTTCTTTGAATGTTGAAAATCTCTTGATTTGATCTTGAATGGCTCTTGGATTTTCTTCTAGACTTTCTTGGATTGATGAACTTGAGCACAGATGAAGTCTCCTTTGATTTCACTCCTTCTCTTTCACTCTATTTTTGAATCTCGGATTTTTCAAATGACGCTCTGTTTTTCCTCTTTCTGAAAGATTTTTCTTTTTCTCTCTTGATCTATATATGTATATTTTTGATTTGAAAACGGCCTCTCTATTTATAGACTCTGCAAAAATATAGCCGTTAGAAACAAAGAAATCTAGCCGTTATTGAAAAATCTTACCGTTGGCGCTGAGTTGGCATTCAGAAAAAATCACGCCCAGATTTGTTGGAGTCGGCTCCAACTTTAGGCGAGTCGGCTCGAAGACGCGATGCCAAAAATAGAAACATTCAGAAGTTAAGGGGTCGACTCAAGAAAAATAAGGTGTCGACTCCTGACAGTCGGGGGTCGACTCATGAAAAGCAAGGGGTCGACTCGAGAAGTGCTCAGAAAAATAACTCTCTGGAGTCTGAGCGGAGTCGACTCACAGTCATGGAGTCGGCTCGACAATATCGGGGNGAGAAGTGCTCAGAAAAATAACTCTCTGGAGTCTGAGCAGAGTCGACTCTTACAGTCATGGAGTCGGCTCGACAATATCGGGGGTCGACTCTTGAAATCACAGGGGTCGACTCGAGAAAATCAGGAATCTCTGTATACTGAGTGGAGTCGACTCTGAAACTCTAGAGTCGGCTCCGGAACGTATCAAAAATCAGAGAATTTTCTGATTGACTTTGAAATTCGTTCCAGATTAATTTTAAATCAATTTTTGACTTGAATATAATAAATTTGACATTAAGAATCAATTCAAGATATGTTCCAAAAACTCATTGATTGAAATATGAAGTATAAAAATTTCTTTTTGAAAGCTTAAACATGGAGCTTGAAGCTACTTTCCAATTGATTATAGTCATACTTAACATACTCATTGATTATGAGAAATAAATTCATTGCTCATGTAAATAAATTCATTGCATCTTTTAATATACTCATGGCTTTTGGTAATCATCAAAATCAATAAAATTGGGGCAACAATTTCTCAACAATCTCCCCAACAATCTCCCCTTTTTGATGATGACAAAAACATTGAGTATATGCATGATTAATTGAAGAATTTATTTAATTTTCATAGTTAGGCTCCCCCTGAATGAGGTAGCTCCCCCTATGAAACTCAAATAAATATCCATTCATTCAATTTAAACTCATACACAGTTTAATGTCAAAATTCAGCATTTTCATCTAAATTGCTTTTTCATTCATTCTCTGTATGTGTAATGTTTAATTATTACTCCCTTCTCTCCCCATTCAATTATTTATTATATGCATATACAATAACATTCGTTTAATTTCTCCATGCATATACAGTCATGTATAAAACTCTCCCCTTTTTTGTTATCAACAAAAAGGTAGAGAAGCATCAAACACAATCACATTCACGATTTAAGATATGCTTTAACATGAACTGAGATTCATTGATAAATAAGAGAAGTACATTCAAACTCAAACTTCATTGAACATTCAAAACTAACTTTTCATTACTTCATTATATCAAAATGTAAATCATAATATAAATTTCATTACATTGCAAAAACTAAACATCCATTACATCAAAAATGTGTCCTTACAATTCTTGTTAAGTGATCTACGATGTTCTTCATTCCATCAGTTTGAAGCTTGACATATTCTCTCAGTCTTTCGTCCACAAAAGTACAAGCAGTTAAAATCTTGTCTTGAAGCTCGGCATTGCACTTTGCATAAGTCTTACCATCTCCACAAATGTCTTTAAGTTCTTCAAAAATATTCTTTAAATCACCACTTAAAGACTCAGTAGAGGAGCTAAGAGTAGATTCAATCTTGGTAATTCGATCTTCTAATGAATAGAGAGTTTCTTTAAGATTCATGAATTTACTGTCAAACTCAGTCTTCATTCTATCCTCTTGAGCATCAAGAAGACTCTTGAGCTGCTCTAACTGAAGATCCGAAAAACCAACTGATGAAGAAGATGGCTGATCAAACATTGGAGCAGGAGAAGGGGCCGGAACTGGAACAGAAGAACTAGGAGGCACAGGTGATGAATGTCTAACAGAAGGTCCAGGTGCCTCAACATCAGCGGCTCTATCTTCCAACTGATTTTTCCTTTCCCATCTACCATCTTTCTTCACAAATCCCATCCTATGAATAGTAGCCAAGCTATAGTAATCAGTGTGTCTCAAATTTCTCAATGGCTCACTATCGGAAATAATTATCCCTTGGCTTTGAAAAATCTTAGTTAATATCATGCCATAGGGTAGACTTGATTTCTTCTTGCTCCCACAGTCAGCTATGTACCAAATTATCATATTCGGAAGATTGATAGGTCTCCCAGCCACTACAGCATCCATAACAAAAATGTCTCTCTCAGATACATAATCAAACCTCCCAGTCTTAGGGAACAGAATCCTACTGCATATGTTATGGAGAAGCCTTAATTCCAAAGATAGTTGATTTGCTTGGACTTCTTCAAAACCAACAATTTCTTTATTTAACAATCTTGATAAAGCCGGGCTCCTATCATCAGGTGAAAATGTAGAAGGACCAGACACTGAAAGATCCAAAAGTCTTGAGAGTATATCCACTGTGACATTTATCCTATTTCCTCTAATCAAGCTGACCAATCCATTATCTCCTCTTGACAAATTTTTATAAAACTCTTTAACCAAGGCGGGGTAGGTTGGGCAATCTAATGAACACATTTTCTCCCATCCCATTTCAATTAATTGTCTTCCTACAAGAAAACCCTCCGCCTCAAATAGCTCAAAATCCACCTTTCTCCCGGTTGTAATAATTCTATCGGCTAGGCGGTCTACCTGAGAGGTGGCCGCAGCAGGAGAAGCACTCGGGGTTGAAGAGGACGAGGTGGAATCCATGCTCGGAGACGGTTCGCGAGCGGGACGCCTCACCGTCTTCTTCCTCTTCATCCCGGCCGCTCCAAGGCTAGAACCACGGGTTTTAGGTGCCATTGATTTAGTGGAAAGGTTAATCAAGGGTTTCTAAGGATTTGGTAGGTTGGGAAAATCTTTGGAGAGAGATTTTGATTGATTTGAGAAGATAGAAATGAACGAGGGTCGACTCTGCCCTAGAAAAATCGACCTGGGACCACTTCGAGTCGGCTCCCGCAAAGTGTGGAGTCGACTCCGGGTAGTCACAGAAACCTAACCCGAAGTGGAGTCGACTCGCACAGAGATGGGGTCGGCTCCAGAGTTTCAGCAGAAACATGGAGTCGACTCCGATACTGATCGAGTCGGCTCCGAGACCATTTCAGAGCAAAAACATAAAGTTTCAGAGAATCTGAAATGTGTCCGGACATTGATCATAGAAATTGATAAAAAATCATTGGATTTTAATAGATCAATTAGATATGAATTCTAGATAAGATTTCCTTAAAGATCAGGGATTTGAAAGAATTTTAGATAAAATTTCCTTAAAATCAAAGGATAGAAAGAGTTCTAGATAATTTTTCTTAGGGGTTTCAAATTCATTCTAATGGATCACAAATCCCTAACTCTCCTCTAAGATAACAGAATCTTTCTTCACTCAAGGGTTTTGTAAATATATCTGCTAATTGATCTTCAGTATTAACATAATCAAGACATATTTCTCCATTAGTTACATGTTCTCTAATAAAATGATATCTAATTTCTATGTGTTTTGTCCTAGAATGTTGAATTGGATTTTTTGTTAGATTAATTGCACTTGTATTGTCACATTTTATAGGTGTTTTGTCAAGTGTGATACCATAGTCTTCAAGTTGTCGCTTAATCCATAGGATTTGAGCACAGCAACTTCCAGCTGCAACATATTCAGCTTCAGTAGTTGATAATGCAACTGAATTTTGCTTTTTGCTAAACCATGAGATTAAGTTACTTCCTAAGAATTGGCATGCACCACTTGTGCTTTTCCTATCTAACTTACATCCAGCATAATCAGAATCAGAATATGCAATTAAGTTCAATGTTGAGTCTCTAGAATACCATAAACCTACATTTTTTGTTCCATTTAAGTATCTTAATATTCTTTTAACAGCAGTTAAGTGAGATTCTTTAGGTTCTGATTGAAATCTAGCACATAGACAAACAGAGAACATTATATCAGGTCTACTAGCAGTTAAGTAGAGTAGAGATCCGATTATACCTCGATAATACTTTTGATCAACTTTCTTACCTTCCTCATCTTTGTCTAACTTGCATGAAGGACTCATTGGAGTTCCAAGGGGTTTTATTGAATCCATACCAAACTTTTTGAGTAGTTCCTTCGTGTACTTGGTTTGGTTGATGAAAATCCCTTCCTTTTCTTGTTTGATTTGGAGTCCAAGGAAGAAGTTGAGTTCTCCCATCATGCTCATTTCAAACTCACCCTGCATCAACTTAGCAAATTCTTGACATAGAAGATTGTTAGTAGCACCAAAAATAATATCATCAACATATATTTGAACTACTAATAAATCTTTACCTTTTCTTTTCAAAAATAATGTTTTATCTACATTTCCTCTTATAAAATCATTTTCAATTAAGAATTTACTTAATCTATCATACCATGCTCTAGGTGCTTGTTTCAAACCATATAATGCTTTGTGCAATTTAAAAACGTGATTTGAAAATTCATGATCTTCAAAACCTGGTGGTTGTTCTACATACACTTCTTCATTTATAAATCCATTTAAAAAAGCACTCTTTACATCCATTTGAAATAAGTTGAAATTCATGTGACATGCAAATGCAAGTAATAGTCTAATGGCTTCTAATCTAGCTACTGGTGCAAAGGTTTCATCAAAATCAATACCTTCTTCTTGATTATATCCTTTTGCAACTAATCTAGCTTTGTTTCTAATTACTATGCCATTTTCATCTAGTTTATTTCTAAATACCCATTTTGATCCTATAACAGAATGATCTTTAGGTCTTTCTACTAATGTCCATACATTATTTCTAGTAAATTGATTTAATTCTTCTTGCATAGCTAACATCCAATTATTATCTTTTTCAGCTTCTTCAATAGTTTTAGGTTCAATTTGTGATACAAATGCAAGATGATTACTAATATTTCTCATAGATGATCTAGTTCTTATTCCTTGAGATGGATCACCTATAATCAATTCCTTAGGGTGACTATAAGCGTATCTCCAATCTCTAGGAAGATCTATATCATTATGATTAGTGTTAGTATCATCATCCTTAGGTGAATCATTATCTTTAGCCTCTTGCTCATGATCTGAAGATACATCAATATTTAATTTTTCAAGATCTTTCTCAATTATGTTTGTATCTTCCTCATCATCAAACTTTTCGGAACTAGTTGCTAAAGATTCATCAAAAACTACATGAATGGATTCTTCAACAATTAAAGTTTTCTTGTTAAATACTCTATATGCTTTACTAGTTGTTGAATATCCTAAGAATATTCCTTCATCAGATTTAGCATCAAATTTGCCTAAATTATTTTTACCATTATTATGAACAAAACATTTACAACCAAATGCATGAAAATATCTAATATTAGGTTTTCTGTTTTGCCATAGTTCATAAGGTGTTTTCTTAAGTATTGGTCTTATTAGGGCTCTATTTAAAATGTAACATGCCGTGTTTATAGCTTCCGCCCAAAAGTACTTTGGTAGGTTGCTTTCACATAGCATGGTACGGGCCATGTCTTCTAAAGTCCTATTTTTCCTTTCTACAACACCATTTTGTTGTGGGGTCCTAGGTGCAGAAAAATTATGATTAATACCATTTTCAGCACAAAAATTTTCAAATAGGTGATTTTCAAATTCAGTTCCATGATCACTTCTTAGAGACACTATGGTAGTGTTTTTCTCATTTGTGACTTTCTTAAAGAATTTCAGGAATATCGAGAAAGTCTCATCTTTGTGAGCTAACAACAATACCCAAGTGTATCTAGAGTAATCATCTACAATCACAAGACCATATTTCTTTCCTCCTAGACTTGTGGTTCTAGTTGGTCCAAAAAGGTCCATGTGAAGTAGCTCTAATGGCCTAGAAGTTGAAACAACATTTTTAGATTTGAAAGAACTTCTTGTTTGTTTTCCAAATTGACATGCATCACATATTTTGTTGTTTTCAAAATCTATTTTAGGTAACCCTTTAACTAAGTCCATTTTAATTAGTTTTGAAATTAGGTGTGTGCTTGCATGACCTAATCTACGATGCCATAACCATCCAATTTCATTCATATTAGCATTATCAGCAATTAAGCAATGATCACTCATAGATAATTTATCTAGATCAACCAAGTAAACATTGCCATGTCTATAACCAGTAAATACAATGCTATTATCAATGGAATTAGATACTGTGCAGAAAGAAGTTTCAAATGATACTTTAAAATCTTTATCGCACAATTGGCTTATACTAATTAAGTTATGCTTCAAACCATCAACATAAAGTACATTATCTATAAAAGTGGATGGAGTTATACGGATTTTACCAAGGCCCATAATCTGACCTTTACCATTATCACCGAACGTAACAACTCCTCCTTTCTTTTCTTCAAGGGTGATGAATTCTTCTTTGTCACCCGTCATATGTCTTGAGCAGCCACTATCAAGATACCACTTTCTCTTTGATCTTTTGGCCACATGACATTCCTGCAATAAAATCAAACTTTATGTTTAGGTACCCAAGCTTTCTTGGGTCCTTCATGGTTAGTAGCAACAAATATTGTTCCTTTTGGAACCCATATTTTCTTCCCTTTAAAATTTAAATTCTTATTTGGTTTTTGTAAATTACATTCAAATGATTTATGCCCTTTTAAATTGCATTTAAAACAAGTGATGTTACTTTGGCTAGCACGTACAAAAATGTTTTTCAAAGATTTTTGTTTTCTAAATGTATTATATCCTAATCCAGCCTTATCAAAAACTGCTTTTTGACTTTCTAAAATCATGTTTAGTTTAGTAGAACTTAAGGTGAATTTATCAACAATATCTTTGTATTTTTTAACTTCTTTCTTTAGAAATTCATTTTCTACAATATGCTGTTCATTTCCCAAAGATAGAGTTTGTATTTGCTTTTTCAAATCTTTTATTAGATTTTCGTTTTCAGATTTTAGTATATTAATTTCATGAGTAAAATCATCCTTTTCTTTAAGAAACATCTCCTTTTTACCTTTTAAATCTTTAATTGCAAGCATCACTTCATTTTTCTCTTTAATTAAGTTTATGTTTTCAGTTTTCAGAGATTTATATTTCTTTTTCAAAATTTTAAAATCATCTACAAGTTCATTGAAGGCTTCAAATAATTCATCAAAAGCAAAATCATCACAAGGGTTTTCAGAACTTACCTCGTCGTCGTCGTTCGCCATAAAACAAATGTTGGCAACCTCTTTTTGTTCTTCTTCTTCGGAAGAAGATTCATCACTGTCGCTCCAAGTTGCAACATACGCTTTCTTCTTTTTCTTGAAAGTCTTTTTCAATTGCGGACAATCATATCTATAATGCCCCGGTTTCTTACATTCATAACAGATCAAGGGGTCTTTCTCTTTGTCCTTTTCCTTATCTTTTTCCTTTTCTCCTTCCATCTTATTTCCAAATTTCTTTTTGTGGAAGGGTTTCTTTCTCCTCATAAATTTCTTAAATTTTCTTGCTAGAAGAGCTGTGTCTTCATCATCATCCTCATCATCGCTGCTGCTATCTTCAACTTCTGCAGCCTTGAGGGCAATTGTCTTCTTCTTTTTGCTATCCTCCTCCACATGTTGCTTCATTGTCAATTCATGGGTCATAAGGGATCCAAGAAGCTCTTCCAAAGGTAAAGTGTTTAGATCTTTGGCTTCTTGAATGGCTGTCATTTTGGCTTCCCATGATCTTGGTAGTGACCTAAGAATTTTGCGAACCAAATCAGCATTAGTATAGGTTTTTCCAAGACTCTTCAAACCATTAACAATATCAGTAAATCTAGTATACATGCATGTTATGGTTTCAGATTGTTCCATGCTAAACAATTCATATTTATGCACAAGTATATTAATCTTAGATTCTTTAACTTGGTTGGTTCCCTCATGGGTAACCTCTAATCTATCCCATATCTCTTTAGCGGAATTACAGGTAGAGATACGATTAAATTCATTAGCATCAAGAGAACAATATAAAACATTCATGGCTTTTGCATTAAGCTGAGCCATCTTCCTATCATTTTCATTCCAATCCCTTTCGGGCTTAGGAACTATAGAACCATCAACTAAGTGTGTGGGTGTACTAGGTCCATTAATTATGACACTCCACAATTCATAATCTGAAGCTTGAATGAATATCCTCATTCTTGCTTTCCAATATGAATAGTTGGAACCATTAAATAAGGGTGGTCTATTTGTAGAATGGCCCTCAGCAAAACTCGAGCTGGCTTGTGTTGCCATTTGGATCTTTCGCTCTTGATCGTGTGATCAATCAAAAACAAATGAGCACAAGCTCTGATACCAATTGTTGGCCCAGATGGCAACCCAAGAGGGGGGGTGAATTGGGTACTTTAAAAATTAAGCCTTTTAAAACAATTTAAACTATTGATGAGAGGATATACACAATTAATTCAAGTTAAAGCACAATAGCAAGAGAGAGAGAGAAAATAAACACGGCAAACACAAAGATTTTATAGTGGTTCGGTGTATCCAACACCTACGTCCACTCCCAAGCTCCACTTGGGTCCACACTATAATCTCCTCGATTACAGTCGAGTTGTTTTACAAGCTCACAACCCAAACTTGTTGTTTTTCCGGGATCACAACGAACCCAGCCGGTTTTACACGGGCTCACCAGCACAAAACCCAACACACAAGCTATCCTTAGCTTGTGCCGAGGTAAACTACCTCCACTAATTCAATCCACTGATTGAATTAGCAAACAACAAGATAAAAATATGAGTTTAGTACAAAAGCTCCTTTTGAGCAGATATTTCAAAATAAAAGCAAAGTTTAGAAGGGCCTGTTTAGATTCGATTTGAGTGCAGGCTTTTCTTCTTTTCCTCAACTCCTTTGAAGTGTGGAATCGGGCCTCAGCTCAGATTCTTCACGGATTGAATGTTGGAGTTAATTTGAACTTATTCTCCCTTTCTTTGAATGTTGAAAATCTCTTGATTTGATCTTGAATGGCTCTTGGATTTTCTTCTAGACTTTCTTGGATTGATGAACTTGAGCACAGATGAAGTCTCCTTTGATTTCACTCCTTCTCTTTCACTCTATTTTTGAATCTCGGATTTTTCAAATGACGCTCTGTTTTTCCTCTTTCTGAAAGATTTTTCTTTTTTTTTCTCTCTTGATCTATATATGTATATCTTTTGATTTGAAAACGGCCTCTCTATTTATAGACTCTGCAAAAATATAGCCGTTAGAAACAAAGAAATATAGCCGTTATTGAAAAATATTACCGTTGGCGCTGAGTTGGCATACAGAAAAAGTCATGCCCAGATTTGTTGGAGTCGGCTCCAACTTTAGGCGAGTCGGCTCGAAGACGCGATGCCAAAAATAGAAACATTCAGATAGTTAAGGGGTCGACTCAAGAAAAATAAGGTGTCGGCTCCTGACAGTCGGGGGTCGACTCATGAAAAGCAAGGGGTCGACTCGAGAAGTGCTCAGAAAAATAACTCTCTGGAGTCTGAGCAGAGTCGACTCTTACAGTCATGGAGTCGGCTCGACAATATCGGGGGTCGACTCTTGAAATCACAGGGGTCGACTCGAGAAAATCAGAATCTCTGTATACTGAGTGGAGTCGACTCTGAAACTCTAGAGTCGGCTCCGGAACGTATCAAAAATCAGAGAATTTTCTGATTGACTTTGAAATTCGTTCCAGATTAATTTTAAATCAATTTTTGACTTGAATATAATAAATTTGACATTAAGAATCAATTCAAGATATGTTCCAAAAACTCATTGATTGAAATATGAAGTATAAAAATTCTTTTTTGAAAGCTTAAACATGGAGCTTGAAGCTACTTTCCAATTGATTATAGTCATACTTAACATACTCATTGATTATGAGAAATAAATTCATTGCTCATGTAAATAAATTCATTGCATCTTTTAATATACTCATGGCTTTTGGTAATCATCAAAATCAATAAAATTGGGGCAACAATTTCTCAATAATCTCCCCAACAGTGTATATGACACAACCAGAGGGTTTTGAATCCATAGATCCTAAGAAAGTGTGCAAGCTACAAAGGTCTATTTATGGACTTAAGCAAGCCTCTAGAAGTTAGAACATCCGATTTGATGTGACAATCAAAGAGTTTGATTTTATCAAAAACGAGGATGATCCATATGTGTACAAGAAGGTTAGTGGGAGTGATATTATTTTCTTGATATTATATGTGGATGACATATTATTAATAGGAAACAATGCATCCTTCCTTAAAGAAGTGAAGGATTGGTTGTCAGGTAAATTCTCCATGAAGGATTTGGGAGAAGCAGCCTATATACTTGGTATAAAGATCTATAGAGATAGATCTAGAAGGTTGCTTGGATTGACCCAATCCACGTACATAGAGAAGATGCTAAAGCGTTTAGCATGGAGGAATCCAAGAAGGGATTCCTGCCAATGTCGCATGGTGTACATCTCTCCAAGGACATGAGTCCTAAGACCCAAGAAGAAAGAGAGTACATGGATAGGATACCATACGCATCAGCAATTGGATCCATTATGTATGCGATGCTATGTACGAGGCCTGATGTTTCTTATGCCTTGAGTATCACGAGTAAATATCAACAAATCCTGGTGAGAAACATTGGATGGCAGTCAAGAATATCCTTAAGTACTTGCGAAGAACTAAGGATATGTTCTTGGTTTATGGAAGACCCGATCTTATAGTTCAAGGTTACACTGATTCTAGTTTTCAGTCTAATGGAGATGATTATAAATCACAATCAGGCTATGTGTTCACACTCAATGGTGGTGCAGTCAGCTGGAAGAGTTCCAAGCAAGAAACGACTGCCGACTCTACAACTGAAGCAGAGTACATTGCAACATCAGATGCAGCTAAAGAAGCAGTTTAGATCAAAAAGTTTATCACTGAACTTGGAGTGGTTCCAAGCATTGTTAATCCAATATTCTTGTATTATGATAACAATGGAGCTATTATGCAAGCCAAGGAGCCAATGTCTCATCAGAGGTCCAAACATGTACTTAGAAGATATCATGTAATTAGAGAAATCATTGGACGAAATGATATAAAAATAGAACGAGTCCCCGTGGATGACAATATTGCCGATCCATTCACTAAAGTCCTGCCGCAGCAGAAGCATGATAGTCATGCTGAGTCACTTGGTATTAGATACATGGGTGATTGGCTCTACTGCAAGTGAGAGATTATTAGTGTGTGCCCTAGATCCAATTGGATAAGATGCTAGTTTGTACACATTTCTTTATGAATGCAAATCAAATTTATTGGTTTCTTTATCTATCCAGGTATTTTTCATATATATTAGATATATTTTTCCTATGAGATAAAGTCCAAAAGAATGTGAACTGTGCATATGGAATTTGTAATAGAGATTATAAATTGTGAGATCAAAAATTTCACATTATGGTTCGATTCTTTAAACTTCCCTAGTCGATCCGTAGACATGATTAGACACTGTCGAACGCCGTTGAGACTAGCACACATTGCATATCTTCACCCTTGTGGTGTGCAGCTAATCTTGCAAGCTGAAGTATGAAGATACTTGATATGGTGTGTGGATGTTCGTTATTGTAACGATACATTGGATGACCCGCACAGAGATCCCATATGGATATTCTATATAGTGTCGATGCTTGATCTTTGATGACGGTGGTGTGAGTGATCCTTTGACTTGAGATCTTCATTGCACCTTATGTGTGGAATATCATGCTTTGACGACATGCAAACGTCGCTCTATCCATGGGTGACAAATATGGTGTCGATTGGGTATGATATGAAGCACATGAAGGTGGTGTTTGATCAAGACATGATTCATCTCCCTTGATAGAAAGGGTTATATCCCATGGCCACTTGATGAATTAAATTGACTGTTAAATCCTTGCAAGGTTGAGTTGGAATTCGAAATGGTTTCGAAGTTCTAATTTATATGAGTCAATTTTTCTGAGATCAAGTAAACAAAGATCAATTATATGGTTGACACATTCCATACCACTGATTGATCTGGGATATGTGATGAAGGGATTGAATCGTACGGTAACCATTCATGGACAGGTGTTGATGACCACGTCAACAAACCCTTAACACTTGGATGGTTATGATGCTTTGCTAGAGGCCGCTCATGATCTATAATCATGGATTCTTTGACTTAAAGAGTTGATTTGGTTAAAGAATTGACTTGGTCAAGATGTTGATCATGTCATCCTTAGGGTCAATATTAGGGACATGATTATTACCAACGTGTCAAGGGACCTAATGGGTCACACGCATTAAGAAGATTTTGGATGAAGTTAAAATGGGAATTAAGTTGGACTTAATTCAAATTAGATAACCAATAAATTAGGATTGGGTTTGACTCAATCTTAATGAGAGAACATGAAATTGATGAATAAGATTCATTATAGAGAAAAGAATTTTTTGTTCAAAAGAGAGACCTTTTGTACATGAGATGTACATATGAAATCCATTAATTAGGCTTGATCCATGTTATGGATGGCTTAGATTAATTGAGATTAATAATATGGTATTTAATTGGATCCATATGATGGCATGATTTGATTCATAGAAACCCAATTAAACCGAGGGCTGAGATCGTGCCACGTGGAGGATGGATCCATGCCCATGTGATGGACATGACCCATCTCCATATCAGGGAGAAGTGAACCCCATGATTTAGGGCATTCTCATGAAGCCAAATTCAAGGTTGAGACGTTAGTTTCATGGGATAACCAATTTCCTAATTTTTAGGGATGTGGTTTGGTGGTTGTAATCTTAACATTATCATGATAGCAAATATCCTAAATTTGTTAGGATAATTGTTATCAACTTGATAAGGTTGAATGGTTAAGTGGTTGTGATAAAATTCCTTTTTTTATGGAACCACATAACCTCCCTTTCATATATAAAAGGGAGAGAAATACTGATCAAGAAATCCTTTTTGATTTGGAAAATCAATAGAAAAGAAAAGAGGCGCTAGCACCCCTCGCAAGAAGGTTATCATCCAATCCTGAAAGGACATCATCCAAAGATCTTCGCGTGGATCACCATTAAAGGCCGAACGCATGGACGGCTAGTGGTAAATCGTTTACCGACTTCATCGGGCATCATCCCCAATAAAGAACACAGATATGATCTATTAAAATAATTATATATTATTTTTATTAAGAGAATCTGTACCTAAAAAATTTTGAGCTTTGAGAATTAAATTTTATATTTATTTTTATTTTCTGCTACGTATTATATGAATTTGATTCATATATAACATACAAAATTTCTAATGAGAGACTAATTATACTTTCATTACTTTAATCCTCAAGACTGAGACGGCTGATAGGATTGAAACTTTACTTACAAAATCATTTCTATCTAAAATCCTAACTCTGCGCTTGCAGGTTGTCATCCCTGATATCATGTCCGGAAGCCAATCAGCGTTCATTAAGGGCCAAAGAATCGCTGCTGACAACATTCTTATTGCCAATGAGCTGGTTACCATCAAACAAGCTCTGCTGCTTTCCTTCAACTTGCCATTGTCCTTGCCTCCGAGTTCCGTCCTTGCCAGCAGGTAATGAAGTATTACGATTCTTGACAAACACTTGAACAAACGAGGAGAAGACCATGGTGCTCAGAAACATAGATGGCCTCAGGCAGGCCTAGACATCGAGGCCAGAATAGCTTCCAAGCTAGTGTCGGGTGAGGAATTTAAGCTATGTTTGATATGATAAATAAGGAGATATCCCCTACATATTTTCTTATTCTCAAATACTATAGCTACAAAGGATAGTGCTAAAAAAGTTTAACCAGAGAGAATTATCTCCTGAACTTATTCCCTAAGGTAGTGTTTAAATAGGAAATAAGAGGGGATATCCAGAGGATATCCCTTCTTATTCCCAAAAGCCATAACTATAAGGGATAGCTGGGAATAAAGTTAACCAAAGGGATATCCTATGATTAACCATGGTTAACCATGGGATATCCCCTCAACTTATTCCTTAGAAAATGCAGGAATAGCTTGTTATCCCTCCAAATAAGAGTAAAAAAAAAGTTATCCTATGGATTTACCTTTTTACATTTGATATGATCAATGGGATAGCCAAGGGATATCCCTAGGGATAGCCAGAGGACAAACTCTATCCCATACACTTATCCATGGATAATATTTTTTCTATCAAACACTACCTAAGGAATCCAGGAATAACTAAAGTTATCCCTTGATGGCAGAGTGATAATTTTAAAAAGATGCTTATCCCATCAGCTATCCCTAGATAAATACTATCATGTACATTTATCCAGGGATAGCCAAAAAGCTATCAAACACGGCCTTAGGTTCAAAAAAAAAAAAAAAAAAAAAAAAAAAAAAGCCCCTGTCCCATTTGTAGCCCTGTGTTAACATCCCCAAGCCACATTTCAGCTGCGCTCAGGCTTGGATTTAATCTCTCTTCTGCCTCGTTTTTGGTATTGCTAAATAACTTTCAGATCAGAAATTCTCCAAGAGAGGAAGGACGCTAGAGAGACACAACTGGCAACTTACAAGGCCAAGTCGGAGAAATCAGCAAAGATAAAAGCATCTCTGTACAAGTTAATAGAAAAGACATTATCATGATGGAAATCCAGGCAAGCTCCACAAAACCTACTACCAGAAAAACTATCATAGAATACTAATCATATACCTGTCCTTTGCTCCAATGATCAGCTAATGAAGAATGAGCAATTTCCTTCTTTTCCCTTCTTGCACCCCCTTAAGAGCTAGATTAAACCTCAGTCCATGAATCAGAGACGAGTGACACCTTTCAAGAAGAAAAATAATTATTGAGTTGCAAATAGAGCTCGAAATACCTTGGCCCTGACTAACTTGGGTGAAGTCCGCCATGGATCAATTGACGGAAGAACCATCGTTAACAGCAAACCGAAAGAAAAATGAACTATACTCCAAGACTTTTCAGGAAACCAAATGTCTCGTGTGATCTCAAACCTCAGGATGGTTTATTTGATAAATAAAATGAAGATGAAACCTGAGAAGAATGTCCATCCAGGGCAAGTAGGCAGAAGAACAAAAATTGCAACCATAAGATAAATTTAACTTCAACTGCCCTTAAAAAGTTATAAATAAAATGATTAAATCATAAGACCCAAATGCCTCAGCCACTTCTTCGACAAAAATAACTAGTTCATTGGAACAAGACTAAAAACATCCAACACCTCAGAAAACACCTTTAATCCCCATCAGTAAGAACTGTATCATTGCCCCCAACGAAAATATAGCCACCCAGCAGAGCGGCAGAATAAATAGAAAGCAATAGATAAAGGGAAGCAATCTATGATGCAGTTGAAAGAATGACATCCAATCACAAATGCATATAAAATATGCTTCCCCATTGGAATGCAAAGCTTGTACGAGAAGTTCAATGACACCAACCAACTTGGAATTTATATAATCCCAGTCATACCACAACCTCAAAGATTAAATATTTATGTAGCATAAAACAGACAAGCATTTAGATACTATCCATAACAGAGCATGACACAAAAGCAACCAGAACACAAATATTAGACACCATTGGTGGCAACGAGTAGACACACGACAGACTAAAACCCCGATACAGAAACATCGGACCCAGCAGAAAGTAGAAAGCATAAAGCTCTAATTCCCACCACCACGAAGGCGGAGGACAAGGTGAAGGGTCGACTCCTTTTGAATGTTGTAGTCTGCCAGAGTCCGACCATCCTCAAGTTGCTTCCCAGCAAAAATGAGACGCTGCTGATCTGGTGGGATGCCCTCCTTATCTTGTATCTTTGCCTTCACATTGTCTATTGTATCCGAACTCTCGACCTCCAAGGTAATGGTCTTGCCCGTCAGTGTCTTAACAAAAATCTGCATACCTCCACGAAGACGCAGGACCAAGTGAAGAGTGGATTCCTTCTGAATGTTGTAGTCCGCCAAGGTGCGCCCATCTTCAAGCTGCTTTCCAGCAAAAATAAGCCTTTGTTGATCGGGTGCGATCCCCTCCTTATCCTGAATCTTAGCTTTCACATTATCAATAGTATCTGAGCTCTCCACCTCCAAGGTAATGGTCTTCCCAGTAAGAGTCTTCACAAAAATCTGCATTCCACCACGGAGCCGCAGAACCAGATGAAGAGTGGACTCTTTCTGGATGTTGTAATCCGCCAACGTCCGACCATCCTCGAGTTGCTTTCCAGCAAAGATGAGTCGCTGTTGGTCTGGAGGGATACCCTCTTTATCCTGGATCTTAGCTTTGACATTATCAATAGTATCGGAGCTCTCGACCTCAAGGGTGATTGTTTTGCCAGTGAGTGTCTTCACGAAGATCTGCATGCCACCACGCAGACGAAGGACGAGATGGAGGGTCGACTCCTTCTGGATGTTATAGTCAGCAAGTGTTCTGCCATCCTCCAGCTGCTTTCCAGCAAAGATGAGCCTTTGCTGGTCAGGAGGAATTCCCTCCTTGTCCTGTATCTTGGCCTTCACATTATCTATGGTGTCAGAGCTCTCCACTTCAAGGGTGATAGTTTTCCCAGTCAAGGTCTTGACAAAGATCTGCATGCCCCACGGAGGCGGAGGACCAGATGAAGGGTAGATTCTTTCTGAATGTTATAGTCAGCAAGAGTACGCCCATCCTCAAGCTGTTTCCCAGCAAAGATGAGCCTCTGCTGGTCTGGAGGGATGCCCTCTTTGTCCTGAATTTTAGCCTTCACATTATCAATTGTATCAGAGCTCTCAACCTCGAGGGTAATTGTCTTCCCAGTAAGAGTCTTGACAAAGATCTGCATGCCTCCACGAAGTCGAAGGACAAGGTGAAGAGTAGACTCCTTCTGGATGTTATAGTCAGCTAATGTCCGACCATCCTCAAGTTGCTTGCCTGCGAAGATAAGCCTCTGCTGGTCTGGAGGAATACCCTCCTTGTCCTGGATCTTAGCTTTCACATTATCGATAGTATCCGAGCTCTCAACCTCAAGGGTGATGGTTTTACCAGTGAGGGTCTTGACAAAGATCTGCATCTGTGATGAAGAATAATATGAAGGACATTAGGAGATATGTACAAGAAATTACTTCCATTAAAAACTCTTACTTATCTCAATATCAAGATCCAAGGATGCACGTGAACATATCATCAAAATCAACAATAAAGTAATTAACTTACACAACAATTAAGTATCCATAAGCAACGGATCACCAATCCTTCGTAATAGTATTCAAAATCCGGTAAAAAAAATCCTAATAACCCTTCTACAAAAGACAATTAATCTAGAGCATGAACGTCTATTTCCCAAAAATCCAAAAATGTCCGCCGGAAAAAAAGCAATTTTGATTCCTCGCCCATCCATAAGTATCACGAACGAACAGGGTAAATTTTAAACCAATAACAAAATTCAATCAATAATTCACATCAGCAAGCACACAGAAAAAGAAAAAGATCGGAAATTGTATCACAGAATCAAGAAGCAACAGAAACGGAGGACAAGGAAAGCCCTCTGATCTAAAAAGCAAAAGAGATTTACTTTTTTTAAAAAGAAATTATTATTACTACTAAAAAAAATCAATAGATTCGTGAAAAGAACCCTAAGAAGTAAGCAAGCAGGAAGATCCAACTGGACGAACAAAATATCAGCAACCCTAAAAATCGTATGGCAGGGACCATCAAATATCATCAGCATCACCGATATGCAGACAGATAGCTTAGAAATAGAAGGGAAAGCGGAGAAGAGAGAGATGAAAACCCTAGGGGGGCGCACCTTGAGGAGGACTTGTAAGCGGATAAGGGGGCGAGGCGGAGAGCGCACCGTAGATGAGAGCTTGCTTGGCGAGGCGTTAACGAAAGGGTAAAGGTGACCTCCTCTTATAGCTGTGGATCAAGTCGGTGAGAAGGTTCTGGCCGACCACGTGTCCTCATGCGGCACACACGATCACCTCGGGCTCGGTCTACGACTGCGCACTGCGCGCCGCTCACGTCGTCGGTGCCGTAGGGTTGGGTCCGGACGGTACACAGGAATTTGCCATCCCGAAACGGCAGCCGTGTGGGTCCGCGGGCCACCCCACCAGCGTCTGCAAACAAAAATATATATATATATATATATATAGAATTAAAGATATCCAGATTTGCCCTTGGTGCTGGCCTCAACCGCGGCAGACCGCAAAGCGAACGTCTCCAACACGGCTCTGAAGACGCGGATCATAGATATATGGCCGAATTTAAAAGGTTGAGTCCCAAATAGGTTACGCTGAAGAAAACGACTCATGGATTCTGAAATGCTATCACGGCGGCTATTACGGCAGCCATTCCTCGTATATTAAGTAAAGCATTTTATGCATGATTTGGTTGGACGAAGGGAATTCAAAAATGTTATAACGTTTGTTTGTAGCAGAAATTAAGTGCAGAATTCTATATTTATTACATGCAGTACAACTGAAAGAATGGAATAAAGAAGGCCCCAGTGCTTTTGAGCTTTGTCCCTGTTGTTCTCCTGTGTCCTGCTTTAAGATTTATGCTTTGATCTCTTTTCGTGTTTCTCTTCATTTCTACTATTCGTATGTTTTTGGTCAGGGGTTCCCCTGTTTTCCCTTTTATCCCATGGCTTTGGATGGAAGATTTAAAGGCCGGATCTCTGGGAACCGGACAACGAACGCTAGCTTCCAATGGGTATCTTCTTCTCCATCACCGACGGAGGTGGCATTGCTAGAGGCCCACTTCCCCGACATAGTCCAAGTGCCAGTGGAGGAGCTGGCAGCTGAGTCCCTGGAATGGCAGCAGCGGGCAATCTTGATGAAGACATTCCATCGATAGGTTTCAGTCGAAGCTTTCATCCGAGAGTTCCGGCGAGGTAGCATCTCCGATGAGATCTTCCCCATAAACCTGGCATTCCGGAGCTATATCTTCCGTTTTGCGGATGCTGAAGCCCAGGATTTAGTGTTGCAAAGACCTTGGGTTATCAATGGTCAGCCAGCAGCGGCGGAAGCTTGGAAACCGGACTTCGTCCCTGCGGCGAATGCCATCACTACTGCGTTGCTGTGGATCAGATTACCCAACCTCCCGATTGAATATTGGAGGGAGGAGTTTCTCAAAGAAGTCATCTCGCCGGCGGGTCAGTTTATCTATGCTGACTCGGCAACTGTGGCGATGAACAGGGGAGGTTATGCCCATGTATGTGCCAGAGTTGAGCTTAGTTCTCCTCTCCGGCCAGGCTCTCGTGTGAGGGGGGCGAATGGCCCATTTTGGCAATCATTCGTCTATGGGCAGTTGGAAGGAATTTGTCCGAATTTGTCCGCGCTGCGGCTCGCTTCACCTCTCCGGCAAATGCTTCTCTCCGGCCAGGCACGCTTCTGATTCGTCGTCGGAGGCTCTCCTCTTCGGTGCGTGGATGTCGGTGGTCCGGCAACGAAAGGTGTTGAAGGGGTCTCAGTCGGAAGGTAGTAGGAAGGTGCAGCCGGAGGTGAGCCCAGTTAGCTTTGTTCCTCATCCATCCTCTGCTACTGGAGCCTCTGCCTGGGGACGGAAGCAGAAGGTTGGACTACTCAGATGAAGTCGGTACGCCGGAGGAGAGCCAGAGGACTTAAGGGGGTTTCTTTCAAGGCTGAGAGCTCGGGTCTTTCTTCTGGGTCTAAAGCCAGGGAAGCTATAGTGACTGTGTTTGGGTTGAAGGCCTCAAAGCGTGCCGGTTTCAGTGTTGGTGTGCCGGTTTCAGCTGAGTTTCAGAAGCCGGATGCTCTTCTCCCCCAATCAGTGCTGACTAAAAATCCCTTTGCTTCTTTGGATTCAGATTCGATTGGAGTTAATCAAATGGGGAGTAGGGATGCTTGCCCTGGTCCACTAAAGCGGGCCCGTCCTGCGGAGTATCAGGCCCCCGGATAATTTCTAAATGTGACAAAAAGAAAGGTAAAGGTGGTGTTTCTGTCTCCAAAGATAAACAAGTTAAAGTTTATGAGGTACAGCATTCCAATGCTGTTCATGGATCCTCAGAGGACTATCAGTCTAGGGGCTCGGGGGGGAAGAAGGGCCAGTCCATAACAGCTACTGACTCTTCCAGTGACCCCTTGTCGTCGGTTATTCTGGGCCAAGGTCCAGGATCGAGGTCCTCTGTTATCTCTCCTCGGACTGCTGAGATCCAGGATGAGATGACTTGCTCATCACTGAGTCCTGTGGAAGACATTCGATCTTTTGGGTGTCTCCCTGACAGCGTTATGGCAGAAGTGCAGGGGGATCCCAACTTCCTCCTCCTGCTAAATGAAGATCCTTTTATGGAATGTCAGAGGAGCTCGGAAGCCATCGTTTCGATCCTCTTTTTATAGATTGCTGCAAATCCATAATTTTGATATCTGTGTTATTTTAGAAACCAGGCTGTCGGGGGACAGTTTGGCCTGGTTTTAGAGACAGATAGTAAGAAAATGGTCCCTGTATGCGGTTGAGGCTGTGGGTCTATCTGGAGGCATTATAGCCATCTGGCGTTCCTCAGCGGTGAAGGTTGATGTTGTTCATCAAAGTAATCAGCATTTAGGCCTTCTTGTTACAGAGGGCTCAACTAATCCTTGGCTTCTATTGGCTGTTTATGGCAGTACTGATTTCCGAGAGAGACGGCTTTTATGGACTGATCTTCATTTCCTTCTAGCTAGAGGGATCCCTTCTATTGTTGCTGGTAATTTCAATTGTATTACTGAAGCTAGTGAAAAACGTGGGGGAAGAAGGGTCACTACCACTACTAGCATCACTGAATTTAGGGATTTCATCAGTTCGGTTGGCCTTCTGGATTTGGGTTTTTGGGGCCCTAATTCACTTGGTGTAATAACCGTCAGGGTTCTGCTCGGATTTGGAAGAGGCTGGATAGAGCTATGGCTTCGGAATAGTGGCTTCAGAAGTTCCCTTCAGCTTCTGTTGCTCATCTTTCGAGGATAGCTTCTGATCACTGCCCCGTTCTTATATCTATGATGATAGATCAATATCATAGGAGGCAGTTCAGATTTGAGCAGTTTTGGACATCATATACGGCGGCTCGATCTATCATTTCCCAAGTCTGGCATATTCCTATCCGGGGCAATGCTATATATCGTCTTTCTTGCCGTCTTTTGCTGGTTAAATGAAGATTGGCCAGATGGAATAGACTGGAGGTTGGTGATCTGGTTAGGCAGGTGGAACAACTTGAAGCTGATATTAGTTTCTTATAGGCTAAGGAGGATCAGGAGGGGTTTCTGGAGATCTCATATCTCTCTGCTCTTCGGGCCAAGCTAGCTTTACACCACTCTTTGCTCATCCAGCAGGAGAGTTATTGGAGGCAATGGTCTAGGATCCAATGGATTCGAGAAGAGGACTGTAATACGAGATTCTTCAATTAGGCCACTCTAAAACGGCGGGTTGCTAACAGGATTCGTAGACTAATTGATGATTCAGGGGTCTATCATGAGGATTTTCCTTCTATTCGGGACCAGCTCCTTCACTTCTTTCAGGCCAGATGGTCGGAGTCCTCTGGTCTCGGTTCTCTGGTTATCCAGGTCTCTGCCTCTAGGAAGGTTTCTTCCCTGGAGAATGAAAAGCTGATCAGACCTATCACAGGGGATGAGATTTGTATGGCTCTATGGGAGCTTGGGCAGGACAAGGCCCCTGGGCCAGATGGCTTTCCTCCGTTCTTCTATCATCACTATTGGGACATTGTTGGTCAGGAGGTGATCCAGGCGATACTCCTAGTTTTTCAAGCCAAGGACATCTCGGTGGAGTGGAATTGGACTCTTATTTCCTTGATGCCCAAATGTAATAATGCTACTCTCCCTCAGCATTTTAGGCCTATCAGCCTTTGCACCACTTTGTATAGAGTATGCGCTCATCTGCTTGCTGACCGCCTCCACCTGGTGATGCCTCGCATTATAGCACTGGAGCAGGGAGTGTTTATCAAAGGGCGTAGTATCTCCGACAATGTCCTCATTGCTCAGGAGATTATGTATGATCTTCAGAGAGCTCCGGCCAGGCAGTCCCTTATGGCTATCAAGTTAGATATGGAGAGAGCCTATGATAGACTTAGTTGGTCTTTTCTCAACCACTCTTTGCTGGAGTTTGGGTTTGCTGATCAGTTTATCGATTGGATTATGGCTTGCATTCTGAGGCCCTCCTTCTCGCTGATCATTAATGGAAGCATGATTGAATTTTTTCATTCTTCAGTTGGGCTGCGTCAGAGATGTCCTTTATCCCCCCTGTTGTTTATTTTGGCGGCTGATGATCTTTCACGTGCCCTCTATCAGGCTCAGGCTGACTGCCGTATTGTCCCTTTTATGACTTGCCCTACGGGTCCTGCGATCTCTCATCTATTATTTGCCGATGATTGTATCTTGATAGGGAGGGCCACCTCAGCCAATGCTTCTTCTTTTGCTGACATCATTCAGCGCTATTGTGAGGCCTCTAGTCAGAAGGTCAATGTATCCAAGTCTTCTATCAGCTTTAGTCCGAAGACCTCTAGAGCTACCAGGGAAGCTATTGTCCACACGCTGGGTATCTCATCTCAGACTGACCATTTTCAGTACCTGGGTGTTCCTATGACTGGTAGATATCCCTGATGTGCTGACTATTATGATCTTGAGCTGAGGGTTCGGCAGCGTATTGAGGGTTGGCAGGTTACGGGTTTGTCTATGATGGCTAGGGTCATTATAATCCGTGCGGTTCTTTCCTCCCTTCCGATGTATCTTCTTTCCAATGCTGACATCCCGATTTCTTGCCTAAGGAGAATTGAGAGATGCTTTAGGGACTTCTTATGGGCCTCAATGCAGGATGGGCATGGTGTTCACCTAATGTCTTGGGAGAGGGTTTGTACTCCGATCCAGGAGGGTGGGCTTGGGATTCAGTCTTTGACTGTTAGAAGGGAGGCTCTTTTGACCAAGCATGCCTCGCGGTTCATTCTAGAGCCGCAGAGTTTATGGAGCTCTTTTATGCAAGCAAGATATGGAGATTGGACTTCCTCCTCGATTGGGCAGGCCTTGCATCGGCATTCTTTCTTCTGGAAGGAGGTTTGTCGGTATGGTAGCTCCATTATGGAAAATACTTCATGGATGATTGGAGATGGCTCTTCCATTGAGATTCTTCAGGATACCTAGATCTCTGACATACCACTATCTCGTTGGCCTTCCTTCTATAGTATTGATGTCCCTACTAATATGAAAGTGCAGGAGTTGCTCTCCTCTGATCCTTCCTCTTGGCATGGTCCGATGGTGTCCCAATTCTTTGGTGAGGAGCTTGCTCGTCGGATTATGTCTATTCTGCTTACCCAGGGTATTTCCTCAGACTGTAGACTTTGGCGGAGATCTTGTCTTCCAAAGGCCCCCATGAAGGATTTGGTTAAGATCTTCAGGCCTCAGTCTTCGGAGCCGGTTGATACTGGATGGATCTGGAAGCTCCCTATCCTCCCCAGGGTTCAACTCTTTATATGGAAGATTATGTGGGAATGTCTTCCCACTTGTGCTTTGCTTGTGAGGAGGGGCTTGCCTATCCAGCCTATTTATCCGATATGTGGTTTGGAGGAGGAGTCTACTATTCATGTTATCTTCTCTTGTCCCAGAGTTGTAAGGATATGGCAGTCAGTAGGCTATTACTGTAGATCGGATCAGACTGACTCTTTGTGCTCCCTCTTCTTAGATGATCTCTGGAAGGCCTCTCAGTATAAATGTGCCCTATGAGCGGCTACGGCTTATCAGATCTGGTTGTCTAGGAACCAGATTATCTTTACAGATGACATTACTTCTTTTCACATGATCATTAGGAAAATTAGATCGCTGGTGACAGATTGTGCTCGTGGATCCCATTCATGTGGTTTTGACTCTTCTGGCCTCTGGGGTTTTCCTGCTGCTTCGGCAGCGAACCGGCACTCGGTTTTCATTTCTTGGGAGCCTCCCTCCAGGGTTTGTCAAAATCAACTTTGATGGTAGTGTCCGCGGGAGATCAGCGGGATCAGCCTTTGTCATCCGTGGGTCGAAGGGCGATTTATTGGCCGCTGGAGGGCTTGGTACTCTGGATTCCTTTGTCCCGATGACTGAGCTCTATGCTTCTTGGGATGGAATCAAATATGCGGTTCAGTCTCTTCATGCTCATAACCTTATTATTGAGGGCAATTCCTTGATTGTGATTCGATGGCTGCGGAGGGACCACGGCTCCTTTGCCCCTGCCATTCCGAGCTTACAGGACATCTGGACTATACTGAGGGAGGCCCATGTAGTCCAAATTCGACATACTTATCGAAAAGCAAATACGGTTGCCGACTGGGTGGCTGCGTCAGTGGCTCACCACTCGGGTTTTTGGAGGTGGAGACAGGGTGATCCCTGGCCTTTTATTTTTCAGCAAATTCTGTATTCTGATGTTCAAGGGCTGACTCGTACCCGTGTTGTATGATTGCCCGGTATGTACAAAAAAAAAAAAAAGAATGGAATCCGGTGGCGCTGCTGCTTTCTGGTATTTCCTCAAGCTGTTGTCTCTACTCCAATGGTGTCTGATGCGTCAGCCATTGGCCGGAAGCCCAGTTTGCCATCTTCTAAGCCTGGGTTCCAGTGGGTTTCTTCGTCGCCTTTGTCGGATGCTGTGGCGAGGCTGGAGGCCTCGTTTCCTGATGTCATTACTCTACATGAGGTGGAGCTTGAAGCCGAGATGGCCAGTTGGAAGCAGCGAGCAGTCCTGGCTCGATCGTATCACAAGTGGGTTCCGGCTGAAGCTCTTATCAGAGAGTTTAGGCGGGCTGGCATCCAGGGTGTCATCGTCCCTATCAGCCTGCAATTCTGTTGCCATATCTTCATATTTGAAGCTCCGGATGCCTGTGATTTGGTTCTCAACCGACCATGGGTGGTCAATGGCCAAATCATTGGGACCGAAGCGTGGAGGCCGGAGTTCTTTCCGTCGGATGAGTCCATCCCTTCGGCGTTGCTTTGGATGAGGCTGCCAAACCTTCCGCTTGAATTTTGGAAGGAGGACTTTCTCAGAGCAATCGTGGCGCCTGCTGGGCAATTTAGGTTTGCTGACGCTGCTACTTTGTCAAAAAATAGGGGAGGTTATGCAAGGGTTTGTATCAGTGTCGATCTCCACTGCTCGCTTCGGCCGGGGACCCGACTGCAAGGGCTCAGTCAACCTTTCTGGCACCAGTTTACTTTCGAAAACATGGAGGGCCTTTGCCGGAGCTGTGGCACACTGCATCTTGGTGGTCCTTGCTCGCAGCCAGCCATGGCAGATGACGATGGGTCCGCCAACAACTCTGTTTATGGCCCTTGGATAGCTGCTGTCCGCCAAAGGAGGGTCATCTCTACTCCCAAGCCGGCTGAGAGGAGGAAGCCCCAGCCAATGCCTTCGCCTGTAGCTTCAGTTCACTGTTCTGCTCACCAAAATGCAACTGTTGTGTTGCAAACGGGTTCAGAAGGATCGCCGGAAGTCTGGCGTGTTCCGGCTAAGGTCGCTCGCCGGAGGTCTCTCTTGGATGCTAAGGTGGTGTTGTCCCAGTGGATGTTGTGGCTCCTTCTGAGATGGTCTTGGATCAGGGGTGCCCAGATAATGGGACTGTGCTGGGTTTGGTGGGGAGTGCTGGTCTGATCTCCTCTGTGAAGGATCTTAACCAGGCTGAGGTTGCAAGGTCCTTGGGATCCAGGCTGAGTCCTCCTATGGCTGCAATGGAGGCAGGTTGCACTGAGGATGCAGTGGCTCCCTGTGAGAAGGTCTTGGAACAGGAGAGCTCTGAGAAGAGGGTCGTGCTGGGTCTAAAGGTGCGTGCCGGTCTCACTTCCAGTGTCAAGAATCTGAAGTTTGCTGAATCTTCAGAGTCCCTGGGATCTAGTTTGAACCAATCTATGCTATCTAAGAACCCTTTTGCCTCTCTTGGATTGGGGTTGGGTGGAGCAGGCCACTTGGAGTCCAAGGATGCTTTTCCAGGTCCCCTCAAGCGGGCCAGACCAGAGGTTAGTGTGGTTCCGAGGTCTAGTCCCAAATTTGAGAAACGTAAGGGAAAAGGAAAGGCTCCTATTTCAAAAAGGAATGGGGTGAAGATTGATTCTTCTGATCGGTTTGCATTGTCCCATGGGTGTCAGGATGGAGGTCAGTTAGTGGTGCTGAACCACCCTGATCGGAGTGTTGGCTCTTCTTTGGAGGGTGCAGTCGGGAACAGTCTAGGCCTGGGTCCTGCTTCCATGTCCTTGGCTCAGTCTTCCCGACTTGCTGAGCATAGGCTTGACGCGGAAGGGCAGCAGTCTTGTCCTTCGCTGACATCTGAGGGAGGCACCTTGTTAGCAGGGTGCTGCTCTGACAGTGTTATGATTGAAGACCAGGGTGGGGTCCCAGATCCATCTGGTTTGTAAATGAAGATATTACTTTGGAATGTTAGAGGGGCTCAAAAGCCATCATTTCGATCCTCTTTTGGTAGATTGTTGTAGTTGTACAATTTTGACATATGTGTCCTTTTGGAAACTAGACTGTCGGGTGACAGACTGGCCCGATTTTGGAAGCAGATTGCCCGTTCTTGGTCCTCTTATGCGATTGAGGCTGACGGTCTGTCTGGGGCATTTTGGCTATTTGGCATGCTTCTGTTGTCCGGATTGATGCTTTTCATCAGTCTAATCAACAGATTGGTCTGCTTGTCTCTGAGGGAAATTCTGACCCCTGGCTCCTTTCGGCTGTATATGCTAGTACGGACTATCGGGAGAGAAGGATCCTCTGGTCGGAACTGCTTTCTATGCTTGCTCAAGGGCTCCCTACTGTCATTGCTGGTGATTTTAATTATATCACTGAGGCTAATGAAAAAAGGGGAGGCAGATGGGTCTTTGGCTCTGCTGATATCAGTGAATTTAGAACCTTCATTAGTTCTTCTGGGCTGTTGGACTTGGGGTATTCGGGGCCCCAGTTCACTTGGTATAATAATCGTCAGGGGTCTGCTCATGTTTGAGAGAGACTGGACAGAGCTATGGCTACAGCTCAGTGGCTCCATTTGTACCCTGTGGTTACTGTTACTCACCTTCTGAGGATTGCTTCTGATCATTGCCCCATTTTGATATCTACGGAGGCTGAGGGCCATCAGATAAAACAGTTCAGATTTGAGCAGTTTTGGACTGCCCACTCTGCTGCTCATTCTATTATCTCTCAGATTTGGCATCTTCTTGTTAGGGGTAATGCTATTTATCGTTTATCTCGCTGTCTTAAGCTGGCTCGATGCAGACTTTCCAGATGGAACAGGCTGGAGGTGGGTGATCTGGTCAGGCAAATTGAACAAGTTGAATATGACATCAGTTCGTTGCAAGCCAAGGAGGACCAGGATGGTTTTTTGTTGGATGAGGACCTCTGTACTCTTCGGGAGAAGCTAGCCAGTCATCACTCTCTTCTGAGGCAGCAGGAGGTGTTTTGGTGGCAGAGATCTAAATTTTAGTGGATTCGTGATGGAGACCGAAATACTAGATTCTTCCACAGGCTACCCTGAAGCGGCGTGCAGCTAACAGGATTCGGATGTTGGTTGATGCTGAGGGGAACTATCAGGAGGATACTCACACTATCCAGGAACTGCTTCTTCACTTCTTTCAGTCTCGATGGACTGAGTCCACTGGTGCTGGGGCCCCGGTTGTTCAGGTCCCTGACTCCAGAAAGGTTTTTTCCTTGGATAATGATATGCTGGTTAGGCCAATTACTGCGGTTGAGATTAAGGAGGCCCTTTGGAAGCTTGGTCCGGATAAGGCCCCTGGACCTGATGGATTCCCTCCTTTCTTTTTCCGTCATTATTGGGATATAGTTGGGCAGGAGGTGGTGCAGGCTATCTAGATTGTGTTCCAATCCAATCACATTCCTTCGGAATGGAACCAAACTTTGATTACCTTGGTGCCTAAACATTTAGATGCTTCTCTCCCACAGCATTTTCGGCCTATCACTCTATGCACAACTTTATATAAGATTTGTGCTCGTATTTTAGCTCGGCGCCTTTCTCTGGTGATCCCTCGCCTCATTTCTGCTGAGCAAGGGGCATTTATTCGAGGGCGTTCTATTTCGGATAATGTCCTCATTGCTCTGGAATTTATGCATGATCTTCAGAGAGCTCCGACCAGTCGTCCTCTTATGGCTGTTAAGCTTGACATGGAGCGAGCTTATGATAGACTGAGTTGGTCCTTTCTGCACCGCTCTTTTCAGGAGTTTGGTTTTGATGATCGATTTGTTGAGTGGATTATGGCTTGTGTGCAGAGGCCTTCTTTCTCTCTGATCATTAATGGGAGCCCGACTCTATTCTTTCACTCTTCTGTGGGGCTGCGGCAGGGGTGTCTCTATCCTCCCTACTATTTATTCTGGCTGTGGATGATCTCTCTCGCGCTTTCCATCTAGCACTGTTGGATCAGAGGATAGTTCCATTTATGACAGGGAGAGTGGGCCCCTCGGTCTCTCATCTACTTTTGCTGATGATTGTATTCTCCTGGGTCAAGCCTCCATTGAGAATGCGGCTTCATTACAGTCTATTATTCACCGGTATTGTCAGGCTTTGGGTCAGAAGGTTAATCTTCTTAAGTCTTCTATATGTTTCAGTCCGAAGACTCCTAGATCCATTAAGGAAGCTATTATCAATTTGTTTGGTATTACCTCTTAGACTGACAGATTTATGTATTTGGGGATTCCTATAACGGGTAGAAGGCCCCGTTGCTCTAACTTTTCTGAGCTTGAGAGGAGGGTGCGCCAGCGCATTGAGGGGTGGCATGTCACTAGCTTATCTATGATGGCTAGAGTCATTATTATTCGTCCAGTTCTCTCCTCTCTTCCCATGTATCTCCTTTCGAATGTTGCCATCCCAATTTCTTGTCTTAAGAGGATCGAGAGATGTTTCAGAGATTTTCTATGGGCTTCTACGCAGGATGGTCATGGCATTCATCTTTTATCCTGGGATCTGGTTTGTATGCCACTCCAAGAAGGTGGGCTTGGGATTCAGTCCTTGATTGTCAGAAGAGAAGCTCTTCTTGCTAGACATGCATCGCGATTCCTTATGGAGCCACAGTGTCTTTGGAGCTCTCTGATGCGAGCGAGGTATGGAGATTGGACGTCCGATTTGCCCATTGTGTTATCCAGGGGTTGTTCCTCCTTCTGGAAGGAGGTGTGTCGGCATGGTCAGTTTATCCTGGATAATACCTCTTGGATGATCGGTGATGGATCCTTGATTAATGTTATCCAGGATACTTGGATTACTGAGATTCCTCTCTCTCGGTGGCCCTCCTTCATTAATATTGATACCCCCTCCAGCTTAAGGGTTCAGGACTTGTTAGCCTCTGATTCCCTCGCCTGGCATATTCCCTCGGTGACCCAATTCTTCGGTAAGGAGCTATCTCGTCGGATCCTCTCGGTGCCTCTTATACCTAGGCGCCTTTCTGACTTTAGGCTTTGGTAGAGATCTTGTCTCTCTAGGGTCCCCACTAGGGACCTTATGAAGATGTTCAGGCCTCGGCCTTATCGCACAGAGGATGCTGCTTGGATCTAGAAGCTTCCTATCCTCCCCAGAGTTCGGCTATTTATTTGGAAGCTCATGTGGAACTATCTTCCAACTTGTGCTCTTCTTTCTCGCAGGGGTCTGAATATTCAGCCGACATGTCCTCTGTGTAGGCTGAAGGAGGAGTCTTCTGATCACGCTATCTTCATTTATCCCAGAGTTAGGAGGATATGGTTCTTGGTGGGCTATTCCAGCAGATTGGAGGACTTCGACTCTCCGCGATTGTCCTTTCTTCTTGATCTCTGGAGGGGCTTGTTGTAGGAGCGTGGTCTTTGGGCTGCCACGACATATCAGATATGGTTGTCCAGGAATCAGTTCATATTCACAGATGATAGTATTTCTTTACACAGGATTCTATGGAAGATTAGATCATTAACAATGGATTGTGCCCGTGTCTTCAATGCAGTTGGTTCTGACTCCTCTGGCCTCTGGGGTTCCCCTGCTGCTACGGTAGCGAACCGGCATATGGTTTTCATCTCTTGGGAGCCCCCCCTCCAGGGGTTGTCAAAATCAACTTTGACGGGAGTGTCCGTGGTAGAGCTGCTGGTTTGGCTTTTATCATCCGTGGCCTTTAGGTGATCTGTTGGCGGCGGGTGGTTTTACGACTCTCGACTCCTCTGTCACTATGATGGAGCTTTATGCTGCTTGGGCTGGTATATCTTATGCCGCTCGGACTCTTCATGCCCAGAGGCTCATGATCGAGGGTAATTCTATGACAGTCATCTCCTGGCTACTGAAGAAGAATTGCTCTCGGTGCCCCACTATCCCGATTATTAGGGATATCTGGTCTATCTTGCAGGAGGTTGATAGCTCTCAGATCCATCATATTTATCGAGAAGCCAATTCGGCGGCGAACTGGGTGGCCGTTTCAGTGGCCCAGCATGGTGGTTCATGTTTTGGAGGCGGGTGATCTCTGTCCTGTTATTTTGCAGTATATTTTGTACTCGGATCAATATGGGCTGATTCGCACGAGACTTATGTGATCGCCCGCTTGTTCAAAAAAAAAAGAAAAAAAGAATGGAATCCTTATATGTCTACCTATTTTATCATTGTACAGAACAAAATGATTTAAAAAGATAATAAACACTATTTTTTAATTCTATAATATAAATCATGAATTATAATTTTAATGTAACTCAAGAAATTTTAAGCCATAATTATATTAACATAATAAATTAAATAACAATATTAATCTCTATACAATATTACAACATTAAATTTAATATTAAATTAATTATAATAATATAATTATAACAATTATAATATGATAAAAAATGTAATATTATTATAAATTTTATAATTTTATAATTTAATATAACTATAATAACTTTTTAATGAAAGTTTTTATTTTTTTATAATATTATATTATAATAAAAGTTATTATATTAATTTTGTTTAATGATGATGAACATAAGTTATATTAAATTTAATATTAGGAGTAGTATGCATTTCTAGATATAACCTAAAGGTAATATTAGAATAATAAAAAATATAGATGATGAAATTGTTAAATAAAATCATAATTTCTAAGCAGAGGAAATAGAATCCTCTTCCCAAGCGCTTCTCTGTCGCTCTGATACACTTGTTGCACAGTTTCCATTGAAATAAGACGCATGAGGAAAGATAGAGAAAAAGAAGAATAGAGGATATAAAAGAAAAAGAGAATACCTTTATTTCTTGGTCTTGGTCTATCCGATTACATCAAGAGAGAGCCTTAAATAATCATCCATCTTAAATGATAAAACTTCTCCGCACCAATCCTTAACCAACTCTTTAACAAATTTCCTAAAAAATGAAAGCCTATTCAGAAAACTTGAGCCCAATCCACATGGACCCAGTTCTATATCCTACAATTAGGTTATTAAATATTCTCTCAAAAAAAACTCCCTTCTAAGCCATGCAAGAAAGTACTCAAACCCGAGCCTATGTATACCCATGACTCACATGCTCTCTATTCTTGGGTTACAAGCTGACCCAAATGACTTAGGAAACTGAGAACTTATGTAGCCTAAGCTCTTAAACCTGTGTGACTCACGTGGACTTTGGATGTGTCATACCTGAACTTACACACACCTCCCCTACCACTTCATCTTCATGTGAAGTGACTTCATGTGGGCACTTAAAAAGCATGCCTTTTCTATACCTTGCAAAAAATCCCAAATGCAAAATTGTGTGCCTTTACTACATTTAATCCCTTCCGTCCATCATATTGTTTTGATTGAGGTTTTAGGGCATCAATGGCTGAAATAGGTTGGGGAGTGTAACCCCCCGGTAAATTAATTATGGGGAAGGTAACCCCAGCATTTATTTGAGGACACCTGGTACCTAGAGTTTATTCGGACGTTTAGGTTCCCGACTTGTCGATTGGTTACCCAAGTCATCGTGTGTCTGATTGGTTTCCGATATCTCTGATTCGAGGCATCGCGTGGAAGAATAAAAGGAGTTGAAGGTCGACTCCCTCCTTCACCTTGGCGCACACCTCCTCCAGATAATCAATCCCCTGCCCAGCCCCATCCTTCTAACGCTAGAGAGAGAGAGAAAAGCCTTAGGACAAATCCAGGTATCGGAAAGAGGTTAGCGTTCGCTTTTGTGTAGGCAAAGGATCAGCATTTGAGCCACCGCCTTCGAATGCGAGAGATCTTTGGTGGCGGCAAGGGAGGAAGTGGTGGCCAGATCCTGATCACGTGCCTCTCGTCCTCCTCTGATCTGATTGCCCGAATCCAAACATCGCATGGCGGGAGCCGTCTCGGCGCTCTTCCTCCTTGACATCTAGGGTCGCGTCCTCGTATGGCGAGACTACCGATGGGATGTGTCTACCCTCCAAGCCGAACGTTCTTCGCCTAACTCATCGAAATACAGGGTGATCCGAAAACTCAAGATCCGGTGGTATTCATTGACGGTGCTTTTGGAGGCTCAAGGTTGGGCCACATAAGGGAAAGCCATAGATCTAGATGATATCAAATTTCACCAGTTTGTACGTTGGCCCATTTTGAGAATGGCAAGACAATATCCTTCATACCACCTGATGGATCTTTTGATTTGATGTCATACAGACTCAGTACTCAGGTAAAGCCTATTATCTAGGTGGAAGCTCAAATTAAGAGGCACGCAAGAAGTCAAATAGAGCTCATGGTAAAGGCAAGAAGTCGATTCAAGGAACGGATCACTGGAACAAGTGTTGAAATCGAAGTGCCTGTACCTTCAGATGCTACAAATCCTATTGTGCATACCTCCATGGGATCTGCTAACGATGCACCCGAGAACAATGCATTGCTCTTGAAAATAAAATCTTTTCCTTGTGGTAAGGAGTTTATGCTGAGGGCATAATTCAACCTTCCTAGTATAACTTGTGAAGAAGTGATGCGTGAAAGAAAGCTCCCATACGTGTGAAGTTTGGGATTCCATATTTTACAGTTTTTGGGATACAAGTACCCAGATGTCTAAATACCTGGTTAACTATTTGGGATTAGCGTACCGAGGTAAGTAAGCCAAATATAATAATTTCATAAATTATAAATGGTTGTATTTATAGTTTTATGCATATTTATGAAATAGAGTTTATTGATTATTTTGAAAATTGGTAAGCTGTACCATGTGTATCTAATTGCATATTTGCTATAATAGTTGATATTATTTGCAAAGTGAATTAGTTATATGCAATGGTTAAAAATGTACAAACCACTGTTTATGTGTTATGAGAGAAATTATGCTTATGATGACGCATAATATGTGACATGCATATGTAAAATGATTTGAATTATATTTATGTGTGTCGCCGCGGTTCTCCTTTGATATGGCATGTGGAGGCCACGCACATCTAGAGAATGTATGCTGATTGATGGAGGCATTGCAGGGCCGTGGGACACATATGATATAATATATCAATGATTAAATATAAACAGTGGATTTGAATTATATTTATATGTGTCGCTGCGGTTCTCCTTTGATATGGCATGTAGAGGCCACGCACATCTAGAGGATGTGTGCTGATTGATGGAGGCATTGCAGGGCCATGGGACACATATGATATAATATATCAATGATTAAATATAAACAGTGGATTTAAATTATATTTATGTGTATCGCCGCGGTTCTTCTTTGATATGGCATGTGGAGGCCACGCACATCTAGAGGATGTGTGCTGATTGATGGAGGCATTGCAGGGCCGTGGGACACATATGATATAATATATCAATGATTAAATATAAACAGTGGATTTGAATTATATTTATATGTGTCGCTGCGGTTCTCCTTTGATATGGCATGTGGAGGCCACGCACATCTAGAGGATGTGTGCTGATTGATGGAGGCATTGCAGGGCCGTGGGACACATATGATATAATATGACAATATTAAATATAAACAGTGGATTTGTTTACAATGCATATTCTGGTATTTGTTTCATCAGCTTCCATGATTATTTTGACTTAATAATATGCATGATTATGATAGCATGTTAATTTGGAAGTTTTTATGAAAATTATGACTTGATAATATCTTGAGAAATAAGATAATATATGACCATTTTATGTCATTATTATAGGCTTACTTATTGAGTGTGAGCTCATATAAATCTCACAATGTTTTTCAGAGCCTCAGGATTGAAGAAGGAACCATAGGGTCGTTGGAGCTTCTATTTAAAATAAAGTGGATTCATATGTTGATGTAACCCCAGTAATGTTTGCGTGTAGGGCTTGTAGCCCAAATCTTAAGTTATGGATTGTATAAAGTTATGGACTTGAATGATATATAGGTTGTTGCCTTTCTTGAATTCAGTGTCATGATTCGAGACACCTTGCATGCTTGGCATGCGGCGGGTTGTCACCCTAGCTCAAAATTTTTGGGTCTAAGGTGTGACAGCTTTTATGGTATCAGAGCCTAGGTTATGACCTTAGGGACACATGCATGATGACACTCTAGGCAAAATACTAGGATGATATGAGACAATTATGACTTTAAAGGAATTTCAGGAATTATGCTTTGAAAGCCTAAAATTTAAAGGTTATCAAGATATTAATTGAAATATGAATTTGATAGGAATTAAGAATGAACCATCGCATCAGAAGCTAATGATATAATGTGAGACTCCCAAGCTGTGACCTTGACCAATGGGGAGGCCTAGGGGCTTCTAGAGGTTTTAGCTCCGTCAAACTTGTTGGAAATGGCTCATAGCAGTTTCAGATCTTTAAATAATATGGGTAGATGAAACTTTAATTGGATATGCAATAAAAGACAGATGAATATATGGAATATGATATAGTAGTTGAAAATTGCAATTGATGACTAATATGACTAAGATAACATCATTATATCCATATTGCAATTGAGTTAGATATTTGGATTTTGAGTTATTAAATCTAAATTTGAATGTGGATGTATACAATGAATTTTTATTTGTAGAACTTACATAGTTGATATTGTAAGATTATGAGCTAATCTGCTGGTTATAGAGATGATTAATATTGATGATATTTTGGGAATGAAATAGTTAATTACATGTTTTTGATTAATCACAATTGAGTACTCTCTGAATTTGAGTTTGGATGGATAAGTATATAGTGAATTTTACTAAGAGAACTTTTATTATGGATATTGCATGTTCAAAACTGATTGTTAATTTGCTAGATGTGGAGATGGTTGATATTGATGCTAATAAAATAGTTGACTGCATATTATATCTTGATGGACCATTTAGGAAGAATATAAAATTTTAAATTTTGAGACGATTACTGTTTAAGTTTTTGAGAGCAGTAGACTCTATTAATCTTTAGAACTGATTTTGGCTATAAATGATCAAATATTTTGATGCTAGACAATGAAAGATTTTAGCAGTAATAAGAATAAGATAAATTTCATTGATAAAGAATTTCATGGGGATTTTTATTTTTAATAGATTTCTAAATCAAGATATCTATTCATTAATTTATTGTGCCTTTCTTCATAGTTCCTAAGGAGATATCTTTCTCTAGGATGGATAAATTATCAATCAGCCATAAGTGGCATAAATATTTTTAAAGAGAAAGGATGGAGATGATTTTATTTTTGGTTATTATCAATTATGGATTATGGTTAAGGATACATCTAATATCACTTTCAAATCATAGAGAGATTACTATAATTTCTCAATTATGTCTGTTAGATGGTAAGTGCATTTTCAATCTTTATAGACCTTATAAGTCATGTATCCATCTGAGCTAGATCAGTGAGGTCACTTTGAGATATTCAAAGGGTTTATATTAGTTGGCCATGATATGGCATTGCATAATCTATAGGTGATTTTGATAGTCATTGGTAACAAAATAATTAATTCGAGGATTTAAATCATTTAAATTATAATATTTATTGAGAATATACTGACATATTCAAGAGAAATTGATTGGTTGTAGTGGTAATTACTGATAAATATGAAGGAGATAAAATAATTATACTGGTGATTAATGATGGCACTATTATTCAAAGAAAACAAATTAGTTAATTATGATAATTATGAAAGATATCCTAAATAATTGCATAATGTTCATTGATGTTAGCTCGAAGTATTCCAGAGTGAAACCTAGTATATTATGATAATTGAAATAAGTGTCGTAATGATTAATGGCACATTCAACTATTTATGAGTTGAGAGAGCATTGGAAGAAAACTATCTTATATCTAAGTCACAAGAATTTAGAACTATCTTATCGAGGAATTAAGAGTAACTAATATAGGTTATTAACCTTAAGAATAGATGACATAATACATGTGATGGATTCTATGATATTTATAATAATTGTGTTGTGAAGTTAAGGTATTAAAAAAAATTTGACAGGAAAGAAATATTTCTTAAGGAATTCAATTTTATTTGGTAGAAAGATCAAATTAATTGTTGAAGTTGGATACATCATTTGGGTACCTAGGAATGAAATAAAAGTTGCTAGTGAGTATCTATAATGGTACAAAATTAGTGGACATTTAATTTTGAGGATCAAATTTTAGTGAGATAAAATGTTAATATTTATTTTTGGTTTAATGGTAAACTGCGTAAATTGAGTCTGAACCCATTTGTCTCACTCTCCTAATTCGATGATGTCATCATAAGGCTTTGTGGATTAAGCTGAATTTCTGTCCAGCCTTCCACCCTCAAATAGATGGACAATCTGCATGAACCAATTAGATTTTGATGATGTACTGCGAGCCTGTGTGATGGAATTATAAAGTGCTTGGTATAGCTTCTTACCCTTAGTGAAATTGCTTATTTTAATGGTTACCAAGCCAATATTCAAATGGATTAATTTCAATTGTCTATGATATAAGGTGTAGATTCCCTTCATATTGAGATGAGGTGAGAGAGAAACAATTTTGGACTGAGCTGGTGTAGCAACTATGAAAAGTATCGTTAATTAAAGCAGCTTCATGTAGCTCTGAGTCAATAGAAAAGTTATGTTGATGTCAAAAAGAAAGATTTAAAATTTTAGGTTGGAGATCATTCAAAAGTCTTACTAACCAATTATGTAATGAGATTTGTGTTTAGAGGTGAATTAAGTCCACATACATTGGGCCATTTGAGATTTTGATCAAAATAAAGGAGGTAGCTTATAGCTTAGCACTGTCTTCATTACTCTTTGGGGTGTTCAATGTGTTTCATACATTTATGACTGAGGAGGTATATTTCAAACCCCCGTTATGTGTTAGAACTTGAACCAATTTAGCTTAAGAAAGAATTGACTTATGAAGATCATCTTGTGTGCATCGTGGACCGCAAGGATCAAGTTCTGAGATGGTGTAGCATTCCTTATATCAAGGTTCAGTGGAGTAATCATTCTGAGATGGAGGCTATTTGGTAGCTTGAGGAGGAAATGAAAAACTTGGGAACATTAGGAAGAAATGAAAAGGAAGTATCCATAATTATTTGCAGGTAAATTCTCTATTCAAGATTGTTGATAGATCATATTTGAATTCTATAGTATATTTGATGTGTGTCAATTTCGAGGACGAAATTTTTATAAGGGAGGGAGAATGTAACCCCCCGGTAAATTAATTGTGGGGAAGGTAACCCCAGCATTTATTTGAGGACACTTGGTACCTAGAGTTTATTCGGACGTTTAGGTTCCCGACTTGTCGATTGGTTACCCAAGTCATCATGTGTCTGATTGGTTTCCGATATCTCTGATCCGAGGCGTCGCGTGGAAGAATAAAAGGAGTTGAAGGTCGACTCCCTCCTTCACCCTGGCGCACACCTCCTCCAGATAATCAATCCCCTGCCCAACCCCATCCTTCTAATGCTAGAGAGAGAGAGAAAAGCCTTAGGACAAAATTCGGGTATCGGAAAGAGGTTAGCGTTCGCTTTTGTGTAGGCGAAGGATCAGCATTTGAGCCACCGCCTTCGAACGCGAGAGATCTTTGGTGGAAGCAAGGGAGGAAGTGGTGGCCAGATCCTGATCACGTGCCTCTCGTCCTCCTCTGATCTGATCGCCCGAATCCAAACATCGCATGGCGGGAGCCGTCTTGGCGCTCTTCCTCCTCGACATCTAGGGTCGCGTCCTCGTATGGAAAGACTACCGATGGGATGTGTCTACCCTCCAAGCCGAACGTTCTTCGCCTAACTCATCGAAATACAGGGTGATCCGAAAACTCAAGATCCGGTGGTATTCGTTGACGGTGCTTTTGGAGGCTCAAGGTCGGGCCACAGAAGGGAAAGCCATAGATCTAGATGATATCAAATTTCACCAGTTTGTACGTTGGCCCGTTTTGAGAATGGCAAGACAATATCCTTCATATCACCTGATGGATCTTTTGATTTGATGTCATACAGACTCAGTACTCAGGTAAAGCCTATTATCTAGGTGGAAGCTCAAATTAAGAGGCACGCAAGAAGTCAAATAGAGCTCATGGTAAAGGTAAGAAGTCGATTCAAGGAACGGATCACTGGAACAAGTGTTGAAATCGAAGTGCCTGTACCTTCAGATGCTACAAATCCTATTGTGCATACCTCCATGGGATCTGCTAACGATGCACCCGAGAACAATGCATTGCTCTGGAAAATAAAATCTTTTCCTTGTGGTAAGGAGTTTATGCTGAGGGCATAATTTAACCTTCCTAGTATAACTTGTGAAGAAGTGATCCGTGAAAGAAAGCTCCTATACGTGTAAAGTTTGAGATTCCATATTTTACAGTTTTTGGGATACAAGTACCCAGATGTCTAAATACTTGGTTAACCATTTGGGATTAGCGTACCGAGGTAAGTAAGCCAAATATAATAATTTCATAAATTATAAATGGTTGTATTTATAGTTTTATGCATATTTATGAAATAGAGTTTATTGATTATTTTGGAAATTGGTAAGTTGTACCATGTGTATCTAATTGCATATTTGCTATAATAGTTGATATTATTTGCAAAGTGAATTGGTTATATGCAATGGTTAAAAATGTACAAACCACTGTTTATGTGTTATGAGAGAAATTATGCTTATGATAACGCATAATATGTGACATGCATGTGTAAAATGATTTGAATTATATTTATGTATGTCGCCGCGGTTCTCCTTTGATATGGCATGTGGAGGCCACGCACATCTAGAGAATGTGTGCTGATTGATGGAGGCATTGCAGGGTCGTGGGACACATATGATATAATATATCAATGATTAAATATAAACAGTGGATTTGAATTATATTATATGTGTCGCTGCGGTTCTTCTTTGATATGGCATGTGGAGGCCACGCACATCTAGAGGATATGTACTGATTGATGGAGGCATTGCAGGGCCGTGGGACACATATGATATGATATATCAATGATTAAATATAAACAGTGGATTTGAATTATATTTATGTGTGTCGCCGCGGTTCTCCTTTGATATGGCATGTGAAGGCCACGCACATCTAGAGGATGTGTGCTGATTGATGGAGGCATTGCAGGGCTGTAATCCCCTAGATTTCTCAACTGCTCGTGAGAGTTATCACGAGGTCAGATGATAGACTCCAGATATTTGAATTCTAGGTATATCCTAATTGCTCGTGAGAGTTATCACGAGGTCAGATGATAGAATCTAGATATTTGAATTCCAGGTATATCCTAATTGCTCGTGAGGGTTATCACGTGATCAGATGATATGATAGACTCTAGATATTTGAATTCCAGGTATATCTTAATAACTCGTGAGAGTTATCACGTGATCAGATGATATGATAGACTCTAGATATTTAAAATTTCAAGTATATCTAATTACAAAGTCCCTTGATTTGGGGACTCTGCAATGCCTATAAAAGATGGTGTAGAACCCTCCTTCCCACCATACGTGGGTGCCCCCTTCTCATCATCTCCTCGTGCGGACTTCTTCTCCAGCGTGCTTGTCTCTGGTAAGTCCTCTAACCATGCATGAGAGAGAGAGAAAGTTAAAAAAAAAAAAAAAGTATTAATGGGCTGCTGGGCCGTTGGATGTTTGGGCCTTGTTGGGCCATTTCTGAGCCCAGTTTGAGCAGCATTTTGGGCCCTGTATCGGGCCGAGAATGGCAAAATAAATATATGGCCCGAATCAGGATTTATTCTAGTTTCTGGGAATAATTTTATTTTCCTATTTGGGTGTATACATTGAGAGATATTCAAGCCCAAAGTTGGGCCCGTGAAGTGGTTTGGGGTAGAATTTAAGAATTATTTTATAATTCCGATTTTAGGAATTTAATAATGAAAAATGATTATGTAGGTTCCCAGGAGTCCAATTAGCTAGGTTATCAAGTGAAATTCGTGTACTGTGGTAAGTAAGTCAAGTATTATATTTTATTAATTATTGAACTGTGAAATTACAGTTAAATGTAATTATGTTAATTTGGCAAAATCATATTATTACTATGATAATATGTAATCATGATAATGACAGTAAAACTTTATGTGTCACCTCGGTTATCACATGACAGATTCACACATATCACATGACAGATGACAGACTCTGGTACCAGGACCCTTCCTCTTAGGGGATGTTTAAGAGGGCTACACATGATGTGTACATGACAGATGACAGATGACAGACACTGGTACCAGGACCCTTCCTCTTAGGGGATGTTTAAGAGGGCTACACATGATGTGTACATGACAGATGACAGATGACAGACATGGTACCAGGACCCTTCCTCTTAGGGGATGTTTAAGAGGGCTACACATGATATGTAATGTAGAGATACATAAATAATGACAGTATAAACAATGTAATTGTTATTGAATTAAGCTAATTGATCTGATGACATGAACCTATTGATAGCCTGATAAATGAAATTTTGAAATTATATTAGGCTTACTTATTGAGTGTGAGCTCATAAAATTCTCATAATGTTTTTCAGAGCCTCAGGAATGAAGATGGATAATTGAGATAGAAGGAGTTTTCTATTAAGAAGACTTAGTTTTATCATTTTGATTTAGTTCAGATTTATTTGTAGGGCAGATAGCCCAAGACTGATAATTCTGGTTTGTAACAAATCATGGATATGAAAATTGCTTTATATTGATTCATGTAATAAGTTTAAGACGCCTTGCATGCCCAGCATGCGGCGGGTTGTCACCCTAGCTCAAATTTTTGGGTCTGGGGCGTGACAGCTTTAGTGGCCACTATAAATTCTTGGTGATGCCGTTTGGGTTAACTAATGCCCCAGCAGCATTCATGGACTTAATGAACAGAATTTTAAATCATATCTGGATCAGTTTGTGGTGGTTTTCATTGATGATATTCTGATATATTCCAAGAGCCATAAGGAGCAAGAGGACCACTTGAGAATTGTACTACAGATTCTGCAAGAAAAGAAGCTTTATGCCAAGCTGAAGAAGTGTGAATTTTGGTTGGATCAAGTAGCTTTCTTGGGTCATATAATCTCTAAAGATGGTATATCTGTGGACCCGAAAAAGATTGAAGCTATCACTAACTGGAACCAACCTACCAATGTGGCAGAAGTAAGAAGCTTCTTGGGATTAGCCGGGTATTATCAAAAATTTGTGGAGAATTTTTCTCGCATTGCTCTACCCCTAACTCGCTTAACCCAAAAGCGAGTGAAGTTTGACTGGACAGTTGAGTGTGAGGAAAGTTTTCAGGAGTTAAAGCAGCGCCTGATGTCAGCTCCCATTCTTGTTCTTCCAACAGGATCTGAAGGCTTTACTATATACACTGATGCCTCTCGAAAAGGATTGGGATGTGTTTTAATGCAGAATGAAAGAGTGATAGCTTATGCCTCCAGACAACTGAAACCTTATGAGCAAAATTATCCTACTCATGACCTGGAATTGGCTGCTGTGGTTTTTGCTCTGAAGATTTGGTGGCATTATCTATATGGAGTGTCGTGTGATGTGTATACAGATCATAAGAGTTTAAAATACATTTTCACACAGAAGGAGCTGAATTTAAGGCAGAGGAGGTGGTTGGAACTATTAAAGGATTATGACCTGAATCTACAGTATCATCCTGAGAAGGCCAATGTAGTAGCTGATGCCTTGAGCAAAAAAAATCCTCTTCTGAGTTAGCTGCTATGATTACCTCCCAGCCTCACGTATTGAGAGATCTGGAGAAGTGGGAGGTTGGTCTGAGAGTACAGCAGTCTGATGGACTTATTACAGCACTTGTACTCCAGCCGACCTTAGTTGACAGAATCAAGTCATCTCAGATGAAAGATCAAGATCTACAAAGGATTAAAGAAGTGGTACAATCAGGAGTTCAGAATGAATTTTATATAATGGATGATGGATCCCTGAAATTTGAAGGAAGACTTTGTGTGCCAAATAGTGAAGAGCTAAAGGCTGAAATTTTGAAAGAGGCTCACTACTCCCCCTATACTGTACATCCAGGTGGCACTAAGATGTACAGAGACTTAAAGGAAAATTTTTGGTGGAAAGGCATGAAGAGGGAGATTGCTCAGTATGTGGCCAAGTGCTTGGTGTGTCAGCAAGTGAAAGCCGAGCATCAAAGGCCTGCAGGACCTCTTCAGTCTCTGATGATTCCACAGTGGAAATGGGAAAAGATTACAATGGACTTTGTGACTGGTCTGCCCAAAACTCCTAAAAGCAACGATGCAGTTTGGGTCATTGTGGACAGACTAACAAAATCAGCTCATTTCCTACCTTTCAGAGTTGGGGTCTCTAGTGAAAGATTGGCTAATTTGTATATTGAACAGATCGTGAGACTCCATGGTGTTCCGGTATCTATTGTATCAGATAGAGATACCAGGTTTGTGTCCCAGTTTTGGAAGAGCCTTCATAAGGCCATGGGAACCAAACTAAACTTTAGTACAGCCTACCATCCCCAGTCAGATGGACAATCAGAGAGGACCATACAGATTCTGGAGGACATGTTGCGAGCCTGTGTGATGGACTTGGGTGGAGCTTGGGATAACCACTTACCTTTGCTGGAGTTTGCATATAATAATAGTTACCAAGCCAGCATCCAGATGGCTCCATTTGAAGCTCTGTATGGTAGGAGGTGCAGATCTCCTATATGTTGGGATGACGTGGGGGAAAGGAAGTTGCTAGGCCCTGAGCTGATTCAGCAAACAGTAGATAAGGTGCATTTGATCAGGAGCGTCTTCGTACAGCTCAGAGCATGCAAAAGAGTTATGTTGATGTCAGAAGAAGGGAATTGGAATTCCAGGTTGGGGATCATGTCTTCTTAAAGGTATCACCAACCAAAGATGTGATGAGATTTGGGATTAAAGGAAAGCTGAGTCCACGTTATATTGGACCTTTTGAGATCTTGAGTAGAGTTGGAGAGGTTGCTTACAGCCTGGCACTGCCTCCGATTCTATCTGGGGTACACAATGTTTTTCATGTATCTATGCTGAGGAAGTATGTCTCTGACCCCAGCCATGTCATAGCATATGAGCCTATACAGTTGAAGAAAGATTTATCATATGAAGAGCATCCTTTGCGTATCGTAGACCGCAAAGATCAAGTTCTAAGACGGCGTACCATTCCCTATGTCAAGGTGCAATGGAATAATCATTCTGAAAGAGAGGCTACTTGGGAACTGGAAGAAGAAATGAAAAAAAAAGTATCCATGACTATTTGTATCTTAAAATAGTTAATGATTGAAAACTGTTAACTTTAGTTGATTGTTAGTCCTTGGGACAGAAATTTGGACCTTTAATTTTCTCTAATAAAAGTTATCAATTTCGAGGCCGAAATTTTTATAAGGAGGGGAGAATGTAATCCCCTAGATTTCTCAACTGCTCGTGAGAGTTATCACGAGGTCAGATGATAGACTCCAGATATTTGAATTCCAGGTATATCCTAATTGCTCGTGAGAGTTATCACGAGGTCAGATGATAGAATCCAGATATTTGAATTCCAGGTATATCCTAATTGCTCGTGAGGGTTATCACGTGATCAGATATGATAGACTCTAGATATTTGAATTCCAGGTATATCTAATGACTCGTGAGGGTTATCACGTGATCAGATGATATGATAGACTCTAGATATTTGAATTCCAGGTATATCTTAATGACTCGTGAGAGTTATCACGTGATCAGATGATATGATAGACTCTAGATATTTAAAATTTCAAGTATATCTAATTACAGAGTCCCTTGATTTGGGGACTCTGCAATGCCTATAAAAGATGGTGTAGAACCCTCCTTCCCACCATACGTGGGTGCCCCCTTCTCATCATCTCCTCGTGCGGACTTCTTCTCCAGCGTGCTTGTCTCTGGTAAGTCCTCTAACCATGCATGAGAGAGAGAGAGAAAGTTTAAAAAAAAAAAAAGTATTAATGGGCTGCTGGGCCGTTGGATGTTTGGGCCTTGTTGGGCCATTTCTGAGCCCAGTTTGAGCAGCATTTTGGGCCCTGTATCGGGCCGAGAATGGCAAAATAAATATATGGCCCGAATCAGGATTTATTCTAGTTTCTGGGAATAATTTTATTTTCCTATTTGGGTGTATACATTGAGAGATATTCAAGCCCAAAGTTGGGCCCGTGAAGTGGTTTGGGGTAGAATTTAAGAATTATTTTATAATTCCGATTTTAGGAATTTAATAATGAAAAATGATTATGTAGGTTCCCAGGAGTCCAATTAGCTAGGTTATCAAGTGAAATTCGTGTACTGTGGTAAGTAAGTCAAGTATTATATTTTATTAATTATTGAACTGTGAAATTACAGTTAAATGTAATTATGTTAATTTGGCAAAATCATGTTATTACTATGATAATATGTAATCATGATAATGACAGTAAAACTTTATGTGTCACCTCGGTTATCACATGACAGATTCACACATATCACATGACAGATGACAGACTCTGGTACCAGGACCCTTCCTCTTAGGGGATGTTTAAGAGGGCTACACATGATGTGTACATGACAGATGACAGATGACAGACACTGGTACCAGGACCCTTCCTCTTAGGGGATGTTTAAGAGGGCTACACATGATGTGTACATGACAGATGACAGATGACAGACACTGGTACCAGGACCCTTCCTCTTAGGGGATGTTTAAGAGGGCTACACATGATATGTAATGTAGAGATACATAAATAATGACAGTATAAACAATGTAATTGTTATTGAATTAAGCTAATTGATCTGATGACATGAACCTATTGATAGCCTGATAAATGAAATTTTGAAATTATATTAGGCTTACTTATTGAGTGTGAGCTCATAAAATTCTCATAATGTTTTTCAGAGCCTCAGGAATGAAGATGGATAATTGAGATAGAAGGAGTTTTCTATTAAGAAGACTTAGTTTTATCATTTGATTTAGTTCAGATTTATTTGTAGGGCAGATAGCCCAAGACTGATAATTCTGGTTTGTAACAAATCATGGATATGAAAATTGCTTTATATTGATTCATGTAATAAGTTTAAGACGCCTTGCATGCCCAGCATGCGGCGGGTTGTCACCCTAGCTCAAATTTTTGGGTCTGGGGCGTGACAAGGGCCGTGGGATACATATGATATAATATATCAATGATTAAATATAAACAGTGGATTTGAATTATATTTATATGTGTCGCTGCGGTTCTTCTTTGATATGGCTTGTGGAGGCCACGCACATCTAGAGGATGTGTGCTGATTGATGGAGGCATTGCAGGGCCGTGGGACACATATGATATAATATGACAATGATTAAATATAAACAGTGGATTTATTTACAATGCATATTCTGGTATTTGTTTCATCAGCTTCCATGATTATTTTGACTTAATAATATGCATGATTATGATGGCATGTTAATTTGGACGTTTTTATAAAAATTATGACTTGATAATATCTTGAGAAATAAGATAATATATGACTATTTTATGTATTATTTTAGGCTTACTTATTGAGTGTGAGCTCATATAAATCTCACAATGTTTTTCAGAGCCTCAGGATTGAAGAAGGAACCATAGGGTCGTTAGAGCTTCTATTTAAAATAAAGTGGATTCATATGTTGATGTAACCCCAGTAATGTTTGCGTGTAGGGCTTGTAGCCCAAATCTTTAGTTATGGATTGTATAAAAGTTATGGACTTGAATGATATATAGGTTGTTGCCTTTCTTGAATTCAGTGTCATGATTCGAGATGCCTTGCATGCTTGGCATGCGGCGGGTTGTCACCCTAGCTCAAAATTTTTGGGTCTGGGGCATGACAGGGAAAAAAAGGCAAATCCCAGAAAAGAGGAGAGAGGCAGCCAGAAGGAGAGAGAGGTGGGCATAACATATATGAAGTTTGGAGCAGTAGTCTTCTACAGCTCGTATATGTGTAAACTAGAATTCTAATACTTTTTATATTTTTATTTGTATTAATAATTTGATAATACATTTATAAATATCTTCATATCATACATTATTATTATTCATACATATTTATATTTTTCTGCATCACTTCACCAACCAAGTGCCTTGCGTCTTGGTTCGAAGAGACATTGGCACCATGCACCTTGAGCCTCTGAAAACTTTTGGCCAGCCAAAAATCTAGAATAATGGTTGGCATAATTAAAGGAAGCTTAATTTTAGTGGATATGCAATTTAGGCTCAATGAGGGGGCAATTTTTCACGATTTTCCTGAACCTAGACATTGTAGGATGAGGAAGAACACAAGATTTGTTAATGAGTACTAATCATTTATGACTCACAAGAAGTAAACCTATACATACAAACAGACATCAGTACACTCAAGCATATGGGTAAAGGCAAGCCTGAGCCTTTGGCATGCAAATAAGAGCTACTACATACTGTGTTGAAATAGAATTAGAGATAAGACGATGGCATCTTGATTGTGTTTCACTTTTGTTAAAATTATTTCAAGGAATGATGATAACCAAACAGACAAAGTTCATATATTAGACATTTCTTAGGTAAGGATGGAGATGAACACTAGAACCTGAATTTGAGAGCATAGGTTTGACAGAAATTTGAGATGACACAAGGTTGGGCTCTTACAAATTCAAAGTTTAATAGGCTTGTCTACAAATTCCTTCTAATGTTGCATTTGAACATTATAGCTTGCGGGTTTACAGATGGTTTTAAGTTTAGACCGTAAGATTAGCGATGTTTCAAATGGAGCAGGTTCGTGTCAGGATATTAATGAACTCTTCAAAATGGAAGCTTTTTATGTTTTTATTTCCCAGTTTAATTTGTGCACCCAGAAGCTGTTTATTACAAGTAAAAAAAAAGGAGCAATTTTTCGCAGCAGGAGTGCTGGATTGAGGTGCCTCTATAATAATCCTAGGACTCCATGTACCACACTCTTACACAAGTTCCATGAGGGAAAAACTGTTTTATAAGTTGGATTCTTTGGTGGAGATTTGTTCGAGTCATCTGTCACATTGAGTGCAAATGCAGTATGTGGTGATCTAAGCCATTTCCAATGGTGATTCAGAAGAATGCAAAGCCTAGGAAGGAAGCTGTCATATCAATGGAGGAAAAGCTGCTGTCTGGAAGTGATCTCACGATGGTGCACTATAGGTACAGACAGATCCTACAAGTCTGATCCAACCCAACTCATTAAGCAGAATGAATTGGAGGTTTGCCCCTCTGACAATTCTCAGTGTCCGAAATGGCTGTGCTGTTGTTCTCCTCGGATCAGGCCTAATAAAAGAAACACTATTATGCATAGGATCCCTCTCCTTGTTTATGAAAGTTGAGTATTACAGCATATGGTGTTAGTTTATTTGTCATTATGTATTACAGGTTTGATTGTCAATACTGATTTTAGCTCTGAATCCTGAAAAGTTCATATATAATTCAAGGTATAAGATATCATGTGATAATTCATGTGGAATTTTAAAAGTTGAGGCTTAAGATGCTACATGATAATGCACGTGCACTATGAAAGTTGATGTTTGATATTATTTAATATTTTTTTGGTGAGATAGTAGAAAACACTTTACTTGGTGAAAAACTCTGCTTTTTCTGTGAACCAATCAGAAATGTCTCATCCAAAATGCACATCCTCCTTCCAAGTATTCAATAAAACGATCAACATCAATAATGTCCTCAAACTTCCTGCAAAGTTACATAGAAATCTAGGTACTGGATCCCTTTTCTTAAATGATGATAAAATAAATGAAAATAACTAGTGTAAAGGAAGATACCTAAACAGTTAGAAAGGAACAATTGAACACAACCAAAGCCTAAGATTAGTGGACCTTGATGATAAACAGAGTAACCATGACCTAGTTCTGATTGTCCGGCTGATGAATTATTGCCAGGTTTTGGGTGCTTCTTGCTGTCAAAAGCTGGCATGTAATGGGAATAACATAATGATCTAATAAAAGAAATACCAAGGAGGAACAATAAGCCTTCAAGCTTCCATGTATCCAGGGAGTCAAGAAACCCCAAGATTTTGCGTATGGATGACACTAGCTATTGTTTAAGTAGTAAAGTTCTCTTTTTCTTTCAAAGTTTTGCATGCGAATTCACACAATCAATTTTCAACCTAGTGTCAACCTTTAATGAATTGGATCAGAATTCCTGGGCATGGCACCTTCAAGCAAGAGAGCAGCTTGCAGACACGAAGCCGAGATGTCTAGCTCACTAGAAGAAAAAACCTACTTGCTACCATGTAGTGTAAACTCACATAGACCGAGTGCAGCAGCCTCATAGACTTAGACCTAGTGCAGACAAAAAAGGCAACTTGATAGGAGCAGTCTAAGTAACTGAGAGTAGCACCACCTGAGACTGGGAACTAGTCTAGATAATAATAAAGGAATAAAAGCACAATTATTTGTTACTGGGAAATGCATTCACTTATGAAGTAGATATTATAAGCCACAAAAAGTTAGATAAAACACAACAAGGGGCGTACCTTATCATGAGGGCAAAAAAAACTGAATGACATAATGCTCTAAATTTCCTCCAACCACTCCCGCACAACTCCATAATGCGTCTAATGATAGTAAAGAGTAAAGACTAAAGACCACCACTCCTAAAACAGGATCAAAGACTTTGACCAATGACTAAACCCTAAACCCCAAAGAAACAGGCAGAAATTCCAGATCCTCAGTCGAAATATAATCAGACTGTGAAATAAAAGAGTTCATGCATGCTCCAAGTGGTTCCTGAAGACCTTGAAGCCACCATAGTTTATCAAATTAATTGATATGAAGTGGATCCTACACATATGTACACCAACACCACCTCAGGACTTCCATATCATTGGAATCTGGAAGGTGAAACTGTCTCTCATACAGGTTAAGATGAACTAGTTCAGATTCAAATTGCTACTTGACGAGAAAGTTTAGGGGACCACAGCATCTGGAAAATTGAAGATGGCAGAAGTTTGTTATCTTTAGTTACCATGAATTGAGACACTCATTTGAATCACATTAACCATTAATACTCTTCTTTTCCTAGCTATCTCAATAAAATTTAATCATTTCCTCTTCGCTTTCCAAGGTCTAACTCAATGTAATGATTTGAATGATAGGAATGGAAGCCTTTAAACCACTAAAAGTAGCTTAAAGATACTCTGATGGCCGAAGGAAGAATATGTTTTCTTATTGAAACTAAATTCTGCGAATGCTTAAATACCAATAACGCTGCCAATAAACAACATAAAACTGCGAGTGCTGTTGCATGAGTGACAAATAAATAAATAATCAGAAAATGTTATGTTTGATCTTTCCATATATATTGGCCACAGCAACAGCATTGCATATCCGCACAGGAACCAACTATTAGAAGAATGCAAAACAGTCTTCCATGAATAAGTATTTAGTATACAACACAAAGAACAGAGTTCAGATGATATTAGTTTAATTAAACTACTTTCAACATTGAATGAAGTGTCTCGTTCTAGGACAATTAGCATCAATCTCTGCCTGGACCAAAGAGAACAATATTAAACGAGACCTATCAATTGCACTGTTAAAACAGTGATGTGTTTCCACCATCCTGAAGATAATATGCAAAACATATTTATATAAGTGCCTAAAAGCACTAATTTCTCAAGCTATATTCTTTATCAAATTTAATAAGTCTCATGTAAACTGAAGTTAATTATTTCCATGACCAAATGATACAGGAAACTGCCACACACTCAGCAGATTCACAAGGTGAAAGAACAACCCATCCATACCTATCATTGATCACTAAAACATAAAATTTGAATAGCTAAAAAGAAGACATGAATCCAGTGACAAATCATAATTTCAAGCTGGCAACAGCCTTAGCCATCGCCCGTTATCATGCTAAAATTGCATGCCCTCATCTTCCTAAGACATGATAATGGAGTAATTTTTCATCTTTTTAGAATTTCATAGGCACTAGCTGACCATATATAACCCAATTAATCATGTAATGGTTTATAGTTTTGGCTGTAATTCAGTGACAAATGGCTTCTTATTTTTATTGTTTATGAAAGCTACTGAAATTATGTTGCAATCAGAAGCTTAACAAGCCTGCCTGATTTCAGGGGAGAAAAAATTGTACAATCCTAAATACTGACGTGAGCAAGAGTTCATTAAGCAGCACATCGTAAGGAGAGGCTCCAACATAGCAGCAGAAGCAAGTGCACGGCACGTCTTTACATTAAAACATACAATTATGGGCTATTTCTTCACATTTCATTTTCATAAATAAACCACTAGAGAACAATTGTTTGACAGAGCAACCCATGCAATCCTCATAAAAAGATAGCACAAGAAATTCTATAAAATATTTTAAAAGGAACACAAATCCTATGGTCATACGAACCCTGATGATCCTCTTAAGAAGCTAAAAGAGGAACTTTATATCAATTAATTTGGCATCACATAATTGGCTTTATATGATATATCGAGTCGAGTAAATATAAACTATGGTAGTCCGCCAACCACTCTCTTACCGCTTAGTATTATATGGCCTACAATGTAGCTATAATTTTGCCATGTACATGCGTTCCTTGAAGAACTGTTGAAGCATACCTAGCTTGATTTAAGAATACACTTTTGGTCCAAGGCTTGCACAAGTGGGAAGAGTTCATGACCTCACACTTCGCAACAGAATTTCCTACTCGAAACCTGATGCAAATACACCACAGAAACAAATAACTTAACAGACATTTGTTTGCTGTTTGAACACAATCTTTTGCTAAAAGAAAATTAAAGAAAACACAAAATGAACAGTATTTGAATGTAGATCTCAAACATGATCATTTTGTTGCAAAAATATTTTCATCACATAAAAAAGACAAGTCTATTTTGCAGAATGATAAACATTTCATAAAATTCTAACTGCGATATCACCAATGGAGATAAGGAATTGAGCTTTGCTTACACATTTTGTTACGTTCAATATATTACTAGACCGATGATAATTATAAAAAATTGACAAGCACTGCAGAAGAATATTATACAATTGAGCAGTGCAATGAAGGTTACAGAACTTTGAGGCTGTAAGATATACATAGGGAAGAAAGCCCCTTTTAAAACTTCTGTAAGATATACAAGGAAGAAAGCCCTTCTTTTAACTTAGCCCCCTACCCACTCTCTGAAAATGGACAAAAAGGGGGGGAAAAAAAAAAGCAACATGTTGACCATGTCCACATTCACTTTGCTATTTCATCATCCTCCTTCCATAACTTCTTCCTCGCAATCAGAACCCGCTCTTCACCTGAAGACAAAGCATCCATTTTTGTTTCCACTTCCACTGACCAGAGATCCCATCTCAATGACATCAAGAACATGCGGACATAATTTATTACAGGGACTTTGTCTCTGATAATGGCAAACCCAAAAGGCCGCAGCATTCGGTCCATCTCAATGAGCAGATCTTCCAAATTGCAACCCTGCTTCTCTATCTCAGAGAACACGAGCCAGGCATGAAGTAGATCATAGGTGCGAGGGTACGTAGAAAAGGATTCACACCTGCATTTGGATAACAATATTAGTAATAACACAAACTAACAAAACACGTGAATGATAACCTCAGCTCTTAATCGAATAACTGGGAAAACCATACATAAATTCAAGAACTTCACATGGAATGAAGTTGAAAATGTCAATAAAACCTTAACATCAAACTAGTTGGAATCCGCTATATAAATTCTTTTTCTCCATTCAGCATTGTTTTAAGTCATATTTTTTTATAAAATGCAAAAATTATAAATCTTCCTTTATCACTTCGTTCCATATGATTTTCAGTCTACCTTTATCTCTTTTTTTCTCTATATGTATCAAGCACTCCTCTGCACAGGTGCATCTTTAGGTTTATGTTGTACCCAAATAGTAATTATATAAATAACTAATTTCATAGTTCTTCCAAACAAGGAAATGTGCCTAGAAGCAAAAGTTCAGGTCTGAATACTACTGACACCTGGTTCTTTTGAACAGAAATAACACCACTACAGTCAAGTGTTTCCAAATGTTTCATGAATTTTCCTTTCTTTGATGAAAATATCAATGTTTGCTTGTGCGTATGTAAATTCCCATATAATATGAAGAAGCACAGCAAATGTTGTTACCACAATCAAAATACTGAACAATCCAGACTACTTGAGCAATATTGTCATTAGCTTGGACTTTTTTTGAGTATATTTGAGGAAATCTGAGTATAACAGAAGCAATTCTTCAAAGGTCAAAAATCTGCTTCTACCTATATGGAGTTCCATAGGTACCAGAGCTTCAATAGACAATTTCTTGGTTTCAGGCATTATAATCTCTAGTAAATCTTGATCAAAATTGCAGATCCTTAATATGAAAGGCTCTTGCTTATTTCACGTTGGTAGAATTGAGGCTTCTCTAAGTGAGCATTCAGCATCGTTGCTTCAAGACATTGTGATTGCCTATAAACTCAGAATTTAGTTTCTTAGAAAATTATCAAGGTAATTAAGATATAGGCTAATTTATCAGGTTTTGGCACAATAACTACCATAAATATATGTTCTTTTTTTTGGGAGACTGAACCATATAAAACATGTTACTAGTATCATTTTTCCTTTTATGCAAAAATAGTTGAAAGCAATATAAACTTAAACAAACAGAATGAAATTCATTAGAATGAAATATCAATCAGGAACTGGCATATATAATAATGGCAGCATAGAAGTTTACTAAATTTAAATACACACCAGTCATGAATGGTCCCAATTAAACCTCGATCATAAATGATTTTCAATTTGTCAGATTCATTGACCGGAACAACATTCATGACCCACACATCTTTATTTGCAAGGGATGCCGCAAATCCACCAAGGTTTGCCCTCATATCCATCACATTTCTAACAGAATCCTTTTCTATTTGAGAGTTCATCTGCTTCCAATACTGGTTTACTCTCCAATGCCATATTTCCTGCATAAAATAATGAAAATTGGGATCAGAAAATGAGAATGGATGGTTCATGAATTATCAAAAAAAAAAAAAAACAATTGTAGCACTAAACAATGCTGGGACATACATTGTCTTCAATAAAATTCTCTGTACCGATGCCAAGTTCCTCCAACCGAGGTGGTGGAGTTGTAAGCCTCTGTGGCCATTGAACCAACTCACTGCCTTTCGCTCTATTCACCTCTGCTCCCAATTACAAAATATTTTATAGCATTAGAAATGGTAGAAAACAACCAGCTGCCTTTTTCTAAGAAAATTTCAACCGGCACAAAGTCTGATGACATCAGAGTGCTAATAAATTAGAATGATAACCTGCAGGATAAGTAATCAAGCGATGCACCTGGTCCACACCACTAATGCAAATCTATAAATGAAAAAGATGAAGAAGATTTATAAAGATAAGGAACTAAATTCGGACAACTTCATCCAGTCTATGTACAGAACAACTCGTAAAGGCACAGCCAGTTTTGATGAATGAGAACTTCACCAGATGAGCTTAGCATGTTTCTCTGATTGCTCCTCAAACTACGGACCCTAACCAACAAGCCTTAATTGTTTAAGTTTAACTGAATCTGCTGTTTAACCATCCATTTCTGCCAAAGTCTGCCTAGAACTATCAAATAGCAAAATGATGCATGCAAGAACACGTAAAGATCAAGGAACTAATATGAAACCATCAGAAATAAAATCTTGATGGAATTTCATATTTTTATTGTTCAAGGCTTGGCAGAGGAAGCCACTATTTTAAAAGGGTAAAATCGTCACTGTAACAGAATATAACCAAGAGCACACAGCTAAGACATTTTTTTTTTCTTTTTTTGAGAATAGAAGCGACATATGCAAAGCCTTAACTTCTTTTACTGGGTGTACATAGGGAGACTGCATCTAGATCTCTAGCATTGATAATTATAGACTTTACCAAATCTGAAATTGGCACCTATGGACACAGCTAAGGCATCAAACTAATCATTCATATATTCCCATAAAGTAATATCATGCAGTTCACAATGGGCAATGATGTGCTTTACATGACGAGCAGCAAGAATATTGCTTCCTTGTTTTCTACTTCGTATTTAGATCAAACAATTGATGCTTACTACCAAGTTATATCCACATAACAACTCCACTTACTCTTAGTGTATGGGGTGATGCATGCCTTCATAGGCACATTCCAAGCTGCATCAGGGTCCTCATCAGAGCTACACAAAGGAGGCTTGGTCCCAGGATCTCTCCTTGAGTAGCACCCATTAGTCAAAGGCTTCACCCATATCACAGTCTGATTTCTCTTTGAAGCTATCCTCCAGCACATCCGCTGAACAAGATCACTCATCGCTCTCCATATCCTTCTATTCTTCTCATCTGCAGCATAAGCCTCTGGTGAAGAGTACACAAAGTAACCCCGGGCCTCAACACCCTATCCAGTTCCAGCAACAGGATCCCATCTCTCTGAAGCCAATCGATTCTACACCGAGAGCAGTGGGCCAGCTCAAATGAGCGACTTGGGTATGGCAGCCGTTTGGTACCCAAAACACCCAGCATCGACGGTATCCCCCTCTCAAGCGCAAACTGAATCTGGTTCTCATGAACGTCGTTGGGCGCAAGTGACATTGCAATGATGTTATGAGCCAGAAGGTATGCACCGAAGCTCGCAACCCCGCAACCCACATCGAGGACAGTCCGAATGTTCCCGCCATTGCTGAGGTTATCATTTGGAAACTTGAGCATCTATGGTTTCAAACAAAAGTATTTAATCACAGGTGTCATGATTTTGACGGCGAACAAAAAGAACAGCGCAAAAAGAGAACACTTTTAAGACTGCCCGAGGTCGTCCCATACCTGTGCAATGTGGACTATGTACCTGCCGGCACCAAAGTGGAAGTGTGTCCCGCCACCAGGGAAGTTGATCTTGTCGCCATTGACCACCATCCACCTCTGGTCCGACTTCTCACCGGCAAGGTGGGTGTGGGGCACGTTCACCTTCCACACCTCATCCCGGCTAGCCGGCCATCTTATGGGAGTCTTCCGCACATAAAGACAAGATTTTGGAAAGCAGACAGAGTGAGCAAACAAGAACTACAACCGCTCAAAAGGAATCGAAGGAAAGAGGAGGAGTCCAGAAATGGAGCACTCACCTTGTAGCCGACCGGGGAGGGATGAGGCAATTGTACCGGCGAGCTGGAGGAGGGCAGTGGCGCTCGTAGTGCTCCATGAGACTCAAATTAAGCTTTAGCTTGAGCTGATTGATGAGATTGCGATCCAGGCAAGGTATCAGCTCGGAGAATCTCAGGTCGCAGTCCTTTATTTCCCCACCCAAAACCACCGAAAAATGGCATCGAATTTAGATTTTGATCGCAGACAGAGATGGAATCATAGAAAAGATGAGATCTTTGAGATGAGTGAAGGGAAGGGGAGTACGGGAAAGGACTTGACGACGAAGTCCGCAGCATCTCCAGAGAGCGAAGGAGGGCCGTCATCGTTGGAGGCGGAGATGACGGGGTCGGAGCCGTCGGTGGAGTGGTCGTCGCGACGACGGAGGCCCGGGGCGAAGGAGGTGCCGTAGTAGAGGCAAACAAGGCCGAGGGAGACGATGAGAGCAATAAGGAGAGAGGAGAAGAGCTTCCGACTAAGAAGGACACCCTCGCCGCGCCTCTGCTGCTGCGGAGGCTTCATCTCTCTCTCCCCGATTCGATGAGGACCAAAGGAGGGCGGGGGTTGAAGGAGAGGAGAGGGAAGCGAATTGGGTAGAACCAGAAGAAAGAGAGTGAGATCTGGTGTGAGATCTGGTCGAGACGCGGAAAGCGAGAGAGGAGGAGGAGAGAGAAAGGGTATTTTAGGCCGTGAGGAAAGGGTTCGGGGCCAGATCCAGAAGGTCTCCCGTGGGTGGCCTCCAGCCGCTCCGTGATTCGTGCAACTGGATGGATCACGGATGGAGCAAGGGGCGGGGTATTAGTTGGCCCGATCGATCTCACGTCACGGGTCGGTGTCACTCGTGCCAGCGTCCGATCAGCGTACCATCAACACCCGAAGACGAAGGTGGAGGAGAAGGCTAAGGATGAGTGGTTTTTTAAACCGGTGCTTTTTTTTTTTTTTTTTTTTGCGCCGGTTAAAAAATAAAAAATAAAAAATAAAATAAAATAAAAAAAATGGAATGAAAGATTTTGTTAAAATAATATTAAATAAAAAATATTATTTCAAATGATATTTTTTACTTTTATGTCATAATTTTTTGTTCAGCTTCGACAGCAAGCTACTGATAGAAAGGATAGAAAATCATCACTTTAAATGATGATTTCTATTCCAAAATTATCGTTTCAAGTGGTGATTTTCTCAATGCGAACTTAAATATCTATAGAAACTTAAACGCTACGGACCTTTGTTTAGATCTTTGTTTGCCTTCCTTCCTTCGCATTCAAATCAAAAGATGGGTTATGATGACGCCAAATCACCGGCCTCGAGCGTGCGGTTGTCTCCTCCAGTGAGCTCCTCGCACCTGCAAGCAAGTCCCGGGGTCGAAGAGGGCCCCAGCGGGACCCTCCAACGCTCAAGTCAGTGGTTTGGGCATCAGCCGTGAGCTTGAGGAAGCTCGAAAGAGAAAAGAGAGAGAGAGGCCCAGAGAGGAGCTCCCTCTGTGTGAGCCTTTAGGAGTGTTATGAGTGTGTTACCTCTCCCCCTGGTCGAGGTCCCTCTTACCTTTTTATATGCCTGAAATTCGTGGGCTTGGGGCGTGATCACTTGTCAGAGCATTGATTGACGTCAGTACAGTGGAGCTTACCTCCATATGATGTGTCAAGTTGTAGATCGTGTCCTGTCGGAGTAGGTGGTCGTAGGGCATAGCCGATCATTACGGCGCTTGCCAAACATGTCCCCTACGTCACCTTTTTGGTTGTCCTATGCGGACAGTGATGGATGACAAAGTTAGTCGTGTGGGTTCCAAGGTACAACCATTGGGGGAGAAGGATGATGTTGAGTTGAAGCCAACTATCCCTCGTAGAGTGTTGAGTATGGAGTGCTTACGTGGCCCTGCTCATGCCCTTGGATGAGCTTGCATGGCACTGTTCACGTACAAGGCTATGTTCACTTACTTGCATGGCACTGTTAACGGCGAGGGAGCTTGGCAGCTTGGAGGTGTCGGCCTTGGAGGTGTCGGCCGTCGGGGTTCAGCCCTGGAGGGGTCGGCCCTGGGGGTTCGGCCCTGGGGGGTCGGCCCTGGGAGGAGGGTCCTGGAGCCTGGAGGGGTCGGCCCTGGGAGGTCGGCCCTGGGGGGTCGGCCCTGAAGGGGTCGGCCCTGGAGGGGTCGGCCCTGGGAGGTCGGCCCTGGAGGGTCGGCCCTGGAGGGGTCGGCCCTGGGAGGTCGGCCCTGGAGGGGTCGGCCCTGGAGGGGTCGGTCCTGGAGGTGGGGTCGGCCCTAGGTTTGAGAAGGAGAGCCAAAGCAAGATGCTCGCGACATTTCTTTTCATTAAATGCTCTTCAAGCCATTATGACCATTTCTGCACCATTAAAGGCTCCAGCCCATTGACTCGACCGAACATTAATGACGTAAGGTGGTCTTTGGGAAACCCACGCGTCCTCTTATTCTCTTTCTTCATTATGATGGGTGTTGGGAGCTGAGGCCGAAGGGGGGCTCTATCAGTTTTCTTCCTTCACGATTCTCTAACGGCGTTGGATCAGCCACATCAGGTTAGATGATGGTTAATGATTCAGTCATTGGATCAATCAGAATTATCTTGTTATATCTATTATCTTATTAATCAAAATTATCTTGTTATATCTATTATCTTATTATAGATAATAGATATAACAAGATAATAGATAATAGAGGGTTAGAGTCGCTGGAAGGTTCCCAGCGTTTAAAAAAGGATCGCGCTCGGATCATTCGATAACTGAGAAAATTATCATTTGGAGTGACGATTTCTAGGTCGATTTCTACCCCCATTTCAAGTGATGATTTCAACTGAACTAAATCACCATGATTTTTACTCATCCAATCAGCAGCTTTACTTACAGGACCAAGCTAAGGAATAGTGATATAGAAAGTAAAATATATATTTGAAATAATATTTTTCATTTTAACTTTCACCAATATATTTCGTTTCCAACCCCTTGTTTTAAAACCGGTGCCAAAAGGCACCGGTTTAAAAAATTACTCGGCTAAGGATGGAGGAGTCGCAAACCCAAGATTATATATAATAATAATATCAAAAAAAGGCTAGATGATCGGAATTAATTATATAATAATAATAATAACGCTGATAGATCTCGTCGTCTGTTGTGTCGTTTAACTAGCTCCCGTTGATTGATGCAGGGTGATGATGATGGAGTGATTGAAATTTTAATTTTGGACCATCGAAAACTCCAAGCGGCATCACGAGGGCACTGTCCTGTTTATGGTGCTAATTGCTAAATTCCAGAATTACGCTGGTTGATTTCACTGCTAAATTCCGTGCATGGGAGTAGCAGAGCTCCCAGTCTATTTCTTGCGTTGTCGTCCATGTAATCACACACACGATTGGAAGCAAGGGTTATGCCAAAAAATAAAAATAAAAAGAAAGGACTAAATCATAAAATCAATCTGAATCAAGATCTTAATTTGATTTGCATCAATTTTCTTTGCCTGTCTCCAGGTTTGGTTTTGCTTTAAAAAACATTGAAACCAAAAAAAAAAAAAAAAATGATTCAATTTCAATCTAAAATTTTTAAAAATCAACATAAATCAAACTGAGAATAATATGTACGTATTTTATAAACTTTTATTTACTTCAATTAAAATTAAGATATCAAAAAGTACATATAAATAATTAGGTTATATTAAAATTATATTTTTATATAAACAATTAAATTATTATTTAATCATAAAAAATTGTTATAAAAATAAAATTCATAATTATTTAAAGCAAATTGATAAAGTGATCTAAATTCAATCAAATTTATTTGTTTGATTCGATTCAATTTATTGAATCAGTTAATCTTATTTCGTTTTTAATTTTAAAAATAGTTTAATTAAAAATTTTAAAATTAGTATTATTTAATGATTAGAATCTTTTTGATCATTTATATATTAAAAGTTTATAAGTCATACAAATTTTACTGTTTTAAGTTTTTTTTATATAGACGGGTGATCACACCAATATAGGATGAGTTGAATCCGATATATCAGAGTATAAAATTTGGGTCAGAATAGAAGGGCATGGGTCTCCCAGCTTTCAGCTTCAAAAATCAGAGTGATAGGCTACCCTGATGGCGATCCAATCAGTCGCTAAGTTGGCTCCCGATAGATGTGCCAAATCTGGATGCTGTGAACTCCCTGAAGGAGAGATCGAGTGTCGTAGATCAAGAGATTGGCAGGCAAGTGATCGCAGTGATCCTGACAAAGCCAACGAATCACACTAATAGAATCTCCCTCAATAAAAAGACTACGGACGCTCAGGCTATGAATGGTATAGAAAATACTAGTCCAAGCAATATACAGCTCTGCAAGAGACACCGAGGAATCAAGAAGGTCGAATCCACCAGTTACCAGCATCGCACCATTTGACCCTCGAATCACAAAAGTCGATCCTGCAAATCTATCTCAAACACTCCCATCGAAGTTGATTTTGATACACCGTAGAGGTGGGGGCTTCCAAAATATAAAGACCGTAAGCTGATACACTACCAAGGCAGTATGGGAACCCCAGGGGCTAGGGCTATCAGAATCAAAATGACTGATGAAGAGTGTACTCCGCAGATAAAGAGAATGTTGTCCTGACAATCCTATAGGAAGGAGCAGACTCATTAGTAAACACAAGCCGGTTCCGGAATAACCAGACTTGATAAGCTATGTAAGCCCTCGTAGTACCCCTCTGATAGATGCGTCTTCCCAAATCCTACCTGATCAAGCCCAAAAAGGATATGCAATAAGAAGCAGCACCTTTGTCCCAAGGTTGGTCACCAGAAATTTGCTAGATCTGCCTAGCCTAGAGCAAGTAAAGATAATATGGTCAACCGTCTCCTCCTCACGGCCACATAACGGGGCACGTGGGTTGGATACCCAACCCACGCCCAGAGAGCAAGGAGTAGGTAGACAAACAATTCCGTGCAAACTTTCAAACAAATAGCTAGACCCTAATGTGAATGGAAAGTTGCCAGATCCATGCCACATCCAACGACTGTTGGGACCATGGCCTATAAATCCTCAGGAGGTCCCTAATAGGAGCACGAGCTGATAAAGCTCGTCCCCAAAGAAGCTAGACAACAAAGGGGTAGCCTATGTAGAATTATCCTGGCGAATAAGATCAATGACTCTCTTCCCATTAGGAATGGTAGTGCTAACAAAGGTAGGCCATCGAGACAGGGAGAGGTCAATAATCCACGTATCCCAAACAACATCCACTGAGGCTCCATCACCAATCATCCAGGAGATGCTATTCAGAATAACCGGAGCACGCCAACAGACCACTTTCCAAAAGAAAGAGTGCCCACGATAAGCCTGGGAATCAATGGAGGATTCCAGTCTCCGTATGTAGCATGCATGAATGAGCTCCACATACAGTGCAGATCAAGCAAGAACCGAGTGGCATGCCTAGCAATCAACGCCTTTCTCCTAACAGTGAAGGATTGGATCCCAAGCCTCCCCTCAATGATCGACAAGCCAACAATGTCCCAAGCCAATAGGTGAACACCATGTCCATCCTGCATCGAGGCCTAGAGGAAGTCCCTAAAATATCTCTCAATCTTCCTCAAGCAAGTCAATGGAATGACAGCATTAGATAAAAGATATAGAGGAAGAGAAGAGAGCACCAATCGTATAAGAGTAATTCTCGCCATCATAGATAGCCCAGTGACCTACCACCCCTCCAACCGATTGCGGATATGCCTCTCAAGGTCACTAAAGTCAGAGATCCTTAGCCATCTCCTTGTTATAGGTATTCCCATATAGGATAGCCAGTCAGCCAGAACAAAGATACCCATGATTTGCATGATAGGCTACCTTTTAATGTAGGAGTCGACGGTGGACTAAAGCATATCAAGGATTTACTCAGATTGACTTTCTAACCAGAGGCCCAGTAATAAGACTGAAGTATAGGGGCACAAGTGGTAGCATTGCGAATTATAGCCCAGCCTAGAAGTATGCAGTCATCAGCAAATAGTAGGTAGGACAGCGAGAGCCCTTGGGGGCCAGCAAAGTAGGGGACTAGACAAGAGCCCTGTTGTGCCTGATATAGAGTCCGAGATAATACATCAGCAGAGAGGATGAATAGAAATGGGGAAAGAGGACAACCCTGCCTCAACCCAACCTCAAAATGAAAGTAATCAGTCTGGCCACCATTAATAAGGATGGAGAAAGACAACCGGTGAACACAGGCCATGATCTGATCAATAAAGAGCTCTTCAAACCCAAACTCATAAAGAGTACGGTACAAGGAATCCTAGCTCAATCTGTCATAAGCTCTCTTCATGTCAAGCTTAACGGCCATGAGGGACTGACAACCAAAAGCTCTCTGAAGATTATGCATAAATTTTTGAGCTAATAGGGCATTATCAGTGATGCTACGCCTGCTGAGGAAAGTCCCATGTTCCAGAGAAATGAGATGAGGGATAATCGTACGCATCCGAAAAGCTAAAAGTCGAGCTCTTACCTTATATAAGGTAGTGCAAAGGCTGATAGGTCGGTAGTGCTGAGGAATGGAAGCATCAAGCCGTTTAGGCACTAAGGTAATAAAAGTCCGATTTCAATCATAGGGAATAACTTTTGACTGCAAAACAAGCTGGATCACCTACATAACTTCCTGGCCTAAGATACCCCAATAATGATGGAAGAATAAAGAAGGAAATCCATCAAGCCTAGGAGCCTTATCAGCACTAAGGTACCATAAAGCCATCCGAATATCCTCCGCAGTAATCGACCTGGTAAGAAGGTCGTTCTCCACAGTGAAGACCCTAAAGGGGGTCAAAACATAGTAGACCGGGAGCCCATCACCAGTTTGCTCAGTCCATCTAGACTGAAAGAAATGAAAAAGCTGATCACTAATCACCTGGTCATCCTTTTGAAAATGTTCCTCATCATCAGCTAAACGCCTGATATGGTTAACCGCTCGGTATTTTAGAGTGGCCTGGTGAAAGAATCTAGTATTACAGTCCCCTTCTTTAATCCACTGGATCCAAGACCTTTGCCTTCAAAAAGTTTTCTGCTGCAACAAAAGGGAATGGTGGAGTGCAAAACTGGAACGGAGGGACGAAAGATCATAATCAATAATAATATATTAAACCGGCTCAACTTGCCTCATAATATCCCCCACCTCCTATCTATTCCATCTAAAGAGCATGTGTCTAGCAAGAACTAGATGCCTAGATAACTTATAGATAGCATTCCCTTTGATAGGAAGTCGCCAAACCTGAGAAATGATGGTCCTAGAAGCAGAATAAGATGCTCAAAACTTCTCAAATCTGAACTATCAGTTCCGCTGAAGAGCAACATCAGTAAATATAAGAATAGGATAGTAATCATAGGCAATTCTGGACAAGTGAGTGACAGTGACAGAAGGGTAAAGTTGAAGCCATTTAGAAGTGGCCAAGGCCCTATCTAGTCTTTCCTAGACTTTAGTAGATCCCTATCGATTGTTGCACCAAATGAATTGGGACCCTTGGAATCCCAAATCTAATAGGCCAGTAGAAGATATAAATGTCCTGAACTTAGCTCTGCTCGCAGATCTAGCAGATTGTCTGCCCTCTTTCTTTTCAAAGGCCCCCACAATACAGTTGAAATCACCTGCAATAAGAGAGGAAAATCCTTGGATAAGAAGAGACTGAAGCTCATCCCAAAGCACTCGGTGCTCTCGATAGTCAGTATTGACATAAACACCCGAAAGGAACCAAGGGACATAGCTTCCCTCAGAAATGACCAGAGCAACTTGCTAGCCACAACAATGAAATGCATCCACTCTAATGTTGTCGTTCCTCCATAGTGCCAAAATACCACCAGAGATACCGACACACTCGGCATCATAAGACACCCAAGATCTGGAAATCTATCTATGAAAGCGAGCCAGACTAACCCCAAACAAATGGGTCTCCACCAGAATACAAATGTCAAAACTATGAAGCTGCAGAAGCCTCCCAAAAGAGGAGCGAAACGATGATTTTAGGGCTCCTCTCACATTCCAGATTAGTATCTTCATCCATAGGCTTAACTGGGGGGAACCCCGATCTTGTTCTCTGTCATCTCCTCATCAGAATGATAGTTGATAGGAGGGATACCCACCTTAGGACCCTTAGCACAGCAGTCATCAGACTGGGATGAATCCATCACCTCAACAGTATCATCCCGCTGGATGGCCTACTAAAGCTGTAGTATAGCAGACTCATGGGTGTGGCCCACCAATAGGTTCTGTTGAGTGGTTACTAAACCATTTCCCAGATCAGGCCTTTCCTTACATCATGACTTCTTGGTCCCCAGACCAGACAGGCCAACAGGCCTCCGAGAAGAGTCGGAGGAAACCAAAAAAGTGAAGGATACTAGTGCAGTGCCTTTGACGGCGAGGGGGGCCTTGCCTTTTGCTTTAGAGGATCTGGAGATCACTTGTTGTGACATAGATTCCACAGGACGGGCCCTCTTAGATGGGCCAGGATTTGATTCCTTGTGGGTCTTCGAGCTCCCATACCCTTTTCCAGAACCCAACTAAGAAAAAGAATTGGAGTCACTGCTCTCAGGCTGCAGTGAAACAGGCTTCAGATTCTCAATCTGGTTTTCAACATCAGAAACAATCGGCACAGTAACAACAGCCCAACACGCTTGCTGTGAATACTCGGTTCCCTGTTCCATCAACACAGCTGAGAAAGAGGGGGTCCGACCTCCCCCCTCTGTTCCAAGATTCGTCAACACCACCGACGAAGAAGTTGTCCGGCCAAACTGTCAACGAGTGAACTTCTTTGGAGATTGCCAGCCATCCCTAGAAACTAAGGTGGGCACAAGATCCGACTGAACCACCTTCCTGGGAGCAGAGGTCTGATCCTACGTGGGCCTCCATCATCGGAGAGCGGCCATCCAGGGTCCAAACCTGGGGTCAACTGAGGCAGAAACCTGATTCACCAATGAATCGCAAGTTCCGACGAAGTGCAAGGAGGCACAAGAGTCACAAATTCCTTCAATATTCTCTTATGAGAATTACTGCCGGAAGGGAGCTCCAATCCCTCTAACCCTCGCTCCAGGTCAGAGGGGATTACCCAAGTCAACACGGACCCTGTACAGGCACGGGCAAACCCCCTTGTTTCCTCTCTTTGGTAGATGCATATGAAAACAGGAAGTCCCCTGCCATCGATAGAATGGAGGATGGTATCTCTTTTGTCCAGAATTCCATCGAAAGCTGAGGAAGATGGATCCAAACCAGGGCCTTGAGGAGGGAGTCAACCGCCGAGATGAATTCAGATTGCCACTCCGCAACAACAATCACCTGACCATTAGCCACCCAGGGCCTCCCCAGGACTAGATCTTTGGCTTGGGGGTCAGAGAAGCGAAAGATATAGTGCCGATGAGCCAAGGTAATTGCTTCAACCTCACCGAGAACTCCAGTACGGTGAGATTCCCGGACGATCACCTCCGACGGAACCTATTGGGAAAGACTCCGAGCTAGGATCGCCTAATTTCCCCAAATGCTAACTTTGTTCTCTAATGACTGAATTGGAACCTGGATAATGTTTGGGAACAGTCGTTCAAGCTTCGCTACCTTAATCAAAGAGGGTGATGGGGCAACCCAAACAAACCGGCCGTCCAGAGCTAGATGGCACTCCGGCACTCCTTGCCCCATCGGATATTACCTGACAAGGTGCAGAAAATCTTGCCATATTTCAGTCAAAGTTGATCAGAGCCAGAGATGAAGGACACCAGAGATCGAAGAAGAAATCGTCTGGTTAGGACTATATTTATACACAAATCTTAAAGCATGAAATAGTTGGAACCCTCTGGTTAGGACTATATTTATACATTATTCAAACCTAAAAGCTGAATGGATCTGAGCTCTCTACGTATGTTGTTTCTGTGTGTTTTACGATATCATGTATTGCGTACGGATTCATCTAATTCCAAATCCGAATCTCGTTCAACATTTAATTCAGTTCAGAAATCCAAATCTAATTTGGTAGTTTATTAAATTTATTTTTTACGGTTAAATGGATAATTTTCAGGATAATTTTCATATCGCTTCCTAAATTCGGTCTTGTTCGGGTCTACTCCTCAAGGCGCATCTTAAAAGACTCGATCCTTCGCCCCCGATCATCTGGTCGCCGTCGATCGCTTCCTGCATAACCGTCGTCGGTCAACTCGTCGCCCTTTGCCCTTCCCCCTTGTTGCGAGTCTTAGCCCAGCACATCGGGAGCGGCTATTTGACCCGCGTTTTCTATCGAGGAGCCTCTTAATTTTTTTTTTTTTTTCTTTGTAGTCCTTCAATATTACTGAGGAGCCCTTTTATTTTTATAAAAATTTTAAACTATCCCTCCTTCCAACAACCCCTTAAGATTGCTATTTGGCCCTCCTTCCCCGCATCTGACCCGTATTGCTCGCGCTCACCTCTCTCGCTCACGGCTTCCCAGCGGCAGCTTTCCTGACAGGTAAGATAAGTCTTCCTCCTCCCTCCTTCCCTCCCTTCCTCTCTCTCCCTCCCTTCCTCCCTCCATCTGTCCCAAGATATATATATATATATATATTTTGCCAAGATCCAAATATCCCTCCCTCCCCGGCATCTAAATGTGTCCAACAGCTCCGCCACATGTCCAACGGCTTCTTTTTTTTTTTTTTACTCCGTAGCCCCAAAATCCTCCTTGCCAAGCCTCCCAGCTCTGTTCGTCCCTGGTTGGGACCGAACGGAACTAAATCCGTTCGGCCCAACTGGCCGAACGGATTTGATTATGTTCGGCCTACATGGGCCGAACGGAATCAAATAAATTTTCTATACAATTAAAATTATTATAATATAATATAAATGTTTCTGCCAATTGCTTACTGTTGGAGGAACAGGATGACCCGGTAATAGAAACACCTGTAAAATATATAAATTAGTAAATACCCTCTGAATTGCATTCAATAGAGCTAAGTCTCTATATGTGACTATCACCTCAGGCAGAGCATTATCTTCTTGCTCAAAGTCCATATACACAAAAGCAATAGAAAATGTCAGGTCGGTTGATGTCACCTTAACAATCTATAAGAGAGGAAGACGATATCTATTCATCTTGTAAGTGCAATCAATTATCAATACACGAGGAAATGCACGTAATAAGTCTATATTGCCAGGGTGTGCCCAAAACAAGTCACGCACAGCATCATACTTGATACAAGTCCTATGCCACTCAATGTAATTACACTCAGATAATTTACCAAGAAGATATTGCATCTGAGATCTCCCAGCAATCTCTACAGCCTTGCACTTCTGCCTTGCATTGTAGATTGTCTTAATTGTCGTAACATTGAGGGCATCCCTTTGCTTCAAAGTAGATAAAATGTCCTTAGGTCGAACCAAACTCTTGGACATCTCCACTAGCATTATAGTCTCCTGCTTAGATAACCATCCCGCATATGAGTGCCCCTCGAGATGCTTTGCAGCTGGATGATTGTGCACACCGCAAATGACCGTTAACATCTAATCATCTGCAGTGTCCAATTTCTTTCCTCTTAAGGCAAAAGGACATCCACACTTCTTAGTGCCAGTGGCCCTGGTCTTTAATCCCTTTTTTACTTTTGCAAGTACCGCTTCTCTCGCAAGAAAAAACAACTCTTGGTTTCTTAACATTGCTGCCCGAATTGGATTTTTTTATAATAACAACAAATCCATTCCTCTTTCCGACTTCCCGACACCAATTACACATTTCTTCTCTACTTTTGAATATCTATAAAATAAATAGTTTTATGTTGATAGACAATTTTAAACATTGCTCAGTTAAATAATACGAAAATAAATGCAATTAAATTTTACTTCGTAAGTTGTAAATTCATTTGTGTAATCCATCACACAATCGGAGCCAATCACGCTGCATTCGGACGAAGCATCATCCTGCATGATTAAATAATAATTTTAAACCCTAATCATAATTAATAAAAAAATAGAGAATAAACATTCTGTTCGGCCACACAGGGCCGAACAGAAGTAATATGTTTGGCCTACCAGGCCGAGCATATTAAAGTTGTTCGGCCCTGTGTGGCCGAACATAGCTAATTTATTTGGTTACATAGGGCCGAACAATGCACGAATCGTAAAAAAAAAAAATTTAACGATAAATCATAGACATTAACCTTTATGATCATAATATTTTTATAAATTATTAATTATTTATTTATTCTTGATTTCAACCTTATATCGTTTCAATTGACGATCCAATTAAGATCCGTAGCGTGGGAGGCGGGACGAAGATAGCAAGAGCTTTTGGGGGCTGGGTAAAACGGTCATTTTATTTGGCTTTGGCGTGGGGGCCTCCTCAGTACTATTAGCGGTCCAAATAGAAGCTCCCCAGCACATCCTAGTTCAGCTCCCAAACACCGCCTCCTTTTTGTCCATTTTCTCCACCTCTTCGCTTCTTTTTCTCCTAGTCTGTCCTCTCTCTCTCTACCCCCGGGCTCCCTCTCCGTCCCTCTCATCGAAGGAAGCTGCAACCTCGCCATTGCCCGATCTGGACGAAGCTCATACGCTTAGTGGACCTTCGCCGCACGTCGGAGGTCGCTGGTACACATCGATTCCTGTGATCCCTTTTTTTAATTAGTTAATACTTTTTCTTTCACCATCGGCTTGGATTACTAGAGGTCTCTCGATTCCAACGTAGTTGTTTCTTTTGATCCTTTGATATATGCATCTGGGGTCCGTCTTTAGTTTCTTTATAGATTCCTTGTTCTTGTGAAAAAGGGATTTGGTTTCTGTATGTTTCTTCGCCTTAAGAAACCAGATGTTTGATTGTAAGTCGTTGGCAGTTCAATTTCTGATTCTTCTCGGAAAACCATATGAATTTTACATTTATTAAGAGTGTCTAGGGCTCTCAATGATATAAACCATGATAGTAGACAACTGAGGATTTAGAAATCAACATATGTAACTGCAGTAGACTTTTTTCCTCCATAGATAACTGTCTTTTCCAAGAGCGGCACATGATCATAATTATGATAAGCAAAACTGTAGTAATGGCGTACATATGTTACCCTCCTGATTTGTGAAGGTAAGTTTTGCTGTGGCTATCCTAAAGAGTATTTCCTAATGTCTTGAGATCATAGATAATAGGGAGTGACAAAGACAGATTTCCTTGAGTGAAAACTTTGGCAACTTGAATTGTATAATTTGTCCGTATTTCTGATTGTATATCATTACTTTTTCCCATCCTCTCTTGCATTGTTTAGTAAATGAAATAGTACATATGTCCATCATCTCTGTACCCATTTATACTGTAGAACTAATCAAGAATTGAAAATGTAAATATATAAAAATAGAAAGTGAAGTTGGCAAGAAGACAGTCTTAAATATATAAATTTGCCCTAGAAAAGGGAAAAAAAGCGGTCAATTTATCTTCTTTAGTTTGCTATCTATCTCAATAGATTACATTGATATTTTTAGAACCAGTAAACTGTGCATTGGTGCCTTTGTAAGGACAAAAGTTTTGTTATGAATGTGAAGATGATTTGATTCTGATTCTGAAAATCATTATTACAGGAAAAGGAGTCAACTTAAGTATCTTGACATGAAATGTGGCAAGAAGTTTGAAAAGTTTGGAATCTTAGAATCTCCTTTTATTTCGCTGCTGGGTATGAAGGATAACCATTCATGATATCTTAACATAAAATCTAATCATACAAACTTGATCACAGAGCTCACTTCGCGAGCATCGTTTAGATGCCATCTTTTTCTTCGTGGGTATAGAAGTTCTAGTCAACTTTGCTCAAGTGTTATTAGATCCGCCTTACATTGTTGCTGCCGAAATCTGTCCTCCGACTCGGATGCGGTCAGGCTGCAGCATGGGCTCTTCGCTTGGGTGGACCTGCAAAATAGTCCTCATGCGAGAGGCATTGGAGGTGGTCCTCTGCGGAAGATCTTCCGATGCTCAACTCAGTGGAGATCAGCAATCAATAAAAATGGAGAGAAGGCTCTCGTTGAAGAGTCCCTCCAGGGCTCTAAGCAGAGCGCTAATGGTGGAAGTTAAGGCAGAAGAAAAGAAGGTTTCAGCGAGCAAGTGCGCATGCCTGAGGAGTCGGCAAACGACTCTATTTATAGAGGATCACCTGATTCTCTGGAGGCATCGTGGGTCCGAAAGTCGTTAGGATCTGAATTCAGTTTGTTATGAGGTCGGTAGGATTCATATCTTGTTGGTTAGGGGATCGACGGCTAGGAGAGCTTGTTGATGTCTCGAGATTTGGTGAGGACATAGGCTCCAGGGCCCTATGCCACTCTCGCGGGTCCTAGGTCACTCCCGGATATGATTTCTGTTTGGAATCTCATGAATTCGGGTTCTTCCGCGCCGAATTCCGCATAGGCGTAGATATCGCTCGGGCTAGGCCGAGCGATGGGAGAGATCGGCTAGAGGAGCCGAAAGATGACATAGCTCGGCTAGAGTGGCTGAGAGATGATATGGCTCGGCTGGGGCCGAGAGAAGATATAGCTCGGCTAGGACCGAGAGAGTGATTCGCGCCCTGGGAGTCTTTAGTTCGGCGAGGGGCTAAGGCGCCCCAACTTACCAAGGCTGACTTATCTCGTACGGATGTCGCATAGCGAGTAGGAATCAGGGCTAGCCCTAGCCATGTGCACGATTATTGACACAAAGCGATTTTACCCCTCAACACATGCCCCCCACTCCCTAGTTCGAAACGTAAGTTCGGGCGTAGGGAGTATAATTCCAGGTGGCATGACTTGAACGGATGGATCTGGGTTTGACAATCTGCGCAATGATGCCCTATTTAATGTTGCGCGGCCGTCGTGCCTTTGTGAGATGTGCCTTTACAGGGCACGTCACATAAGGCTCCTTTGAGGCAGCGGTTGGGGAATTGCCACGTAGCAAATCCCGGTTTTTACGGCGTCCGCAATGGCGGTTCCAGGCGTCTTGGTTGGGATGCCCTATCTTTTTCTTAAGGCGGTTTCTTTGAGGGAATGCAAAGTCGAAATGGCGCTGTTCCTGTTCGCAGCGCTCTTTCGTTCTTCTTTGAAGAATCTTGCTCTCTGCTTCCTCTGTAATCTCGCTCGGTGCTTCTCTCGGCCAGCAGGATGATGAGCCCCGACGATATGGTTTCGGAGATTGCCGCCGAGGATTTGGGGAGAATACGCCAAAAGTATGGCATTCCCTCGGATATCCTTCTGAGATTGTCGGAGCCCGAGCATAAGGTTTCGCAAGATCTGGAGCGCGGGGTCTTTCTTTACGAAGACCGTCTGAAAGCGGGCCTTCGATTTCCCCTTCACCCCTTGGTGAAGGAAATCATAAGATTCTACAATATTTGCCCGACAATGGTGCTCCCAACAGTTGGCACAACGTTATTGGGTTTATCTCAATGTGCAGCCAGATTCAGGTAACGACAACTCTTCCTCTCTTTCGCGCCTGTTATTATCTAATGCCTGGGAGGAAATCAGAGTGGCCTTACATTGGACCCCGGAGGTCATTTAAGACGATAACAGATAAGCCATCGTCAATAAAGGAGTGGAAGGTCAGGTTTTTTATTGCCGAGGGGAACATCGGCTCCGATTTTTCCCGGGGATGGGGAAACTTTGTTCGAGATGTGGAAGCACATCCGATTCTATCTGAGCAGGAGGAGGAGGACTTGGAGGTCCTTCGTGATGGTAGAACGTTTTCGGCTAATAATTTACTGTCGGAAGAGGCTCTTTTCGCCGCCGGGCTTAGCCCCCTTGACTCGCATAGTAAGTCTTTTTCTTTTTCAATTGATTTCGCTCGAACAAGTATGTCTCGGTCTGACCGCTTGCTCTCTATTCTCGTAGCTAAGAAGTCTGAACTATCGGGCCGCATAAAAAAAGGGTTGAGCAAGCGCCCGAGGGAGAGTAGTGGAGGGGAGAAACGCAAGCCCGAGAAGACGGCTCGTTTTTCCGAGGAACGCTCGCCAGAGGTTGAAGCAGTCGCGGCGGAGGCGCTGAAAGCAGAGGGTGATACAGAGAGGACTGCTGAGGTCCCCTGTCCTCTAGTGGTGGAAATAGCAGACAGCCCGGATGAAACTCTGTCGGCTTGTTTGGGAGCCTCTTCTTTTGAAGGTGAGCCAAGGGCTGGCACGGCGGGGGTCGGTGCCTCTGAGGGCCCTTCTCCGAGCGAGGAAATGCCTCTGGCCTTGGCAGGAGGACATGAGGGATTTAGGGGCGGCGACGTTGGGCCGACTATAGTGGAGGCTCAGAAGGAGCCTACGGCTGGAGAACTTCCTCCTGAAGTGGTTGGGGAGATTGATGAACAGACCGAGGCATTGGTGGAGCCTGCGGGGGAGGAGCAGGTACCCATGATCGAGGGAAGGAGCTCGGACAAGGGGAGAGAGCAAGGTAAAGGTCTTGTAGTCGAAGCTTCTTCCACCAAAGTTTTGGGAAAACTGGCGTCTGGGCTGGCCGAGTTATTCGAGGAATTCCAGATTAGAATTTTGTTGAGGGAGGCCGAGAGGGCAAAGGCTTCTCAGTCGGAGGTCGTCCGGACCGATCCTTCGGATGGCAACGGTCAGCCCGGTAGCTCGGAATCGGCCGTCGAGGCGGCGTTTGCTGCCTTAATGAGGTCAGCATTGTACCCAGGCGCAGGTCCCTCGGCGAATGAGTTCGCAGACCTAGACTTGATTGATGCCGTGTTTGGCCAGCGGAATGTGGTGACGGAAGCCCATCTTCTTCCCGAGATCAACAATTCCGCTCTCATGGGGCTAGCCAGGTCCTACATCTCCCGGGTGAGTTATTATTCCCGAGTAGTGGATGCTTTCTGGTTAGCTCGGTCGCTCTCTTCTCACTTGTGCTTCATTCTGCAGAGTGCTTTGATCACCAGGGCGCTGTGCTGGTGCTTGAATCTAGCGACAGGAGCTAGCGCCCAGGCCAAAAGAGTCAGCGCCGAGCTTCGATCGCGAGCGGAGGCGTCTGATACATTTGAACAAGCTCTAGGTACCGCCACCGCCAACGAGAATTTGGCGAAGATGAGGGTGCTGCATCAGACCGCCCTAGATGACGCGTCCAAGCTGAGGCTCGAAGTTAAAGAGCTACGAGGGCTCCTGGCGAGGTATGATGACGCATGCCTGGAGTTATCGCAAATCAAGTCTAGGCATGCTGGAGAAATGGAAACTGTCAAGAAATAGTTTAGTGAGAGCCTAGGCAGGCAGAGGAGAAAAGCCGTCGAGGAGAGAAATCGCCTGAACAAAATGCTTAGCGAGTTGGAGGAAAAGGTACGACAGCTCAATCGTGGTATAGCTGACAGGGATGACAGGATCAAATGGCACCAAGAAAAGTTAACCCAACTCGATAGCGAGCTCTCCCAAGCCTGGGAAGAAGCTAATAGTAGGCAGTCGAAGATCAGTGATCTCAAGGGCAGGATTGAGCGGGTTAAGGCCGATAAATTGAGGGCTTTTGATGAGGTCAAGGAGTTGACCCAGAAGTTATCCTGGCAGGAGGAGGTATGGTACTACCCCTTTTTGGCTTCCCTTGTTGGCTCACCGTGGCACTGGCTAACTCTGTTTTTGCAGATGAAGAAGGCGGAGCTGGAGAACCGGAGCCAGATATGGACCCTGCAAGGGGAATTGGCATCCAGTCGAGGGAGGAGCTCAGAGCTCGAAAGGCGGGTCGCTGAGACCGAGGAACAGATTGCCTCACTGCGGAGTCAAACTGCTGAAACTGAGGGGCAGGTCACCTTACTTCGAAACCAAGCTACTGAAGCCGAGATGCGGCTCGCTCTACTCAGGGGCGAGCAAGATGTAATTTGTGTCGATGCCTTCCAGCTTGGTGTGGAGGATGTTCGAAATAAGATATCCAAGGAGCATCCAGAATGAGACCTCTCTTTCTTGGATGTTGAAACATCTGAGGCTTGTACCCCAGGAGCTGAAGAGGCTGAATACGATGATGTTTCAAACGTCGATCTCGACGCTATTCCGGATGCTAGTGAGGCCGCGGCCCCTAAAGGACGCCTCAAATCCGTCGCCGAGGAAACGACAACCTTTAAAGTGGGCGAAACGAGCCAGGCTTCCCCGAGCGTTGTTGAGGGCACTGCCAGAACTGATCCAGCTCCTGATCCTTGAGAGTTATTTGTGTACTTTTGCTTTTTTAGACATATAGTTTGGTCTAAAGTTTCCAATGAATGGGCCCTCGGCCCCTATTTGCTTGTCGTTTTTAGCCAATCTTTTTGTTACAGACTTCCTTTCGACTGCGAACAAGTTATGACTTGTTCGCGTTCTTCGACCGACTTAGTTCGGGTTTAAATAAATGTCTCGGTCGAGGCCGAGGTATAGGGATAGCTCTGATAAAGCCGAGTGACGTGATAGCTCGGCTTAGGTCGAGAGATTAGATAATTCTGATGAAGCCGAGTGACGTGATAGCTCGGCTTAGGCCGAGAGATAAGATAGCTCGGCAGGTGATGGCCAAGGATTACAGAGGTATCCTTGTTAGAGCCAAAGTTGGGTAACTCGGCCCGCGCAAGGTGAAGAGGCGGGCGCGCCTTTCGAAGTGAGTTTGGTCCCAAGAAGAAGGATGTTTACCGGTGCGCCGTCATTTATTTATCCTTTTCGGTAAAGGGAGAGCGATTCCTTGCTTCCCGCAAGCGGCCACGGAAGCGATGACGCGTGGCAAGATTTTATGGTAGTGGCGTTAAAACCGACAGTTCGGATGATCGGGACGCTCGCCCGAGGTAATTTAAATACCGGTGGGTGGTACGCCATTGTTAACCAATTCCTCTGCCGATCTCCTGTTGGCATGTCTAAGCTTACAGTAACAGGATGGCTTCCGAGAATGGAGGGAGGTCAACTGGGATGCCAAGCAGCGTTGTTGGCAGCTTTGGGGTGCCTCACCAGGGCCGTACCACAATAACTGTTGACGGGGAGGTTTTGGCGTTGTTACTCGCGGACCGCGAGCAAGTCCGAAGAATGGCTGAGCAACACATGGTCGTCTCAGCAAGAGAGATTGAGTTCCTTCGCCAAATCAACAGTAGGCTGGAGCGGGAGGTGGCGTCCCTTCGACAGCAATTGGCTGATTCGGCTCCGCGGCGTGGGGAGAGTTCAGCAGCGTTCGGAGAAAGTAGCAAGCCCCTGTGAGGGCTGATGTATTTTTTTCTTTAGTTTTCTCCTTTTGTAATGAACGGAGAAAGGTTTTTCTTTGAAATTTCCTTGTTTGTTGCCATTTCGGAAGCGTTTTCCCTTATCGTCCGAATCTTACGGAACGAGGTATTCTCCCGGGGAACCTCCAACACAGTATGCTTGTTTTGACCGAGGTAAATGGGGCTCGTAGGTTTCAGTTGGGGCGTTGTATATCGCTCGGTTTTTGTCGAGGTTTTTGACAAAAGACGCACTCCGGCCTTAGCCGGGGCTTATATTTCTAGGACGTGCACTCCGACCTTAACCAATGCTTACGCCTTCTGGGTGCAGGTCGGGGCTTATATTCATAGGACGTGCACTCCGACCTTACCCGATGCTTACGCATTCTGGGTATAGGTCGGGGCTTATATTCATAGGACGTGCACTCCGACCTTAATCGATGCTTACGCATTCTGGGTAAGGTTGGGGCTTATAGCGTGTCCCGTTATCATTGAGACAAAAGTAGTTACTTTAGACTGGACAAAAGTACAAGATCACGTGCAGTCATGCTAACGGAAAGGAGATACTTTGGTTTATTCCGAAGTATGGAGGCAGTCTTGGCCTTGGGTTAAAACGCAAGGCAATGTCTCGGCTTATGTCAAGATGGAATGGGCAGTTGAGCCGGAGGAAAGAATATCGAGGTATGTTTATTGAGGAATACTTGGCTTTGCGCCCTTTTTATGACTCTGCCAATGCTTTTGCCTTTTCCAAGGAGCTGATCTTCTCTTTGCCGAAAAGGATAATACGGCTCTGTGGTTTGCGAAAGGTCGCCTCGGCACTTTCTAGGGACACTTATTATGTCGACTTTTTCAAGGCGGGTCGTTTCGACGTACGACGCAAGCGCTTGTTTGCCATTGGAGGGTGTCATTTTCACCGGGCGATTTTCAAGGTCTGCCCATATCTCTAAGATCAGCGGGCGATTTTCTACATTTAAGACCAATGATCCGGGATCAAAGAAAATCTTCTGGCGTACGTCATGGGCTGAACAACGCGTTTGGCGCGCATCAAAGGGCGCTATTTTCATCCTGGGAGGCCACGTGGCATCGTGGATTGGGCATTTTAAACCTCGGGGCTTACTGCTTTAACAGCTGCTCCCGATCCATTTTGCCTATAAAAAGGGAAGGGGCCGTGCTAGGCCATCCCCAAAATTTTCTTCTCTATGAGCTGTGAAAGTTTTCATGATGTCTGCGTCCCTAAAGCTGAGAGTGAAGGGACTGAGTTTTTCTTTTGTAAGCCACCTTCCTACGGATAATCGGGGTGACGAAGGAGCCGCTGGAGAGCAGCTCGTCCTCAAGGGAGGAGCTTCGGAGATCATATAGAGAGCGCACAGGAGGTCCGCAGAGATCACATGGAGAGCGCACATATGCGCTTCCTGTATGTCCTTTGTGGTTTGCTACGGGGGTCGCAGGGTAGGAAGTGCACATGTACCCCCATAGCATGCGCGGACTTTTCTTCTTTCTCTGGCTGGATGCTTAGCCCCTCTGTGCGGGGAATCTTCCGCCATGTAAAGAGGGAGTTGAGAGCAGTGTAGGGCTGATGGTCCCCTATCTCTCTCAATCGGGCAGCGGCCTGCAGCCCAGTATTCCACCCAGGGGGAGCTTCCTCAGCATCAGCATCCATGGGTCTGCGCCTCTTTTTGGATCTCTTAATTCATCCAGAGGACCCGTGGGAAGCCGGCCTTGCTATCTATCAGGACGAGCTGGCTGGTCGCTTGATCTTTTGGGTCGGATGCCGAAGCGTCATTGTTAACCAAAGCTGACTGAAGCAGTTTGACCGAGCTATTTACTCGTTTTTATTTCTTGTGCTTTGATGCACTTATAACTCCTTTCAGGATGTTGTAACTTTTCTTTTGATGAGGAAATAAAGAAAGTTTTCATTCCTTCATTCTTTAGCATCTGCTTCTTTTTTGCGCTTAGAGTTGTTGCTCCCATATTACGCTTTTTATGTCGCAGCATATTTCGGCAGCACTATTGCTGCTTTGTTCTTGCTAAGATCAATGTCCGATCCTCAGTGGAGAACACGTATATCCATGTGCGAGTCAAAGAGGGACCTGGGCGGTCCTATGGAGTCATGAAGTAAGCGTGATCCTGTTTGCAGAACGAAGCAGATATTTCTTCGGGGAAAGACAGCTCGTGGCATGTTTTTGCTGTCGAATAATGGGAGGTCGTTTGTCTTTACCGAGGTATAATAGGACGCCTTAGTTGCGTCAGGGCGTTGGAGAGATTACTTGAATAAGACGGAGCCTCAGGATATCGCTCGGTTGTTGTCGAGGTTTTTATCCTTTGGCTCCGGTCGGGGCTTGTTAGCTGCCCGAACCTTGAGCGATGTTTTGTAGATTATTTAATCCGGCCGGGGCTTGTAAGCTGCTCGAATCCGAATTAAGCTTTGGAGATTGTTTGGTTCGGCCGGGGCTTGTAAGCTGCCCGAATCCGAACGGCCGGGGCTTGTAAGCTGCCCGAATCCGAACGATGCTTTTGACGCTTGGTTCGGTCGGGGCTTGTAAGCTGCCCGAATCCGAACGATGCTCCTTTGACGCTTGGTTCGGCCGGGGCTTGTAAGCTGCCCGAATCCGAATGATACTTCTTTGACGCTTGGTTCGGCTGGGGCTTGTAAGCTGCCCAAATCCGAACTATATTTTGGAGATTGTTTAGTTCAGCCGGGGGCTTGTAAGCTGCCCGAATCCGAACGATATTTCTCTGGCATTTGGTTCAGCCGGGGCTTGTAAGCTGCCCGAATCCGAACGATATTTTGGAGATTGTTTGGTTCGGTCGGGGCTTGTAAGCTGCCCGAATCCGAACGATATTTCTCTGGCATTTGGTTCGGCCAGGGCTTGTAAGCTGCCCGAATCCGAACGATATTTCTCTGGCATTTGGTTCGACCGGGGCTTGTAAGTTGCTCGAATCCGAACGATGCTCCTTTGATGCTTGGTTCGATCGGGGCTTGTAAGCTGCCCGAATCCGAACGATATTTCTCTGGCACTTGTTTGGTTCGATCGGGGCTTGTAAGCTGCCCGAATCCGAACAATGCTTTGGAGATCACATGGCTCCCAGCTGCGCCGGGAGCGTTCGGCCATACCAAGCCTTCGCGGGATGTAATTTGGCCTAACCGAGATATGTAGCTCTGGCTCAGAGCTCGGCCTAGCTGAGGTATGGAGATTTGGCTCAAGGAGATAGCTCGATCATGCCGAGAATGGATACGTGAACGACATCTGTCTTCTATTACAACTTTTTGAAAAAACGACCGTAGCGGTTGTGCCGCGGATCATAAAACAAGATGCCAAAGCTGTAAATGGGGCGAGTCTATAGAGAGCGTACTCTATTGATAATATATGCGGAGGTTGTCCGAACTCCACGTTCGGAGAATGGATTTCCCGTTCAGGTCCTGGAGCTTGTAGGTGCCAGGTCCGATGACTTCCGCTACTTGATAAGGACCTTCCCAATTTGGGGAGAGCTTTCCTTGCTCCAGCGGCTTGGAGACGGATGCTTTCCGGAGGACAAGATCGCCGGGCGAGAAGGATTTGCCCTTGACTCTAGAGGCATGGTAGCGGGCCGCTCTTTGCTGGTACGCGGCCATTCTGATTCGAGCTTTTTCCCTGATTTCTTCCACCAAGTCGAGATTGGTTCGGAGCTGTTCGTCGTTAGTTTCTTCTGAGTAGCTTTCCACTCGCGGAGAGGGGAGGCCTATTTCCACGGGATGACGGCTTCGTGCCAAAGGCCATCCGGAACGGGGTCTCGCCGATGGGGATTCTCTGGGTAGTGCGGTAGGCCCATAGAACATGATGAAGTTCATCCACCCATCTGTCTCGGGCTCTAGTGAGCTGAGCCTTAATCCCTTGAAGTAGGGTCCGGTTTGTTACCTCGGCTTCTCCGTTGGCTTGCGGATGCCCCACTGAAGTGAGGCGATGGTTGATGCCATGATCCTCGCAGAACTCCCGGAATTTGGGATTATCAAATTGCTTGCCATTGTCGGTGATGATGGTATGCGGGAGGCCAAAGCGACAAATGATGGATCTCCATACGAAGTCCCTGGCCCAAGCTTCGGTTATCTGGGCTACTGCTTCGGCCTCGACCCACTTGGTGAAGTAGTCGATGGCGACAAATAAAAATTTTCTCTGTCCAGTGGCGAGGGTAAAAGGACCGAGAATGTCCATCCCCCACTTAGCAAAAGTCCAAGCGGAGGAAATAGGGACCAAACTAGCGGAGGGGAGCCTCTGGATGCTGGAGTGCCTATGACATGGGTCACAGGCTCGAACGAGATCATCGGCATCCTTTTGCATGGTAGGCCAGTAATATCCCTAGCGCAGTACCTTGTGGCACAGAGATCGACTCCCCAGATGGTTGCCGTAGATTCCTTCATGTACTTCCCGAAGAGCATAATCAACTTCGGACAGGCGGAGGCATTTAAGCAGCGGCATGGAAAAGGACCGCTTGTACAGCTGATCGTCGATCGGCACATAGTGGATAGCTTGCAATCTCAGCTTCCTTGCTTCCTTGCGGTTGGCTGAGAGCGACCCTTCTTTAAGATACTTTAATATTGGGTCGAAGCAGGATGGCTCGACCTCAATCTGCATCACTCGGTCTGCCTCCGCGATGCTAGGTTTTTTCAGGACTTACAGGGGAAACTTTTGCTCAGAACTCATCGATTCCACAGTCGCAAGTCGGGATAACGGATCGGCACAAGCATTTTTGGATCTGGGGATCTGGATAACTTCAAATTTAGAGAAGCGAGAAAGCAAGTTCCACACCTGCCGGATGTACCAAATCATGTTTGGCTCCCGAGCCTCGAATTCGCCTCGCACGTGACCGGCCACCAACTGAGAGTCGGTAAAGGCATTCAGCTTCTTCACCTTCAGATCACGGGCGATTTGGAGTCCAGCGAGCAGGGCCTCATACTCGGCTTCGTTGTTGGAGGCTGGGAAGGAGAATCGAACGCCGTACTCAAAGGTCATCCCCTCGGGGCTGGTGAGGATCAAACCAGCACCAGAGCCATTGGCATTGGAGGATCCGTCGACGTGGAGGAGCCACAGAGCGTCAGATCTTGGATGCTCGAGGGAGTCCGGAGTGGAGCCATCTTCCGGGATGGTGCACTCAAGGAGGAAATCAGCTAGAATCTGGGCTTTGATGGCCGGGCGAGGTTGATAACGAATATCATGTTCGCTTAACTCAACGGCCCACTCAGCCATTCTTCCTGATGTCTCCGGGCGATGGACCACCGCCTTGATGGGCTGATCGGTAAGGACCGTCACAGAATATGCTTGGAAATATGGTCGTAATCTCCGAATCGATATTATCAGGGCCAAGACCAGCTTCTCGATTTGGGTGTACATTGTCTCGGTGTCCTGGAGAAGTTTACTGACATAGTAGATCGGCCTCTGGGTCTTCTTCTCTTCCCTGACCAAAACCGAGCCAATCGCGCCTTCAGAGATTGCCAGGTACAGAAACAGCATTTCTCCCGGATTGGGGCTGCTTAGGAGGGGTGGCGAGCTAAGATATCTCTTGAGGTCCTCGAATGACTTTTGGCACTCGGGAGTCTATTGAAAATTCTTGGCAGATCGAAGAGCTTTGAAGGAAGGAAGGCTCCTCTCGGCCGACCAAGCCACAAAGCGGTTGAGGGCCACAATCCTTCCCGTCAGGCGCTGGACTTCTTTGATAGATGTTGGGGGCGTCATTTGCTGAAGCGCTTGAATCTTCTGTGGGTTGGCTTCAATGCCTCGCTGAGAAACCATGAAGCCCAGAAACTTCCCCGAGGTGACACCGAAGGCGCACTTCGTTGGATTGAGCTTCATCCGATACCTTTAGAGTGTCGCGAAGCTTTCAGAAAGATCCCCAATATGCTGAGACACTTTCTTGCTTTTGACCAGCATATCATCGACATACACCTCCATATTCCGGTCGATCTGCTTCTTGAAGACTTTGTTTACCGGCCTTTGGTAAGTGGCCCTGCATTTTTCAGACCAAAGGGCATGACACGGTAACAGTAGATACCTCGATCGGTTATAAAGCGGTCTTTTCTTCATCCTCGGGTGCCATCCGAATCTGGTTGTAGCCTGAATAGGTGTCTATGAAGGTCAACATCTGATGACCGGAGGTGGCATCCACGAGCTGGTCGATCCGGGGGAGAGGGAAGCTATCCTTCGGGCATGCTTTGTTAAGGTCGGTGAAGTCGATGCAGATTCGTCATTTATCGTTCGACTTTTTCACCATAACAACATTGGACAGCCAGCTTGGATAATTCACCTCCCGAATGAAGTTTGCCTTGATGAGCTTGTCCATCTTCTTCAATTGCTCTCTGCCGGTCAGGGGCAAAGCTTCTTTTCTTTTGCTTCACGGGTTGGGACATCTCGTTTGCATTGAGACGGTGGACGAGGACGTCTGGGCTAATCCCAGGCATGTCAGAAGCTGACCAAGCGAAGACATCAGCGTTTCTTCGGAAAAAGTCGATCAGCTCCAGCCGGGGCTTTCCTTTTAGTAGCGATCCGATCCTTATGGTTCGGTCGGGCCGAGCTTCGTCCAGCGGTACCTCCTCCAGCTCTTCGGCTGGTTCTCCTCATTGCTCGGCGAAATCCTCCCGAGCGTCCAGTCCATCAACCTCAGGCAATCTGGATTGCAGGCTGGTGACGAAGCACTGCCGAGCTATAGTTTGACTTCCTCGAACTACACCAACCCCTCGCTCGGTCGAGAACTTCATAACAAGATGTGGGATGGAGACGACGGCTCTGAGGGACATCAAGCCGGGTCTTCCCAAGATCACGTTGTAAGGCGACCGAAGCTTGGTCACCAGGAAATCTGCGCACACAGTGGCAACGGAAGGCCAGGTTCCTGCTCGGACCGTCAAGGTCACGACCCCCTCCGGGGTAATTACATCGCCGGTGAACCCCATTAGGGTGGAGTCCATCGCTCGGATATTCTCCATGAGAAGTTTCATCTTCACAAACACATCGAGGTACAAAACGTTGACGGAGCTTCCACTATCAATGAGAATTCGGCTTACATCATAGTTGTTCAAATTAAGAGATACAACTAGCGCATCATCGTGCGAAAACTGTATTTCCTGGAAGTCATCGCCGGAGAAAGAGAGCTTGTCAGTTCGTGCTTTCTTCGGCGCCGAACCTTCTTCATCGTCCCTCTCGCCTGAAGGACTACCGATCGCCTCAATCACATTAATGTGGCCAGCGACCGGAGGATTTGGGGGAGGAAGAGGTTGCTGCTGGGGCTCAGGCCGGCGATCGCCCCCGTTTTTGGCTTGGGGGCTCCCCTGAACCGATCCAGTCTACCCCGCTGGATGAGCCTTTCGATCTCATTCTTTAGTTGCCAGCACTCTTCAGTGTCGTGGCCATGGTCGCGGTGGTAGCGACAATACTTGGCGGGGTCTCTCCGGGCCGTATTTCCTCGAAGAGGAGGTCAAGGGAGTTGGCGCTCGATTTCCATAAGGATCTCGCTCTTGGGGCAGTAAGCGAAGTAAATCGATTGAACCTCCTAGATGGGTTCCGGGTGCGATTCCTTGGCGGCGGTTGAGGAATCCTTTGGCGGCGAGGCGGGCTTGGCTGGCAGGTAGGTCGGCGCTTATCTGAGCCCTTGGGCTCCTTCGTAAGCTCGGCTCGGGCAGCTCTCCGTGATTCTTCGACTCTTGCATATTTGTCTACCAGAGCCATCATGTCGGAGAGGTTTAGAGGGTAGCTGACCTCCAGCGCCAGGTAAAAATCACTTTCCTTTAATACTCCGCCCGCCAAGGTGAACATGGCCACCTCATGATTAAGGTGATCCACCTCTAGCATGCCGTGTTGAAACGGCCGAGATACTTCTTCAAAGACTCCCCCTCTCTCTGCTTAACCTCAGAAAGGGAGTCGGACCTCCGTATGTGACGGCGGCTGCTGACGAACTGGCTGATGAAGAGGCGACTCAGCTCGTCGAAGAATTAACGAACCTGGTTTCAAAGCATTGAACCAGGTTCGAGCAGATCCCCTGAGGGTGGAAGGGAAAGCGCGACAGAGGATCGCATTTGATGCCCCGTGGAACATCATGATCGATCGGAAGCTGCTGAGATGAGCGTCGGGGTCGGAGGAGCCATGATAAGGCTCGATGGAAGGCAGCTTGACGTGGAAAGGAATCACTTCCTCCATGATCTTCTTAGAGAAGATGCCCTGCTCCGCCTTATTCTGAAGCGGATGGGCCTGCTTGGCGGCGTCTAGCTCTTGACGCATTTTTTGGAGCTGGCGGCGGATATCCCTATCAGAAAAAGCAGAAGGGGCAGGACGAGGAGGATATTGAGACGGTGTTGAATCATGGCGAGAGAACACCGGGAAGAGGGATCGTGCCCGCCGAGATCTAGAGAGATCTCTGCTGCGGACTCCTTGGGGAGCTAGCTCAGCTTTTCTGGGACGGCGAGGGAGGTTCGCAACCTCAAGCGGGCCGGAAGAAGAGGTTGCTGGATGAGCGGGGGCTACATCCTCCTCAGAGGGGTGAGGGGCAGGAGCAGCCGAACGGGGGGGCTTCGGAGCGCTCCTGAATCAGATGGGCCAGAGCCTGGACTTGCTGGACCAGTGAGGCAAACTGGTCCTGGGTTACTGGGTCCGCCAGTGGCGATGGAGTCTCAACTGGCGGTGGTGGCGGCGCAACATTGCTCGCCGGATCAGGCCTTTGGGAGGCGACCTGATCTCGGGCTTCGGAGGTAGCCTTTCTTCGGTTGGCCATGGGAGGAGTTTTCTTTCAGATCGAGATCCTTATCTCCTGGATCACAAGTTTATGGGACTTGAGGCCCTTCCTCTAGCGCCAATTTGTTGCTGCCGAAATCTGTCCTCCGACTCGGGCGCGGTCGGACTGTAGCGTGGGCTCTTCGTTTGGGTGGACCTGCAAAACAGTCCTCACACGAGAGGTGTTGGGGGTGGCCCTATGCGGAAGACCCTTCGACGCTCAAGTCAGTGAAGATCAGCAATCAACAAAAATGGGACGAAGGCTCTCGCTGAAGAGTCCCTCCAGGGCTCTGAGCAGAGCGCTAATGGCGGAAGCTAAGGCAGAAGGAAAGAAGGTTCCAGCGAGCAAGTGCGCATACCTGAAAAGTCGGCAAACGACTCTATTTATAGAGGATCACCTGATTCCCTGGGGGCGTCGTGGTCCGAAAGTCGTTAGGATCTGAATCCAGTTTGTTATGAGGTCGGTAGGATTCGTATCTTGTTGGTTAGGGGATCGACGGCTAGGAGAGCTTGTTGATGTCTCGAGATTTGGTGAGGACAGGGTCCTAGGCCACTCTCGCGGGTCCTAAATTTCTGTTTGGAATCTTACGAATTCGGATTCTTCCGCGCCGAATTCCGCAGAGGCGTAGATATCGCTCGGGCTAGGCCGAGCGATGGGAGAGATCGGCTAGAGGGGCCGAAAGATGACATAGCTCGGCTAGAGAGGCCGAGAGATGATATGGCTCGGCTGGGGCCGGAGATGATATGGCTCGGCTGGGGTCGAGAGACGTGATTCGCGCCTTGGGAGTCTTTGGTTCGGCGAGGGGCTAAGGCGCCCTAACTTACCGAGGCTGGCTTATCTCGGACGGGTGTCGCATAGCGGGTAAGAATCAGGGCTAGCCCTAGCCATGTGCACGATTATTGACACAAAGCGATTTTACCCCTCAACAGTGGGTATAGAAGTTCTAGTCAACTTTGCTCAAGTGTTATTAGATCCGCCTTACATTGTGAGAAAAGATGTCCTAGTTGAACTTGTCCCTTTTTCTTGTTGAGGATCTTACCCAATATACCCTAATTCATTAACAACAGAGCATATTGCAATTTTTTGGGCTGTATCATAAAGCTTCTTGCACTAAAGTTCAGCCCACTTAGTCGAAGATTCGTCTATGATCTGATGCGATTGTAGATCTATAAATCCTAAGTCCATGTCCTTGTTCAACTATATTGCCTTATCATCTCTGCTTCATTTTTTCAGATCTGACCATGTGTAGTGCATGTAGTGTGGCTGAAACCATCTGCCAATCCTAATCAAAGGATGCAGTTCTTAGGGAGCAAACCTGGTGAATGTCAAGACATGGCATCAGATTAATTGGCTGGAATTATTTTTAACTGATGATGGAGCCTCAAATTGGATAATCCTAGGGTCCAAAACCTTTTAAATTGTAAATGAACTTTCGTATAAATATTGAAACAAATCCTTTGTGACTACAGAATTTAACTTAATTTCTATCTCCTATTGGTGTGGATTGTAATACAATATTTATCAAAGCTGGATTGGATCGCTTGTTTCTGGGATATGGTCCACATACCATATTGAGTGGATATGGGTGTTTGAAGTGTTAAATAATGAATATTTAACCCATACTGTGTGGCTATGGGTGTTTGAGGTGTTAAATAATGAATATTTAACCAGAAAAGGTGTGAATTTATCAAGGTTGTAATGGCCACCACCTAGGTACCTAGTGAGACAAACTATGTTGGTACATTGGGGCTGCCTATTCATATAGCTACTAATTGATGCTTTAACCTAATATCCTTTAAGAAGCTTAAATTATTGAATAAAACTAAAGTAATTGATCAAAGATTATTATTGTGTTGCTTATGTAATCTTGTCCCAATGGTCACACTCTTATGCTGCTTAGCAACCAGAATTCTAGATTTAAGTCATGGATTGAGCATCTCAAGTATTTAGACATAGGTAATTACAGTGTGGATGGGTCTCCTGCCCTTTCTTTTAGGAAAATATAGTTGACAATGTAACATTTAAGGAATATGCTGTTTTTGATGTGCATTCTATGAACCATACATTACCACATATGAAAACATAAACTTAATTTTAAAATTTTCTTGTTCAAGCATTTGCCTTGCCACCTAGTCATGTTGGTGAGACTTTTAAGAGGGTCAATGCCTAGGTCCACCTAGGTGATTGACAACCTTGGAATATATCACTATGTTACAGAAAAAAGTGTACTGAAAGTTAATTATTGGTATTGTGTACGCATAGCCGGTCCCAAGCCCGGATAGAAGAGGGTTGGGTAGGTTGATGAATAGCATAAGATTATAGTCTCATCATAGCAACATTAACTAATTAGAGAAAACTATTATGACATGCTTTACTTACGATGTGTTCCATGGGACCCCGAGTTTAGTGACAAATAGGCAAGGGTTAATTAGGATATTCCTCAAAAATAATGTACCACATCAACACTTTCATGTGGTGAGAAGTAGATAAGAGTTCTCATACTTTCATGAATAGGTTGGTAAAGAAGTTAGTTTAGAAAAGTAGGTTGCATTTTGTAAATTGGAATATAAGGTCATTAATAGAAAATTTAATGGAGTTAATAGGTACAATGGTTAGGAGGAGAGTTAACATAGCTTGGCTGCAAGAGATGAAGTGGATAGGAGAAAAGTAAGTTAGTGAGACAAGTTATAAATTTTAGTATATGAAGAAGATAAAAAATTAAAAATAAAAATAAAGTAAGAATTATATAAAATAAGAGTTTCAAATATGAAATTGTAGACAATAACAGAGTTATACATAGAATAATCTTAATTAAATTGGTATTAGAAGAAGAGTTTATTAGTATCATTTAGTGCTTATATTCCTTAAGTAGAATCAAATGATGCTACAAAGCAAAACTTTTTAGGAGATGCGGATGGACTAATTCAAGATAATTCTAGAAAAGATATATATCGAAAGATATTTGAATAGATATATAAAATATATATAATGTAGGTTTTGAAAGAGTTCATTGAGGGTTATGGACCGAAGATAGAAATGAGGAAGAGGATGTCATTTTAGAGTTCATAATGTCATATGACTTAGCATTAGCTAATCCTTGCATTAAAAATGACTCATTTCATAACTTTTGAAAATGTATTTTTTTTTACTAGAAAGATTGATAAAATTTTATGTGAAAATTGTAAGATTACATCGAATGAGAGTTTAGCCATCCAATATAGATTGATAATTTGATTGTATGTATTAGAAAATGGAAGGGATGGACTAAAGAATATAAAAATGTAGGAGCTAATAATGGATTTTGAAGGTGAGAATAAATTACAATCCATTATCCAGTAAGTTTTCGATCACAATATTTTTACACCAAGAATTTGTTTTAAGTCGTTACTTTGTTGTGCTAGTTATGTATAGGTTTGCTAGATATATTTAAGATGATACTCTTTGTTGTATGCTATTTGCAGTTAGTATATTCTTAGCGGATGAGACAAAGATTAATTATTCATTGGAATTATAGAAAAGTGTATTAAAATCAAGGATTTTAGGTTTAGTGAGATTCAAGAAAGCATACTTGGAATGCAATTGTCATAAAATTGGAAATAAAGATGAAGATAAAGTAAAAATTGAGGATCATGAAGTTTATAAGAGTAACATTTTTAGAATTTAGGATAGACTATTTGTAAGGAAGAGAAGATTGAAGAAGATGCTATTTATAGGATTAAATTAGTTTTGATAAACATGGAGAGATACAATAGGGATACCATGTGATTATAGGAAATATTTTTAGGTTAGCAATTATACTGGCTATGTTTTATGGTATAGGTTAAGGGGCAATTAAAAAATAACATGTGCATATAGTCCAAAATAAGAAAAGGCTTGGATGAGTTGAGTTGAGTTGAGACGGTTCCAAATAAAAATGTTAAGATAAAAGTGTGGTCATACAAAAAAGAATATGAAATTAAGTTATTCATAGAAAAAGTAAAGGTAGTAGGGTTCGTCATATCAGGAATTAGTACTAGATCGATACGGTTCAATACAAGGCATATCGTACCAAACCGATGGCATACCATTAGGTAAATCAAAAAGTCCTAACCTATGAACCATCTCGAATCAGATTGAATCAAACGGTTTGGTACTCCAATACGAGGTCAGTATGAATGAATCACCCCCCCATACCAGTTCGGCCTGAACCATCTTGGATCCAGACCAATTCAGCCCAAACCATTTGGTTCAGAATGTTTTGGCTAAGCCTGGGTACTACCAATTGAGAATAAATTAAGAAAAATAACGACTTAAATAATTTGGATAGGTATGGCATATGTCAAGAATGCATCAATACTAAGGAGTAATTTGATAGATGTAGAAGGAAAGAGGGTTAGATGTTGATCAAAAATCACATTAGAAGAAGTAATAAGAAAAAATTTGATATTTTTGTATCTTCTTAAAAGTATAGCCCTTAACTAAGCAGAATAGAGGAAAAGGATGTATGTAGCAAACCTCAACAAGTTTGGAACGAAGGCTTAGTTGTTATTGTTGCGCTTTTGTTATCTAAAGAAGTTTGTTTTTCTTATTAATAGTCACATCTCCTTGGTAACAAGCTTAAACCACTTGTGAATTTTGCAATTTGTACATGGTAATCGCTGCCATTTTTCTTCATGCCCTATGACACTGAAATGGATGCACGGCATAGTTTCTGGCCCTTGAAGACTTATGATGCTATCTTAGATACACCTTTTGTTTGACAAGTAGATGCATCAGTGTTATCATATTTACACGTCTTATTTCCTTTGTTTTACCTTGATTTGTAAAGAAACAGTAAATAGGCCATTTACTACCATCACTCTCAGGGTGCCAGTGATGATCATTGTCTGATTATGGTCTTTGCCATGTTGAAAATAGTTTATTATGAATATGAAGCTGGCCTCAATCTAATATAAGCAGCTGAATTAAGAATCTCTTGTTTTGACAGCCTTTCTATCAATTTTTTTAGCAACAGTATGAACCATCATGTTACATCAAGATTCTAAACTTATTAATCTGTTTGCTTCTATTTTTCCAGGTTGTTTAAGATATTGGTCTCTTCAAATCTTGATTAGTTCTTAGGTTAAGGTAAGATGGTGAAGCTGACAATGATAGCACGCGTTACTGATGGCCTTCCATTAGCAGAAGGGTTGGATGATGGCCGTGATCAGAAGGATATTGAATTGTACAAACAGCAAGCAAAGCTTTTGTTTAAGAACCTGTCTAAAGGACAATATGAGGCTTCGAGAATGTCGATTGAGACCGGGCCTTACTTTTTTCAGTATCCTTTTATTTGTGGTTTTCATCATTTTACTATTTCTGATGGATGATACCTTCATCATCTAGGGGAAGATGTAGCACTAATTTTTCTTTTTTCGATTTGGAGCTTGTAGATTTGAGACTTGTTAAAATTGAAGCCAATTCCTTGAGATATGTTGCTATGGTTGAATTCATGTTTTCCTTTTATCTGAAGAAGCAGGTTCATCATTAATAATTTCAACTGCTTTCTGATTTCTATTTTTTCTACCAAGAAGACAACTATAACTTCAGAACTAGTCACTCTTCATATATTTATTTTTTATTATTTTAAATGTGTTTGTTACTTGAGATGGAAAGATAGCATTGTGAAACCTTTAATCCTTTTCTATATTTCACTCCTAAGAAGTTCTATATCACATGGAAAAGCTTGACCATTAGAAGAGCAGGACTTATCATATGCCTCATGAATAGCACTGTAAACTTCCAGTTTTGTATTTGAGCTGCTGAGCAGCTTGATTGATATATGCTCAGTATGATGGTTGTATATCATTGTTTTTTTCCAAATAATGTTATGTCATCTTTTACTGTTTAGCTTGACCATACACAGCTATATCATAGAAGGTCGTGTTTGTTATTTGACGATGTGTGATCGCTCTTATCCAAAAAAGCTGGCCTTTCAATACTTAGAAGACCTCAAAAATGAGTTCGAGAGAGTCAATGGAAATCAAATCGAAACTGCTGCAAGACCATATGCTTTTATCAAGTTTGGTATATTTTATTCATTTGCACTCTACCCTTAGTTGCTTGCGTATTTGATTTCTCATTATTTCAGCTGATTTGTTGGGTTTTCTTTTTTTTTTGGTTGCTGTGAAGATACATTCATACAGAAGACCAAGAAATTGTACACGGATACTCGTACCCAACGTAACCTTGCAAAGCTGAATGATGAACTTTATGAGGTCCACCAAATAATGACTCGCAATGTTCAAGAAGTACTTGGTGTTGGTGAAAAGCTAGATCGTGAGATAGAAATCCTGTTCTTTCTTTATTGTTCTTTATATGGTTTTGCATGCTTTCAATTTAATGTTTTTTAGTTGATCATGAGAAAACATATAATAGGGATCTAGACATGTTATCCACTGATGGATATGGCATTACATTCATAATGTTTTGTCTTCCTATACACCAATGGCAGTTTTTTATTCAGCTTATTCTTGGGCATTTGATGTGTGTATACATCCATATTTTCTTACATGTGCAGTACACTTCTGGTTTTTGAATAGCATAATTTGTGGTGGCATGAAATTAATTGATATTCATTTCATATTTTAGTATATTATTACAGCTTATCTACCTCTAGTTCTTCTAGAGGTAAGGTGAATATCTGCTAGCTTGAAGATATATGAGTTCCATTATTCTGTCCTTATGTGTCAGTAAGCAAATATAATGCTCTATAAATAGTTTATTGATGATGGCTTATGGAATCTAGTTTTAGATATGTGAATGATGGTGAAAGATCTTGGTCAAGGAATATTCAATGCATCATGGTATTTTTTGTGTATAGAAATATAAATGTAAACATGGTGTTTTGTAGAATTATGCACTCTTTGACACTTGGTTTCTTTCCTGTTATTTCTTATCTCAAATTTTGAGTTGTTCAGTAATTGTTCATGGATGACTTGCAACAACATCTCATGCTTTGCTTTTTCTCAGGAAGCCCATACTTTTTTCTTTTGAATTTCCTTATCATATTATTTTTATTTTATGAGAGAAAAGAAATGCTTTGTTTCTTAAGTTTCACTCTGTTAATTCAGCATATAGTGAACCATAAACATTTTTGTTGATAGCTATTAATGACTTGCCCATGCAGAGGTCAGTGAACTGTCAAGCCGACTGACATCTGAAGCTCGCATCTATGCAGACAAGGCAAGAGACCTAAATCGGCAGGTGCAAATAACATGACAATACATCTCTGTCAACCATGAAATACATACATATTCTAGTAATTATAATGAAGAACTTGTGCTTTGTACCATTAGATTTAAGGTTTATCTAACTAAATTAGCTACTGACATCTTAATAAAAGAGCTTTCAATGTTTCATGCTGATAACAACACCCTCACCACTCCCAACCCCTCCCCCTCCCCCCCCCCCCCCCCCCCCCCCCCCCACCCCCACCAAAAACAAAAAAAAGAAGAATTTTTTTTTAAAAATATTCTGCAACCAAATATGCAACTTCTGCACCAATGTCATTCCTCAGAAACTCTTTCCATTCCAGAAGCACCAATTCCACGTAGCACAGATTGAGCTGACTTTCACTACAACCATTACCAATCCTTCACTTTTCTGATTGAGTTTCAACTTTCCAATTCATGGAAGCCTACCATCACCATTGGAAAAATGAAATTGGAAAAAAGTTTTTACCACTAGCTAATTGATCATCCCTGCAAAACAAACACAATTTATTTTAATGCCAACAAGAAATGATCATTGATTAATTGACATTTGTACCTATAAAATTTTAATCTAATAGACATGGAGTTTCTTCATCCATTCCTGAGCAAAGTAAAGAAATTGCATTAATCTACATCAATGTCTAGAAGTCAGGACTGGTGTTAAAAGCACACTAAGCCTGAATCTTAAGTTTAGTATGAAATCTTTATGCTTGGGATGTGGAATGATAGGTTTTGGAATTCTTCTCTCCAACAATTCAAAAGGATACCTAGAATTATCGGGGAATCACATTGGCTTTTAGAAATGCAAACATTGATTCCCCAAAAACTCTATGCATGAAATGATTGATGGATGCTATGAAGAACAACTAAGAGTTCCTGTAATTCTGTGTCTGACTCAAAACTTTTGATGAACCCAGGTAAAGTTTCTTCTGTTGAGAATCCAAACTGAATTACAGCCTGAGCTAGAACATTTTTTTTCATTACAGTATAGTAGCCAATTCTGTAGTCAGATCAGGAGAGGGGAATTAACTTGCAATATGGTAGTATTTTTGAATTCAGATCAAGTTCCTCTAATTGGAGCTGCATCTCACTTCTGAGATCAAATATACCTCCTGTAAACCTATCCTCTATTTTTCCTTTCATTAGTGCTATAAATATGGGAAACTGTTCAGAATTACTAAATGAAATCAGTCTGGCAAAATTTATTACATGCTATCTTTGGATGACTGAATATACTCTTGGTTTTGAGCGGGCATATGGACTCCGCCTGTACTCTGGAAAGTTTGTGGATACCGCAACCCATGATCTCGGTGTGCTCATATAGAGCATTGTTAGCCACTGTCTATTGTTATTATTCATGGTGGTAATGGAATGGTGGTATTGCGTCAACACATAATGGGTTGTTGGCATGCTTGTATATTGCTATGCATGCAACGCAAGCTGTGGAAGCAAGTGATCCAATTTGCTTCTTTTTAGATTATTATTGTTGTTGTTGTTAGAAGAAGCATTGTGCCTTCTTTTTGAAGCTAATAATTTGTAGGTGAAGCTCTGAATTTTTTTTATTCAGATATTTTTTATTATCAATACCATCATTTATTTAAATTGCATAACGAAAAATAGTAGGATTCATGGATTACTAGCATGGTATTTGGTAGCGATAAACATGCTATGTCCTTGTATCTTCTACTCATTTTGTTTCTTAAACCTTGATCTGATCTGGGATCATGATTGATGCACCAGGCTTTGATTCGGAAGTGGGCTCCAGTTGCTGTCGTCCTAGGCGTTGTCATGCTCCTCTTTTGGGTCAAAAGAAGATATGGTGACTCCACATGTTGGAAGAATCAATGTGATTTTTTGTTTGTCAAACACAGATGTATGGCATGAGCCTCTTGACGTTCGCACACCTGGGTGCAATTCTTTAACCTGCCCATGAGAGTGCTCTGGAAACAAGATCGGATGATGTGACTAGCTTCTGCTAGTAGTTATCAGTAGGAAGAGAGAGAGAGAGAGAGTACATGATAGTCAGAAGATATGTGAAAATGACAAGAAAAGAGAAGAAAAGAAAAGAAGTTGCCTTTTGAACTCTGTAACGTGGTTTCTCCAATCGCTCCAGTTCTCAAATTGCGCACCAGACTTCCTGGGAGCTGTTTTATTGGGAGAAAAAAAGAATACGACTGACTACTCAAGTCGTTTGAGGTGACGATGATTGATACAATGATTTTTTTAAAAGATCTGCGGAGAAAATCGAAGGCCTTCTTGAGTCCTCTATATTTGTGGAGATGCGTAAATCTTACATCTCGCCAAGGATAAAATAAATTTAAATGCAACCTACCTCGCGCGGACTTGCTCGATTTCCTAGCGTTCCGTTCTCTCATTCCATGTGCCGAGAACCTCTCTCACACGCCCCACATATTAACGACGAGATAAGATTTTTTTTAAGAAAATAATTTCTAGCATCCTCTGGTGCGATAATAAGTTCATCCAGTTTTTAAATGTTGGACGAACTAATTTAGAGGGAAAAAAGCCACATATTCAGGAAGGACTAATTTGTGTGTTGACCGACAAACATAACGCAAATTGTTTTGAGAATTGACTAATGCCAATCCATTGAATTGATTTGGGCCACATAAGCCGGATTTGCAACCTGATGACTTCTCGCTCGCAGCCTGATAGTGGATCCACCTCTAATGAAAAGTGATAGCGTCGATAAAATCTTGAAACCAGCTCACAAGTTTTAACAAAAATTAACGGTTTAAAGAAAGCATATCATGATACCTTCTATCTTTATGTTCGCAAGGTTCATGAATCATATATCCAGGCTGCCATTAAATCAATTCCGGTGGTAGTCACAACGAATATCTAGCCGGTCTACATCTGTCCAATATGAATCGGCAAAGGAATGACAACATTACCAGGTGAGATGCCTTGATAAAGTAAGAACACATCAGCATTTTAAAAAAATTAAAAAAAAAAAAAGATCAATTGAATATCTAGTAATCATCTCCCTCTTAACATTTGCAGAGCCCCGTCATATCATCCGATTTTTGTGTACTCTGACGGGCAAAGAAAAGGAATTGCACCGAGGTGCGTGCATGTCTAGAGATGACCAAGCTGGAAATGCCTACGCTCATAGCTCTAAATGTGCATCAATGCATGGAATCACCATATCTTCTTTTTGACCCAGAAGAGAAATATGACAACTCCAAGAACTATAGCAACTGGAGCCCACTTCCGAATCAAAGCCTGGTGCGTAAATCATAATCCCAGATCAGCCAACGGTTTACAACTCGCAAAGAAAAAAAAAAGGAAAAAAGAAAAAAAAAATGAAGACATAAGAACATACCTAAAATTAAATAGCTTTTTTAAGGAAGACTGAATTCTGTTTTTTTTTCTGAAACAAAAAATGAATACTCTATGCTACTGAAGCCGTCAAGCATCGATTTTGCAAGGGATTGTTGAAGTCAAGTTGGTCCACCCAAAAGTCATCAGAAAAAGAAAAAGAAAAAGAAAAAGAAGAAAAGGGTATTCCTGTCACCTTCAAGGGTTGCTGCAAACTAAGCAATAGGGTTCCGAAGAGTATCGAATTATGTCGAGCAAATACCGCTAGAAAGGTTTTAAGCACCAGAAGGTTTCTCCTGCATACTCCCTAGACCCTCTTCCTTCTACGAAAGTATTGTAAATTATTACCAGAAATCATTATGGTAGGTAACATTTTCATGTATTTCTGAATTAGTTTGCTTTAGACAGATAACAGAAAACATTTTTAAAAAATAAATAATCTATTATTCTAACTCTGAATTCAACTTTAGATCCCTTTCATTTGTAATCCAGATTTCGGTAGAAAACATCAGCAGCAAAATCAAAAGTAACATCGGTTAGCGCTCTTTTCCCAGTCCTAGGTCACATATTGGTCCATGGCCGTATGCTTGAACTCGTGACTCTACAAACCTTCCACCTTCATTCTGTCAATTATGACTTGCCAGCTAACAGATAACTAGAGGCAAAATTACGATGAACTTGGCATCAAAAGCAGGGCTGAACCACAGTAAATAAGCACCTATGTTCCATTTGTAGAATACTTTAAACTCTCTATTAACAGTCTTAAAATCAACAATCTCCACATGGGTGTCCTTTCAATTAAAAAAGAAAAAATTCATGTCTAAAACCCAAAATTCAGAAACTATGATAACTTAAATTCCCCATAGATGTCCTTTGAAAAATCAACGACCACTTCACATTATTGTTAAAATAAGTTGTCTTCATTTTACAGGGACGATCAATTAGCTACTGTCAAAAATTTCTCAAATTCTGTTTTTCTCCTATGGTGGTCCTATGCTTCAGTGAATTGGAAATTGAAACTCAATACCTAAGTGAAGGATTGGTAGTGGTCTATAGTGAAAACTTGGCTCTTTCTCCTTGCCAAGTGGAATCGGTGCTTTTGGAGAGGAAAGAAATCAAAATCAGGAATGATGTTGGTGAATAAGTTTTTTTTGTTTTTTTTCGGTTCTTTGGAGTTGGTTTGGAGGGGGGGGGGGGGGGGGGGGGGGGGGGGGGCATTGTGGTTCGTGTGGTGTAAAACTTTGAAAATTATTCTATTATCAAGATACTTTTAAGCTAATTTAGTTTAGATAAATCTTAAATTCAGAGATATAATGTGCACACATACACTTCATGCTAATTACTAGAGTATGTATAAATTTTATAGTAAACAGGGAAGTATAATCACGTTATATGTACCTGCCGATTTAGATCTCTTGCCTTGTCAGCATAGATGCGAGACTCAGATGTCAGCCTGCTTGACAGCTCACTGACCTCTGCATGGACAAGTCATTAAAAGTCATCAACAAAATGTGCTTATTGTTAACTGTACCCTTAGTCAATACTATCTCCAAACTTAAGAAATAAAGAGGTGAGAGTGCTAACTAGTGCAGTTGGTAAGGTTACTGGGGGTCGGTACCAATAATTAAATGTTTCTGCTTTTCTTATAACATAACAGTAAGATGCTAAGGTATTTCAAAAAGAAAAAAAAAAAGGAAGGGCTTCCTTTGAAAAAGGAAAGCATGAGATTACTATTGCAACCACTACATAAATAATTATTGCATTTAAAAACAGTTTAGTACTTGTAATAAGAGAAGACAAGAAAGATACAGGTATTGAATAGTACATAATTCTACAAAACACCTTGTTTACATTTAATTTCTAAACAGAAAGAATATCATAATGCATTATGTTCCCTGACCAAGATCTTTCATCATCATTACACATCGAAAGATGGATTTGCTGAGCCATCATTGCAATGTTATTGTAGAGCACTATAGTTGCTTACCAACACAGGGCAAATTAATGAAACTTACACTCAAATTAACAGACATCCACTTCATGTTTAGAAAGACTAAAGCAAGATAAAAGATTGGCAGTAACAATAATTTAGAAATATGAAATGAACATCAATTCATTTCTTGACATGACAAATCATGTCATTCAAAAACCAGAAAGTGTGTTGCACATGTGAGCAGATATGGTTGTATATATTATACACATCCAATGCCCAAAGAATAAGGTGGTGGAATCAACTAGTCTCGAAAAACAAAATTGTAGGGCTTACATATACTGCTTAGCCTTCTCAGATTCCATTGATGAGAGATTACTGATAGAAATGTTGTATGGATGCATAAAGTGTCAATAAACAAATCAATTTCTAAGGAATACATTTATGGGACAAATGTAATGCCACATCTGTCGATAGATAATATGTTTACATCCGTCTGTTATAGTTCTTTATGACCAACTAAAAATCATTGATTTAACAAACATGCAAGATCATATGTAGAGAAATAAAGAAAGAAAAGGATTTCTAACTTACGATCTAGTTTTTCACCAACACCAAGTACTTCTTGAACATTGCGAGTCATTATTTGGTGGACCTCATAAAGTTCATCATTCAACTTTGCAAGGTTACGCTGGGTACCAGCATCTGAGTACAATTTCTTAGCCTTCTGTATGAATGTATCTTCATATCAAAAATACAAAAAACCAACAAACCAGATGAAGTAATGAGAAACCGACATGTGAACAAACAACGAGTAGGATGCAAATTAACAAACATACCAAACTTGACAAAAGCATAAGGCCTTGCAGCAGTTTCAATTTGATTTCCATTGACTCTCTCAAACTCATTTTTTAGGTCTTCTAGGTATTGAAAAGCAAGTTTTTTTGGATAAGAACGATCACACATTGTCAAATAACAAACACGACCCTCAATGATATAGCTGTATAAGTAGTCAAGGTAAGACATAACATTACTTGGCAAAAACACTTGGCAAAAACAATTGACAAATATAACCATCATATTGAGGATTTGACAATCAGGGTGCTCAGTTCAAAAAGAAAACTGAAGCTTGCAGCACTACTAGGAGGAAAATACGAAAAGTCCTGCACTTCTATGGTAAAGCTTTTTTGATGTGCCGTGGACCTTCACTAGGGGTGAAAATGTTGAGAAGGATCCAAGGTTTTCATAATGCTACGTTTCCATCTCAAGTAAGATATCATTTAAAACAAGAATAAATAAATAAATATATAAAGAGTGTCTGCTTGCCAACTTACAGCTGTCTTTTGAGCAGAAAATTTAGAATTAAGAAGTTAAAATTACAGTAGAAATATGTTTCATAGGATAAAAGAAAAACATAAACAAAACCATAACAACATTTCATAAAGAAATGGCTTCTGTTTCAAACAAGTCTAGGATCTATAAGCTCCAAACACACAAACAAAAAAAAATTAGTACTGCATCATCCCTGAGATGGTGTAGATATGATCCAGTGGATGCTGTAAAATGATGTAAATCATACATCAGAGGATACTGAAAAAAGTAAGGCCCAGTCTCAATTGACATTCTCGAAGCCTCATTTTGTCCTTTAGACAGGTTCTTAAACAGAAGCTTTGCTTGCTGTTTGTAGAAATCAGCATCTTTCTGATCACGGCCATCATCCAACCCTTCTGCTAATGGAAGGCCATCAATAACACGTGCTATCATTGTCAGCTTCACCATCTTATTCTAAACTAAGAATTAAACAAGAAACTGGTTTTTTAAAACCACCTGGATAAATAAGGAAACAAATTAGCAAGTTTAGCATCTTATGTAAATCGATTAATATCTGCTGCTATGGAATTGATATAAAGGTGCCAAAACAAGAGGTTCTTACTTCAGCTGCTCACTATTAAATTTAGCCAGCTAACAAGCGTCTTCATACCATGGCAACCTATTTTCAACATGGTAAAAACACGATAAGATAATGCTCATCATTAGCACCAAGAAAATCTTAGTAATAGATGGTTTACTTACTGTCTCAGTACCAGCCTAGGCAAAACTAAGCATATAAAACATGTTAATTTGATAACAACAATACATTTACTTGTCACAGGAATGGTACTTCTAAGATAGAATCATGAGTTTTCATGTATCAGAAATGATGATATGTCATGCATGTGTTAGTGTCATGAGCCCATGTCCATTATTACCAATGCATTAATTACAAAATTCACAAGAAATTTAAGCTTATTATGGAAGAGATGTGGCTGCTAATAAAAAGTTACATGAAATTATTGAGATAAAGCTATCAAAAATAATTTGGCAGCTCATCTAACTCTAAAACTTCAACTGCTTGGGTTAATGATAATGAGTTTATGACAACTACTGCAATCTTATGAACCTGAGCATGCTTGGACATGAGAATATAGACTACATTATATACCAGTAATTAAGGTTCTCTACCATTTGTCCTCTAATATATCAAAACAAGGTTGTCAAATCACCAAGACACTCTGAGGCATTGACCCCTTGAAAGGTCTATGCAGAAGGCCTAGCTTGCCAGGAAAGTTCCTGAGTTAAAAACTCTTAAAATTTATAAAATTTATCAGTTCATATGTATAGTCATATGTAGTTCATAATTCAAATATCAAAGATCATCATATGATTAAATGTTAGGTTGTCAACAATTTAGGTCATACAAGTAACAAAATCTTTGGTTGGATGCTTTAGTTTTACTTGATATTTGTATATTAAGTGATTTAAAGTATCTATAGCTTCTTTAAAAAATAACAGGTTAAAGCATCAATTAGTATCTAGGGGAATGCATGATAAATAGAATCAACTTCTTTCTCTCATGTAATATATGTTTTTACCTTAAGGAAAAAAATCAGATAACATTATATAAATCAACAAACAAGGAAAAAAACAAAAAAGAGGCACATGCCTAAGGCAAAAGCAACCTTAGGTACCTGCCTAGGCACCAACTGTTTGATGGGCAGCTGCCTTGCCTTAAGGCCTCGAAACCGCAGGCAGAGCACTGAGGCTATTGGGTTGTGCAAGTGCCTAGGCAGTCCCTCATAGGCACCTAGGTGGCAGCCTGTGGTGTCCTTGATAATTTCCACCTATTGTTGTGCTTAAATATTTGGTATTCAATACTTCAAGCAATGATCCACACGTGGTTTTTATCAACCATAATATATCACAAAACAAGCTATCCAACTTTGATAAATACTGTATTACAGTCCACAACAATAGAAGACAGAAGTTAACTCAAGATCTATCAATTATGAAGGATTTGTTCCAATATTTTTAGAAAAGAAGTCATCTACAATTTACAAGATTTTGGACCCCAGAATTATCCAACTTGAGGCTTCGTCATTAGTAAACAATAGTTCCAGCCAAAATCTAATGTCATATCTTAGCATTCACAAGGTTCGCTCCCTAAGAGCTGTGTTCTTTGATCAAGATTGCCAGATTGTTTCAGCCACACCATTTACACTACACATGGGTTAGATCTGAAAATGAAGCAGAGAAGGCAAGTGAGTCAAATGAGGGCCTTAATTTAGGGATGTGAACATCTACAATCACCCAGGTCATAGACCAATCTCTGAACTAGGTGCACTGAACTTTAGCAGTGTAGTGCAAGGAGCTTTATCATGCAGCCCTGAGAATTTTGATCTGCTTTGTTGCTAATGAATTAGGCTATACTGGATTAGATCCTCACACACTGAACTATCTAAAACACTTGCACTGAGTTGACTAGAATCTGTAACGGTGAAGAAGAAGCTGGCATTTAAATGATGCTAACAAAATGAGATCTCTGACCAGGTTTAAACTCAACTCAACTCAACTCATCTAAGCCTTTTCCCAACTACATGGGGTCGGCTACATAAATCTGCTTCCTCCACTCTGCTTTATTCAGAACCAACATCCAACAAGGCAAAAATATTTCTTATGCTTATTGCAAGATCCAGGTGTGTTAAATTTGTTTGTGCCAACCATACCATGTAATGCATTAAATTAGTGCAGGTTAAGGAATTGGACTCAAACTTGCCCAACCATTTCGGGTAAAATTAGGTTAGATTGGCAATGAATCTATATGACAGATTTCATATTTATTTTCAACACTGGTTAGGTAGGGTCAGCAAAATTTAAATGAATTAATCTTGCAAGGTCCATTACTAGCCAAGTCAAATGAATAAAAAGTCTGGGTTTAAGATGCAATTTTTGGTCAAATCCATTGTAATAGCTACTTGCAGCCCTTGCATCTAAAAAGATTAAATAAAATAACAAGAATAATAATTAGGATCCATCGCCATGGCCAGCTTACTCTCAGTATCTTATCAACAGCTTTAAGATATGAAGAAATTAAATTAGACAGAGATAGATGGGCACGCACGCACGCGCGTGCACAGACACACACACAGAAAAGGAGGGGAAGGGGGGGGGGGGGGGGGGGGCGCATGTCTTTTAGTATGTTGACTGGAAACAATACACCTACATTTGGAACCATAAAATCAAATGGCCAGCGAAGTAAGAGAAAAAGATTGCAAAGCAGAACAAAACTGAAAAGGAAGCCAAAGGTGGAATTCAACACTCGCTAGTGACTTAGCCTAGTGTACAGATTCTAAAACATGTTTCCAAAGGTAGGCCATATGTTATCTAACCAACCCAACAATGAAATAAAAGGAATTTCTAAGGTTCTTGATCTACTGAACTTCTTGCCACATTGCATGTTTGATAATAGTCAGGCTAAATCCTTTTCCGCTAATAATGATTTTCAAAATCAAATCATCTTGACACTCCAAATAAAAGTTTTAGAAAGGCGCCAATGAACAGTTTAACGGTTCTAACGGAAACTCAACATAATTTGTGGAGATAGATAGGCTATGGATTTACAGATGTCAATTTCTAAATCTTCGGCCGTAGATAGCAGTTTAGATCATTAACCCTCTGTTTGGATGGAGAGAAAACTAGGGAGGAAAGAAAACTAGGAGGAAAAATAGGAGAGAAAATTAAATTTATCTTGTTTGGATGGAAAGAAAAGTCGAGAGGAAAAAAACTAGAGGGAAAAATAAAGCGAAAAAAGTGGTGGGCCTCACATAAAAGTTTTCTCTCCGAAACCGAAGAGATTTGAAGAAAAACTCAAAACCCTTTCAAAAAAAAAACAATCGATGCATTTTTTAATCATATAAACAAGGATATTATTGTCATTATAAATTATCAATTTTTCTCTCCTTTCTGTTTTTCTCACTCATCAAAACAGAAGAAGAGAAAATATTTCTCTTTAATTTTCTTTCCTTCCACTTTTCTTTCCTCCCAGTTTTCTTTCCTCCCACTTTTCTCTCCATCTAAACAGAGCATAAGAGCCCATGACACCCTCAATCCTCGTTCATAAATCACAGACAAATCATTCGGTTCTCCCATCATCCCTATAACTTGGACAACAGCGACAGGAAAAAGCAAAGGCACGAAAAAGGGATCAAGATTCAATAATCAGCGCATATGTGAAAAATCCAAGGCAAACCAATACCAAATTTCCTAAGAAAGATCGCAAATCGAACTGCTAGCGGATTACCATAAGGCATTCCAAATGGAATCCTATGTCGCTTCATTTTTTTTGATGAATCAAGCCAAGGCATACAGAAACGAAATCGCCAAACGCCAAATCTGTTACCCTCTCCCCCGGATGAACAATGAATCTATGAAGAAACTAAAGACGACACCAGACCCGTATATCAATCGGATCGACATATAAGTCGGAATCGAGAGATGCTCCAGCATTCCAACGACCGACGGTGAATCAACAACGTCCACAGGAACGTTCGCGCACGCGAGAGAGATGGGGAAAAAAGATGAGGATTGGGAGAGGGATCACAGGAACGGATGGTTACCGGCGATCTCGGCGTGCGGCGAAGCTCGAAACCTGCCATTGGCCGATCTCGAGGAAGCTCATACACTCAGAGGAACTTCGCCGCAGAGGCAAGAGGCGACGATGTGGTGCACGGTGGGGCGAGACCTGTTCCAGGTCCGGCAGCGATCGGAGAAGAAAGAGGAGAGGAGAAGCGACGACGATGGCGACAAGTGGCCGATGGTGGGGGTCCACAGTGGCTGGCGATCGATGGAAGGTAGGAAGGATCGAGGAGAGAGAACGGATCCGGATCCTCTCCATTACAGCTGGTCATTGAAACGTCGTGCCATTGCACCATCCTTTGATTGGCGCCACATCATTACTAGTAGATTCAACGGCTCCTAAAAATCTCATTAAATCCGGTAGATCCTCGCCTTTAGAAGGTAACCGGGTTGGCATCGTTCGCACCCATTGATACACCACCGGATCACCCAGGCTGCACAGCTCTCAAAGCGAGACCAGGTGCATGGGCGCGAAGTATACCCAAAGAAGTCCGACTGCCTTGCCTACTACATGACTACCCGGATCGTGAAGAGTGCAGGGCGATGCCGATACTCCGTATTTTTCAAAGGACGTGAGTGAAACTGAACGTATAAACGGTAGGAAAACGCAGTATGCCTTTGCATCGCGCACTGTAATTTATCCACATTCAAAAATTTTGCATTGCTGATGCGTAACTAAATTCATAAGCGAACGAATCACCGCGTTTGCTTCGGACGATGTCATGTACCAAGACTTTTTCAAAACGGTGAAGGCATGGGCTGAGTTGGACAAAAGAAGCGCCTCCAAGGAAAGGAAGGCCCCCCCCCCCCCCCTTCCATCACTTCAAATCCTGGGAAGGTTAAGAATCGCTTCCTGAGGAGCGTGATACAATAATGCCATCGGGAATATTTACGCAAACTATACATGATGACACGAGAATCGAGAAAGCAAGGACAGTGTTTTTTTTTTTCGTGAACGGATTGAAATTTTTGAAAAAGAATATAGTTTATAGGGATCTGTTAGAAAGAGAAAGAGAGTCAATACTACGTTAGATCTTTTAATGGTATGGATATTTGGAAAAATGAATTAGAACATCATGCAGATTAAAATTTTAAAACTCTCCCAATGAAAAATACTCAGTTCTTTTTTTTTTTTTCCTTCAATTTACTATTTATGAAATTTTATTACTTTTAAATATTGAATTTCCTTCCCATCCACATATATGATAAGAAAAAAAAAAAAAATCAAGATGGTAATACGAATCCGTGATGACCTACACCAGTTTCAGATAATCGTATCTTAAAAGAGAACAAGTGTTCAACCATTCAGATCGACGATGGATGACTGGAAGTTTTGTAAAGAAATTATTTAAATTAGAGATTAAAAAAAAAAAGAGGAGTTCGTATGTTTATATTTCCTTGGGCATGGAATACCACGATTTGCTCTTAACCAACAAGTTATCTTACCGTCATATTATTCCGCAAGTTTCGCTTCTCATGACTCGGGCAATCATGGGAAGTCAGCTGAATGACTTCTAGGAGTTTGCATTATACGTAGTATTAGAATAGATTTATAGGTTGCGATTCTCCCATTTAATGAGAAAAAAGATCAACCAAAAAGGATCTACAAAGAGTCAGATCATGGTTCAGCGTAAACATGTAATACTCTATACGCTTCTAGCGTGCAAGCAGGTCATCATGCAACAAGATCATTGTTGATAACTTCCTTCTAACATGAATTACAATTCTACTGCACAACAAAATATTAGACCTTTCAATTTCGCCTCCGGTTCAATTTTGACGATCTTTTGTTTCTCGTTGAGGAAGGCTGAGGTGATGGAACGGGCAACACTGTCCCTCCTCGGATTTCATCCGCACCAACCATGCTATCAAGCGCCTTCTGGGCTTCAATGCAAACTGTAAAATCTCTTATCTGCATCAAACGTTCCACAGTCATCAGCCTTGTTTATTTTACTCTATCTCAAGTATTTTTATTCACATGAATTTGGCTTACACAGTTATACCACTTGTATTAGTCAAGGAAAGAGAAGCTGAGCTTAATTAAATACCTCTTCCTCTAGTTCATGGATCCTTTCATCCTTCAATTTTAATGTTGTTCTCTCCCTGTAAATCACATGCATCAAGTTTTCTTACAAAAATTCACATTTACATAACAAAAAAAATGATAATAGCACTAAAAAAAACCAATGATAAGATCAACGCACCACACCAACTGAAATTATAAAACTCAATATGTCAATTGTCATTTTGAATAGTGTTGTGGCATACAAGGTGATATGTTGTTTCTGCCATGCAAACTGAACTTACTATTATCAGGAACATGGAGGTCATGGCAATAATAACAGGAGAATGATGGTATTTGTAACGACTCGGGCTCTGGGCCCGCAGCACCCACAAGCCCGTTTCGTTACAAGAAAGCAAGACGGATAAGGTCCGCATCAACTGGAGCTACCATAACCCAACAGGGATCCAATTGGTACTTATCCATCTTTCTTAACTGGTTATAAACCATACAACCAACTCTCAATTTTTCGACGTGGAACTATTGGGAGGGGCATCACAATCTACCCTGCTTACAAAGGCGATGTCCTCGTCACCAGGGGCAATTGATCATAACCATCAGGCAGGCAGGATTCTAAAGGTGGCCCCCATAGGTTCAAGAAGTGGCTCCCAACACCCATGTATGTAGCACTTTGTCCTATGTGGTACTTAGCTCCTGCACTTCCGACTGGTGCATGGCTCTGATACCATATTGTAACGACCCGGGTTCTAGGCCCACAGCACCCACGAGCCCGTTTCGTTACAAGAAAGCAAGACGGACAAGGTCCACACCAATTTGAACCACCACAGCCTAAAAGGGATCAAATTGGTACTTGTCCATCTTCCTTAACTGATTATAAACCATACAACCAACTCTCAATTTTTCGATGTGGGACTATTGGGAGGGGCATCACAGTATTGCAGTACTTTCAACAAGTGGCTAACATGGTGTCATGTCCTTTGCTATAACTATATCATTTATGTAAATTAAGAGCTACAGTCTGCAAAGTTTCTTTGGCAATAAACCTAAACAAAACTTATTCTAGAGAAAAGCGGTACGTGTGACTTTTTCAAAAGAGACTGCTTTTCTTTCTCCTTTATCTTTGAGCAAAACAATTAACAAGATTAAGAAAATAATGAAAACCATAAATCCATAAGATGAGCACCCCTAATTCACCTCTCCACTGATCATCCCACTGGCCATTCATAACCATAGCTCAATATGGAACGTTGAAGCTTATATTCTGAGACTATCTGAAAAGGAAAGCTTTAGCATAGACACAAAGCATCTCCCTTCTCTTTCTTAATTTATATCTTTTTCAATTTGTGATGCTAGATGTTTGCTAATCCAATAATATTACAAGAAGCAAAGAATAAAACTCTTGATTTCTCATACAATTATTATAAGCTACACATGTAACACTTGAGAACTTTCATAGAATACCACTAAGTTTTATTCTGAAGAAATGCACACTTATCTAGACACTGACTCTTAATCCCAGCCTGACAAACTCTAGACATTAGTAATGCATTGATCATTCTAATAGCACATAGCTGCCACCAGATTCTTGTGATCTCTGATCTAAATATAACAAAGAAGTAAGGTACCTCTCCTCGATTTCTTTGATCTTTTCACGCCAAAGATTTTGATTCTTCATGAGATTCTCATTCATCTAAAGGCAAAAGAAAATAGCCTATCAGGGGAAATACTAAAGGAAAAGAAAACGAAACTAGGTAAAAACAATGGAGATTGAGCAGACTAGCTACCGCAAAGCTAAAGTAGGTAAAAGACAATAAACCAAAAAAAAGAGTGAAAAAGGCTTACTTCAGCAACAACTTTCTTCTCCCTAATAACATTTTCAAGTTTAAGTTGGATATCCTGCAGCCTCGAATTCACAGCTTTCTCCACAGCCTCAGAAATGTATTTCTCCCTTTTTTGCTTTGCCTCTTGAAGCAGAGTTTCATAGTACTGTGAATAAAACAGGAAATGACACAACAAATGCTAACATAGCCACCACAAGACAGATTGACACTTGAGCACAGTGTTCTATTCTTGGCATTCATAGCCACCGCAAAACAGATTGACACTCAGAGTACAGAGTTCAATTTTTGGCATTAAATCTAACTCTTGATGCAAGTATAACATGGACGGATGTTGAAAGCAGCAAGCATGATATACCCTGAAAACATAAAAGGAAAAGCTGTACCTGCTTTTGGTTTTCAAGTTGACTTGCAAGTAGGTTGTTGTACTCATCCACAATCTATTAAATACAAATCCAGACCACATTAATGACTATGGAAAACACATTATTCCATTTTGAGAATAAGATATTCATTATGAAGGAGAAAACAAAGATAAAAGCATGTAAATTCTTACTGCTTCAACATTACTGCAAAATAAGGCTCCACTAATTCCAGAGTCATCACTACATGTGCAGCTTACACACTTGTCACCGAGAGATCTACAATTGGACTTCAACTTGGCCAGATTATCATCACTTTTTGACTGATTCAGCCGATGAACATAACTATCACCAACATAGTCCCACACTTGTTGTGCTTCCAAATCCAGAGAATAACAATGCTGAGTATCTTTCCAATGTCTGATAGCATGACCTTCTTTGTATCTACCCAAGGTGACCAATATAGATTAGAATAATAAAATGGTGCATAATAAATAACATTGGAGGTAGATAGATTCGCTGCATATTTGATATCATAGCAGTCAAGAGCTTATGTACCTTCCACATCCAGCAAAACCACAGATCACACAGATCCAAAGATTTTCAGATGTTCCGCAAATTGAGCATGTAGGCTTTTCAGAATGTTCCTGACAAAATTGACAAACCTAAAGGGGAAAAAAAAAAACCCAGATTAATAAAAAGATGTTCACTTGAAGTCATCTGCTTAAATGCAGAAAACTTATTACACTTTCTATTTCACTACTGCAAATGTTAATAGCATAGGTAGTCCTGGACAAGGCATACAAAGAAGCACTGGAATGCAAAAATAAATAAGCTAAAACCATAAACTACAAATCCAATCCCATATAGGAGTTGGCAATGGAACTTGATCTTGACATAGATGAAGTATGACTGATATGTTGGTACCACACCAAATGTCATGTGAGGAAAGAATACACCATGCATCACCTTGTAGGTTCACAAAAGACAAGTATGATCATGGTATGAAGTTTAAGAATTTGTTTGAAACAAAAGATACCAGACACAAAGCTTTTTTTGTGTAGGGAATATGGTACACACAGATACGGTGATTGTTGCATAAAATTTTGGTTAATTAGTACTTTTTTTAGTTTGCCCTTATTTTTCTTTTACAGCTGAAAATAGATATCTAATGTCTAGATTGCAAGGCATAAATTAGAGTATGATGTGGCACCAAGGTTCACCATCTTGATACCACATCCTGTACCAGCACCACATTAACGCAGTGCCGGTACATTTAGTACATGAATCGGTTTAGCATACCCAGACTCAATATGAGTAAATTTTATGCCTCATACAAGGTAGCATGCACCTATGCGGCATACCATATATGGCACATTAACTTAAATTGCCAGATAAGCTTTTTGTTAAATCTGTGAGGCTCTTTGATGGCCAGTCAATAGAAAACAAGTGGACGGCAGAGGAAGGGATGAATACTCCATCTCATTGAGTTGGGTGTCCATATGCCCTGCTCCATCTCATCTAGCACTTTCTCTCTCTCCTAAACCTTTAGTGAGGCTATTTTTGGGCATTATGAATTTTATTTTTTTGAGTCTTACAATTTGTATAAGATAAAAATTATGAATGTTGAAGTGAATAAGGATTTTCTTCTCAGATAAATGATAGATCTATATATTAGTTTGGATTCTTATGCCAATACCTACCAAACCCAAGGAGTTGGGAAAAGGCTAGACAGTTATGGTTATTCTTGCGCAACTATCTGTGTAAGACTGATGTTTCACAATCCAACAGAGCTTGTTCTTATGGCAAAATCTCATGCCCAAAGAAGGCCAGTTGAAAAAAAGAAAACAGAAGAAAGAAGAAGGAAAGGATGTAATTTATTTTGTTCATCACCTTTTATTCTCCTTTAATAACAAAACACACATTAAGGTGATAAAAATAGCAAATCTCAGACCTCTATAGAATCCAACAAGAAAAAAAAAATTTCTCTTCAAGGCACAACCTTGATGAGTATTGATATTACTGAGTGCAAGCTACACCTAAAGTAGGCCCATGGATGCTAATATTTCTGAGATTAAGACTTCAAAACTTACTAAAAATAGTCTAAAATGAACGGGAAAGTTGTAAGAAAATGAGAAATACCTACTCCACTCCTAGCAGCAAAAAGAAACAGAAAAAATAACCAAATATAAATAAATTGACCCCACAAACTATACCAATACCACAAGTTGAAGTCTTCCAAACTGCGAAAAAAAATGTTCTGGGTTACTACAATGTACTCTAAGCACTTACAGATGAACCATTGATATGTAAATGAAAGAAACCAGTTCTTTAGTACAAATGGGACCATTAAATGAGTGGAGTAGAAAGCTTAAACACATATTTTACTCGTATAAATGAAATATGACTTGACAAAGACCAAAAGCATTTTTTCGTAAACTTTGGGATAAACTATATTTTAAGGCTAATGGACGTGCCTCACCTCTCTTTCAAACAAAATGAAGTGGTGCACTGAATTTTCAAGCAAGAAACTGTTAAGTAGGATTTCATGGGCAGAGAAGTGTGCATTCCACATTTTATGAACTATTAAACTTCTGTTATTCTTGACACTTGCTTTATTAAATCTTTGCAGAGGATCTCACCATTACAGTGATCTACACCACCAGCCCTGCTACAAAGGTCTCCAAACATGGAAAAAGAAATGACAACAAACGGACAACAAAGAGACCAGTAAGTCCCAATCCCTCAGGAAATTGCTTGCTTTCAGCAAACTTCATTAAGATGCAATATTTAGGAATTAAAAAATCTCTGATAGTCTCATCTCCTCAATTGCTCCAAAAGGTTTTGATTTTTTTTTCTTTAACAATTTTGTATTTCTTACTTGCATATTGACTTCAGAGATAGCATAAAAAAATAATCTGCTTCCATATCATAAAGAAACAATGCTCATTAGAATGTCAAGGGCACTTACCGAGCAAGATGAATTCACCCATTTCGAAATGCACGAGCATTGAAAAGAATGGTCACAGGTAGTAGCAACAATCCCACTTATATCTTGGTCCAATCTCTCTAAGCCATTGGATATAGAAAAATATGAAGTAGATCAGAGAGAGAAACAATTTGATCAAAAGAAAAGGCCAAAAAGGAGTAAAAAGCCACCAAATTAAGTATAAAGATACCCTGCTTATGAGGATCTACGTGACATGCCAACATAAAATATGTGGGCTTTCCTATATCTTATAAGAAAGTTACAATATAAGCATCAGCTTACGTATTAGAATGTTATGAAGTGAAGATGAGGATACAGTTGTAGCAGAAAATGTCCAAAAAGATACTTGGCAAATCTAGTACTAGTGGACTAACGAGTGCAAAGGAAAAGTAGTGGCTTCATAGAAGAACATAATATTTGTTTAAGATTGGAACGTGAATGGCATTGACCACAAACAGCCTTGGAAATGAGAAGATGGAAAAATTAAGGTTTGACATCCAAAAGTAGAAACCAGAGAAGACTAATACTAACTAGAATGAAATCATAAAGGTAATATGGAACAAAATCCAATTTGAAGAATTCTATATTAAGTTATTGTTGCTGCTGAATTCTGTTCTCCGACTCGAGGAAGGTGCACGTCATGATCCGAATAGCGTTCTCCCATTCGGGTGGACTTGCACGACAGTCCTCATGCAGGAATCACAAGGGATGGTTCCTGCAAAAGACCCTCCGACACCCAAGTCAGTGGATACTTTCAGCAAACAAATGAGAGGGAGAAGGTTGTTGCAGAAGGATTCTCCAGAGAGGATTTCTGAAAAGCAATGGCCTCTGCTTCGTTTTTGAGGGCTTAGAATTTCTTCTAGAGCGTACCTAGGGGGTCTTGGGACCATTGATCGTGGAGGGGGTGCTACATTTGGCTTTCGTTTTTGTTTTGGGAGGCCTACTCCGAAATTCTTGCGATCGGAGTGGTTCATCCTACGAAATATCCGATGCAGTTTGAAGCAGTAATGGCACTTATGTTGAGAGGATGAGGATCAATCCTGCCAATATATAGAGATGGCCCAGCCCTGCCAAGGTTCGGAGATAGCTCGGTCTTGCCAAGGTACGAAGATAGCTCGGCGAGATAGCTCGACCCTACTGAGGTTCGAAGATTGTGGGTGGTGCTGCTTATCTTTTTCTGTAACGAAGAAGGGACCTTCTTTGATTATGGCAGTTAGCGGGTCAGAGCCCAGAAGCGAGCCTTACCGACTTTCACGTCTATCCATCTGTCGCGATGACGATTTTACCCCACATCACATGTCCTCCCACTCCCTTTTCCGAAGCGTAGGTTCAGGCATAAGGAGCAAAGTCCAAAATGGCCCAATTTCACTAGTGGAGTTTAAACCAGCAGAGGCGTGTAACGATGGCTTCATAGGAAGAAACCATAGCCTTCTCGGTCATGTCTAGGTATGGAGGAATTCTTTCCTCGGTTTCGTCGAGGTATAGGAAGCTCTGATCGGCCATGCCGTAGCTCTAAATATTTTCTACTTGGTCCTGCCAAGGTATAGAGAATGCTCGGCCATACCAAGGTTCGGAGAGCTCTGGTCAGCCTTGCCGAGATCCGAAGGATTTTTTACTTGGTCCTGCCAAGGTACGAAGAATGCTCGGCCATGCCGAGGTTCGAACAGCTCCGGTCGGCCTTGCAGAAGCTCGGAGGATCTTTTACTTGGCCCTGCCAAGGTACGGAGAATGCTCGACCGTGCCAAGGTTTGGAGAGCTCCGGTCGGCCTTGCCGAGGCCCGAAGGATCTTTTATTTAGCCCTGCCAAGGTATAGAAAATGCTCGATCGTGCCGAGGTTCGAAGAGCTCCGGTCGGCCTTGCCGAGGCCCGAAGGATCTTTTACTTAGCACTGCCAAGGTACGAAGAATGCTCGGCCGTACCGAGGTTCGAAGAGCTCCGATCAACCTTGCCAAGGCCCGAAGAATTTTTTACTTAGTCCTGCCAAGGTACAGAAAAGGTTACTCGGCCAATGGGATCGGTTTCCGGGCAAGTCCTGCCTTTCATCATCATCTTAAAAAAAAAAAAGACGGTTATTCAAAGAATAAATATACAAATTGAAGAGAAGTTTTCTGTTACAACGAGAAAAATAGCTCAGTTCAAACATACTTCACTGGTAAAATGCTCGGGGGTTATCCGAGTTCTATGTCCTGGGGGTACTGTATCCCTTGAAGGTCTTCATTGCTCGAAGGTAATCTGAGTTTCATGTCCTAAGGGTATTATATCCCTTGGAGGTCTTCATTTGAAAGGCAAGTCCCTCGCACCAAGCCCTTTCAAGCGAGTTCTCCTCTTCGATTGGCCGTCCCTGGAAGGAGCCGACCATGGTAATCATATTAACATTATCAGCCATCGATGGGTTTCCGGGGATAATTATCGAAGCTCTGGTGGACGTTCTGCTCTATTAGCTGCTTCGGAGGTGTATTGATTGAACCTTCGCGCCGGACTTCTGGTGCACTTTCTTGGCGATAGGGCCCTATGGCGATGAGGTGGGCACGCAAGGCAAGCCGTTCGGCTCTCTTCCGAGCTCTTCTCTTTTTTCTTGGATTGCTCGGCTTGGGCCGACCTTTTGGATTCTTCGATCCTGACATATTTATCTACCAGGACCATTATGTCGGAGAGGTTCTTGGGATAGTTAGCCTCTATAACTAGGTAAAAATTTTCATCCTTTGATACTCCGCCCGCTAAGGCAAACATGGCCACCTCATGGTTGAGGTGGTCGATTTTAAACATGGTCACGTTAAAACGGCCATGAAAACTTCTTAAGAACTCGCCCTCTCGCAGCTTGACTTCGGAGAGAGTCGGATCTTCGTCGGTGACGACGACTGCTGACAAACTAGCTGATGAAAAGGCAACCCAGCTTGTCAAAAGAGTTGATGGAATTCAGCTTCAAGGTACCGAACCATGTTCTGACGGACCCCCAGAGAGTAGAGGGGAAAGCCGAACACGGGATCGCATCTAATGCCTCGTAGGACGTCATGATGGATTGAAAGTTGCTTAGGTGGTCGTCAGGATCAGTGGTCCCATAGTACGGCTCGATGATTGAGAGTTTGATGTGGATCGGAACTACTTCCTGCATTATTTTGTCGATGAATGGCATACCCTGTTCCACCTTGGGTTAAGGATTGAATGCATGTCTGACGGCGTCTAACTCCTTCTGGAGTTGTTTCATCCTGCCATCCCGAGCGGTTGGAGAGATTGGACAGGGGGACCGGGGTCGCAGCATCGAATCGTGGCGAAAGAAAACCATAGATAAGGAGCGAGCCCAATGGAATCGAAGCAGGCTCCTATCCTCGCCCCTCTGCTGTGCCGGCTCCGCACCTTTCTCGCAGCCAGGTTGTCAAGGGAGGCTCGTGGCCTCCAGTGGATTGGGCGAAGGAGCCGCCGATAGAACCGGAACGATTGTTCCACCGAAAAGCTGTTGAGTGGGCGCAGTAAGGAAAGAAGCTCCAGGAAGCCCTTGCACCAGCTATGCCAGGGCTTGTATTTACTAGACCAGCATGCCAAACTAATTTTGGGTGATCGAGAACATAGGTGGCGGCGAAGCATCGGATTATGGCGACTGTGAGGGCGCTATATTACTTGTAAGGTCAGGCCTCTGAGAAGCGATCCGATCTGAAGCATCGACGACTGCTCTCTTGCGATTGGCCATTGAGCATTCGTCCTTCTTGCTTGAACCTTTTCTTCTTGGTTTCAAGTTTTCAAATGAACTTGGGGCCCTTTAGCATCAATCTGTTACTGCTGAATTTCGTTTTTCGACTCGAAGAAGGTGCACGTCAGGATCCGGATAGCGCTCTTTCGTCTGGTTAGACCTGCACGTCGCACGACAATCCTCATGCAAGAATCATAGGAAGTAATCCCCGCAAAAGATCCTCCGACGCCCAAGTCAATGGATAGTTTCAGCAAATAGATGAGAGGAAGAAGGTTGTTGCAAAAGGATGCTCCAGAGAGGATTTATGAACAGCAATGGCCTCTTCTTCATTTTTGGAGGCTTAGGGGGTCCCGGACTTGATATTTGAACACTGCCAAGAAAGTAAGCAGTTATCTGATTTTTTGGATACGTTTTAGGAAGTTGAAAGCCGATACGATTTAAATAGGGTTGACGATTGAAGAGGCCGATGGATGCCTTATCCGGATTTTGAAATCCCGTTGATCGTGAAGAGCGTGATGTATTTTGCTTCCGTTTCTGTTTTGAAAGGCCTACTCCGAAATCTTTACAATCGGGATGGTTCATATTTCGAGATTTCTGCACAGTTTGAAGCAGTAATTACGCTTATGTTGAGGGAACGAGGATCGATCCTACCGATGTATAAAGATGACTCGGCCCTATCGAAGTTCGAAGATAGCTCAGCCCTGCTGATTATGGTAGTTAGCGGATTAAAGCCCAGAAGCAAACCTTACCGACATCCACATCTACCCCTCCGTCACGATGACGATTTTGCCCCGCATCATGTATAATTATGGAAACCCTATTTCCTCGAGAGGAAGGACACAGGACTATGCAAAAGATTCTCAAATCAATAGTTTGTTACCAGCAATGTGGGGTCAGCCATTTGGAGCCTCATTCACGAATCTTTCCTACTTATGACTGAAGATTACAATCTGTTTTTTTTTTTTCAGAGAGAGAGAGAGTTAAAGCTTTTTTATGGCGTAAAAAGCCTAGAGCATATAATCTCACCAATGCAAACTGGACATGTGGGCAACTCTGTGGATCCTACCGGAGGAGTGGCTGCAATCTCTATGGACTCGGTGAACTCCACTGAGGCTACAAAGAGAATGTGGCAAACCTCTCCCTGCAATCCAAACCAAACACGGTAGCGAGGACGGGATTAGACACCAAATTATTTCCTCGATTCAATCTAAACAAGACAAAAGGCAGTACGCCGGATTATAAAATTCAAGAACCTCCGCAGAAGTGAAGCGCCACCCATTAAGATCGAGATAGAAACCATCAGCATTCTTCTGATCATCAAACCCAACCAGCACACTGTATCGATCCTCCATCGCATCATTCCTAAAGGGAAACCCCCAATACCAAACTCCTTTTATTTCCATCTAGGTTAGGTTGATTGCGATTTAATTCCTCAAAGATTGGACTTTAACGGGTTACCTGATGACCCGGATCTCCGAGGAGCACTCGACATAGGAGCCACAGAAGCGAAGGAAGTCCTCCGGTGAGAGGCGGCTGGGGACGGCAAGGACGAAGAGGAGCGTGCCCCGCCCGGCCTGCAAACAGATTTGCGAGGTTCCAAGATTATAAGCGATTCAAAGAGAATAGAAGATAGAGAAGGAAGGAGGAGTACAGTGAGGAGGGAGGAGGGAGAAGGGTGGGGGTTGGAGGAGGAGGAGGAGGAGGCGGAGGGGGAGGAGGAGCAGCGGTAGAGGTGGACGACGCCCCGGAGGAGCTGGATTCTAGGGTTATTAGAGTTAGGGTTAGGGTTTCTGGACGGGTTTAGTGTTGGGATTGAGGAGGAGCTGCTGCTCGTGGTGGCCGCGGATTCTTGCTGGGGCTCTCCGGCTGCCGCTGCTGCGTCTTCTTGGAGGTGCGGAGAGTCCACGGAATGGATTCGGAGGCTGAACATTTTTCGGTTTCCTTCCTACTCTCCAATCCGGATGCGGTGACAAGAGGGATGCGGTGACGAGAGACCGGTATATCTACATGAATATGGTATCCTGTTGGGAAGCAAGGATATCATGAAATATTGGCATAATGACCTGCAGCGTTCGAGTTCGACACTGGAACCAAACTAGCTCGTTAAAACGTGCTACGTAGAAATCAAATTTTATTTTGCTATATCGCTCCATGAATAGAGAAATTATTTTTCAATAAGTTGGGTGGACCGTAGATTTAGCGTACAAGGCATTAATTAAAGGTATTTTTTTTAATTTATTTCTCAGCTGAGAGGGTGAAGAACTTTCTGCCCCTTTTTTTTTTTTTTTCTTTCGCTACTATTGAAACATTGTTGGTCAGGACGTTCTATAGGCTATCCAGTTAGTTTTTCAATCTAAATCTATTCATGCTGATTGGAACAAAACATTTATCACCCTGGTGCCGAAACGTCCGGACGCTTCCACTCCGCTTCATTATCATCCTATCAGCCTTTGTAACACTATGTACAAGGTCTATGCGCGGATCCTTGTTTCCCGCATGCAGACTGTCATTCCTCGTCTTATTGCCCCAGAGCAGGGGGCTTTTATCAAAGGGCGAAGTATTACTGATAATATTCTCATTGCCCAAGAATTTATGCATGACCTTCAGAGATCCTCTTGTCGTCATGGCCTTATGGCTGTCAAGCTAGATATGGAACGGGCTTATGATAGATTGAGTTGGGTTTTTCTGTATCATACTCTGAAGGAATTTGGCTTCGATGGTCTCTTTATTGACTGGATCAGTGCTTGTATTTATAAGCCATCATTCTCTCTTCTGATTAATGAAAGCCAAACGGATTTTTTCCACTCTGCTGTGGGACTACGGCAGGGCTGCCCATTATCCCCTTTTTTATTCATCCTTGCTACCGATGATCTATCTCGCTCACTCTATCAAGCTCTGCAGGACTTATGCATTGTCCCTTACTCTGCGGGCCCCCAAGGCCCTTCGGTCTCCCACCTCCTATTTGTTGATGACTGCATTTTGTTAGGAAGGGTTTCTGACCATAATGCTATCGCCTTCGCATCAGTTATTCAGCACTATTGTCATGCCTCTGGTCAAAAGATTAATTTTTAGAAATCCTCTATCTGCTTCAGCCCTAGGATCACTGAAAGTTCTAAAGCAGCCATCACCCGAATCTTGGGTATTACTAATCAGGCTGACAGCCTACGTTATCTGGGGATCCCTATCATAGGTAGACGGCATAGATGCAATGACTACGTTGATCTTGAGCATCGGGTTCGTGATCGACTGGAAGGATGGCAGGTCACTGGACTATCTATGATGGCGAGGATTACGCTTATTCGGAATGTCCTCACCTCTCTTTCTATTTATCTCCTAGCCAACTCCGTTGTCCCTTTGACATGCTTACGGAGGATAGAGAGAAGCTTCAGGGATTTTCTTTGGGCTTCCAGACAGGATGGGCATGGTCTCCACTTGCTAGATTGGGATACTGTTTGCTTGCCGATCTCTAAGGGTGGCCTCGGCATTCAGTCGCTGACAGTGAGGAGGGATGCTCTGATTGCGAGGCATGCTTCGCGGTTCCTTCTTGACCCACATTTGTTATGGAGCTCCTTTATGCGTGTCAGATATAGCATCTCCTACTATGGATTTTCAGACCACACTGGGACATTCTTTCTTTTAGAAGGAGGTTTGCTGCCATGCCCCAACTATTTTGAACAATATCTCATGGATGATCGGTGATGGCTCCTTGATTGATGTTGTTCAAGATGCGTAGATTGCTGACATTCTGCTCTCTCGCTGGCCCACTTTTATTAGTGTCAATGCCCCCAGCAGTTTGAGCATCAGTGAGTTGATCTCTCAGGATCACTCTTGGCACCTCCCCACGGTTTCCCCTTTTTTTGGTGATGAGCTTGCTCGAAGGATCCTCTTCGTTCCCCTCACTCCGGGTCACACAGCTGATACTAGACTTTGGAGAAGATCATGTATCCCCAGTGCTTCTGTTAGGGATCTTATGAAAATTTATAGGCCTCAGGATCAGCAGAGGATGGACGTGGCATGGATTTGGCGGCTCCTGTCCATCCTAGGATTCAGCTGTTCATATGGAAGATTGCTTGGGAATGCCTTCCATCCTGTTCCATGCTCTCTAGAAGGGGGTTGTCTATTCAGCCCACGTGGCCTGTGTGCGGGCAGGAGGACGAAACTATAGATCATGCTATTTTCACTTGCCCCAGAGCTAGACAAATTTGGCAAATTATTGGCTATCACAGTGGGCAAGATTGTACAGCTTCTCAGTCTATTATCTTTTGGGTGATATTCGAAGAGGCACTCACTAGCAAGTGGCTACTGGACCTACACAGCTTATCAGATTTGGATATCACGGAACCTTCTTGTCTTTACTATGATCATGTTTCTCCACATATGACTGCCAGAAAAGCGATCTCCTTATCTAAGGAATACACTCGCTATCGCTATGCTTCGGATTTTGACAGCTCTGGCCACTGGGGTACCTCTGCTGCTTTGGCAGCGAACCGACACACGGTCCTTATCTTTTTGGTACCCCCACCCGCAGGGTTTGTTAAAATCAACTTTGATGGCAGTGTTCAGGGCAGACTTGTTGGCTCAGCTTTCATAATCCGGGGATGTAACGGAGCTATGCTGGTTGCTGGTGGCCTTGGCCTCTTGGACTGCTCGGTCCCACTGGTTGAACTATACGCAGCCTGGGCTGGCATCTCCTATGCCATTCGGACCCTTCGTGCTCACAGTCTCCTCATTGATGGGGATTCCCTTACCGTTATATGATGGCTCCGACAGGATGATGGTCTTCCGGCTCCTATTAACCCCTGCTTCATGACATTCGAATCACCCTTCAGGAAGCCCACAGAGTTCACATAAGTCATGTTTATCGAGAAACTAACTCTGCGGCTGACTGGGTTACAGGATTAGTTGCTTACTGCTCTGGGATTTGGACTTGGAAGCAGGGTGACCCCTGCCCTTTTGTACTTAATCAAATTTTATGTTCTGGCTTATCTGGGTTGACTCACACTAGACTTGTGTGATCACCCGCTTGTACCCAAAAAAAAGTTCATATCCTCTCCAATTGGCCGCTCAAGTTACACGCATAGCATGCTCTCTATACGCAAAAAGCTTAGGGATGGCAATGGCCTGGGATGATCGGGATCATTTACACTGATCTCATTTTTATTAAAAAAAATATCTTTGTTCTTCGCTTCGATGGGATTATTCAGTCGGACAATATACTAGATACATGTTTGCTTGTTTATATAAAAAAATAAAATTATTTTATTAAATTTATAATTTATTAAAAATTAGAAAAATAAAATTTTTAGCATAAGATTTATCAATCGTAAACAACTAATCATTGATATTGATACATCTAACACATCAGCTTTAACACGTTAACAAACCAGATAGAAAATGATCTATCAAATTCTAATTACATTTTAAACGTATGTGTGTATATATACATATATATATATACATATATATAATATAATTATTTTTAATTTTTAATATATTAATATATATATATTTAAATATATTATATAAAGCTAACGAGGATGGGAATAAGCAAATGAGAATGGGGCAGAAAATATCGTTTCTGAATAGTTTATCGTTTAGCCATTAACCAAAAATCTTCATTATTCGTTAAGTCATTTAAATCAAAAATTCTTTTGATCGATTAGAAATGGTACCGATTGGATAAATAAAAAAATGAAAAAAATAATATCATTCCTATAATTAAAAGCTAACGGCAGAAGACATTTTCCCAACTAGGAAAACACTGGAGTCCAGAAATCTCTGGGTCCACGCAATGGATTTGGACAAAAAGAATTTATAATGTTTTATAGAATTTATTTATAAATTCATAATTTATAAACATAAATTCAATTTTTTTATTTCTTTAGAATATTAAAATTTATTTTTATTTAATAATTTTATATAATAGACTAAACGTGAGTATTTATTTTTACAAATGAATTATTCAATAGCTTATGTTCCAATTGGTCCTTAAGAATCGGATCTTTTCATTCCACGAGCTGCGATAGAGGAGAGTTTTAGGTAACTCACGAATTCAACTAGTGTCGTAATCAATGTTTAAAACTTTATTAGATATATTATTTTATATTTTAAATAAAAAGAATATTTTTAAAAATTTATATCATATATTGAAATTATAAAATTTAAAATTTTAATTTAAAATTAGAAGATAAGATAAATAGAATATATGTATTAGATTAAATTATTTTTAAATTATAAAAAAATAATTGGTTTAAAACCATAGATAAAATATTTTTAAGTTTTCAAAAATGGTAAAAAATATAATCAAATAAAATAAAATTCTTTGTATAAATGTATGATTGTTATTAAAATTATTACTGTTATCTTAAGAAAGTTTCTTACTATAATATTGTTCTTAAAAATATTTTTTTTCTCGGTTAAATGATATTCACTAGCGCTGGTATGATTAGTAAATAATCAAAAGATATAAATCTATATAATTAAATTAAAATTAAAATTTTAAATTAAAAATTATATATAAGATAAATAATATATTGGATTAAATTTTTAAAAATTTTAAAATAGTTAATTTGAAACTATAAATTAAGAAATAGATAAAATATTTTTAAGTATTTTAAAAAAAAAAAAAATATAGTCAAAACAAAATAAAATTCTTTATAATAGACGTATGGTGATTGCAAAATTGCCCTAACAAACTTCTCACTCTAATTTTCTTCTTGGCTCACGTTTTGATTCCACATGGTATAAAAGAAAAAAAAAATTATCAATTTTTAAACCATTTCATTGTCTATTAATTATTTATCATATTTTCTATATTGTTATTTTTATTTACAAATAACAAAATATATTTGATTTTTAATATTAAAAATATGTTTTAATAATATAATATATATATATTTATAAATATATAAAAATATAAATCTTAGGTTGAGTTAGGTTGGGACTATTTTTCCTAAGCACACAGATCTGACTTCCTTATTTGCCAAGCTGGAGAAAAATCTGAACTTTAAAAATTTTACTTTTTATAAAATAAAAGGAAAAAAAGATAGAAAAGAAAAGAAAAGAGCTAAACATGAGTTAAATATTAAAAGAATAAACTATAACTTGTTATAAAATGCAAGTGCAAAAATGAAAAAAAATAAAAAGCCAAATGTTCGTTGTAAAATAAAAGTGAAAATTAAGGAAAAAAAAGATCCATATGAGAGTAAAAATTAAAAAAAAAATCATAACTTGCTATAAAATGAATGTTAAAAAAAATTATAAAATGAAAGTAAGAAAATAAAAAAAGGATCCACGCATTATTATAAAATAAAAAAGAAAAAAAGGGAAAAAAAGGGGAACCTATATGAGTTAAAATTAAAAAAAAATATCACTCATTATAAATAAAAAAGTTGTAAAATGAAAGTTAAAAAAAAAAGGAAAAGAATAATGGCCAAACATTTGTTACAACATGAAAGCAGAAAAAATAAAGAAGCAAACAAATCATAAAAAGAGCCAAACAACGCTATAAAATGGAAGCAAAATAAATGAAAAGTTATAAAATAAAAAAAATAAAAAGCCAAATGTTTCTTATAAAATAGAAACAAAAATAAAAAATAAAAAGGCCAAACATTGAATATAAATGAAAGTTAAAAAAAGAAAAAAAAATATATAAAAAATGAAGATTTATAAAATAAAAATAATTTAAAAAAAAAAAAAAAAAAGAGAAGGGGAGCAAAAATACGGACTTATCGAGAGTTTACTATGAAAACATGTTGTAACACTATCACACTAAATGAAATTGTTAACTAGTATTGAAAGAAAAAATATTTCAAATAAGAAAACCCTACTACATTAAAAGCTATTTATTGCTGACATGCATGTGGTGTAAATAAAAATAGAGCTAAAAACATCTTATCTTTACCATATTACATTAGATTAAACGAAAAAACCTTGCTACCATTTAATGCAAGTATACGTACAGCATAAGGGGTAAACTGAGCTAAAAACATTCCAGTTTACTATATTATTATATTAGATTAAAGCTATTTAATGCAAGCATATAAATAGTGTAAAAAGGAAATGGAGCTGAAAACAACTCAATTATATTATAAGATAAAAGCTGTTTAATTGCATAGATATATATATATATATATATATATATATATATATATATATATATATATATATATATATATATAGTTTTGTTATTTTTTTATTAAATTATTATTGTTGTTGTTGTCGTTATTTAGAGTGGATAAGAAGTATGGATCATAAATTATCAGGTGAAGAAGAATAGCATATAAAAATGAGTACGTCATTAGTGCTCGATAATATGTCCTAAAAAGCATAAAATCTTCCCCCATCCAACCGGTGCAATGCGGCCGGTCCTCGAATAGCAGCATCTCACGATTCACGAATGATCGGAATTTGGGGGGACTGGCATCACTTGATTTATAACGTCAATCAATCGTATGCAAGCTAACTTGCTAAGTTGTAGATGAATTGCGTTCGTCCTAAATAAATAAATAACGCAAAGTAGCAGGGTTTATACAACGTGGAACTGCTGCTGTTTGTCAACATATCCAGTTCTTGTATAACTCTTTTGTGATCTGTTGGAGCTAGCTCCAGCATCACGCTACGGTGTGCGGATGGCTCTCCGCCACGTCAACTTCATGAGGTGGCGAAAGTAAGCGAAGACACGCAAGCTGGTTGTCCTTCTGTTGCCCGGAGAGGAGGCCGGTAGCGATGGCCCTGAAGCGAGAACCCAGGCCCGTGACCATTATGTGGGCACGACCCCCTCCCCAGCATTCATAAACGTTGTAGTACCATTCCTTCTTTGTTTAATATCTCGGCTTTATAATATTCTGTGCTTAAAAATACCAGATCGCTCGGGGAGTGAAAGGATCAAACATTTGTTGAGCACTATAAATGATATAATTAATTTTAATTTGCTAACAAAATTAATTATATCAGCAGATGAACTTGAAACACTATAAATGATAAGCAATTCGAATATATAAAAATTAATGAGCATACAAAAATAATTATTTATAAAATAATAATAAAGTTTTACCATAAGCCATTTTTAAAACATTAATTATTTGAAACAAAAAAAATTATGATTAACTTATGACGTTCGATAAAAACATTATAAAGAATACAATTATAATATTTAAAAATAATTTTATATTAAATAAAAATAAAATTATGCACTTATAATTAAATTTTTTTATTATTATTAATTTTTATTTTTTTTTTAAATTATATAATTTTAATAAATCAGTAAATAAGTTTAGGGGTTAAATATTGTTTCGGTGACAACTCTGGTGCTGCTCGGAGGACCGGATCGGGTGGATGGTAGGGTGGTAGCTGGCGGCAAATAATTAACCTCTCCTAGTTTATGATGGGGAGTACACGCGCGCTGTCAACATTGATCAATGGCCTGCGTGAGAGAGGTGGATGCCCGGGTTTCTGACGCTGGCGCAGAGTGGGTCGGTCTTATAACATGATAATGCTATTTTATTTAAGGTCCGGGGGGGGCGTCAAGCAAAGCCAAGGATAGACGGACCCGTCCATTGTCGGATCCATTGAGTTGAAACTTGAAACTTACGTCGGCATCGTTTTTTGGCGTTTGCTCACAGAAACACGTACACCTTTTTTTATCAAATTTATAAAGCAACTCTTCCGTTTCGAGGTTTGGACCGTAGCAACCAAGCAGAGTTTTCGAAGGCAGCTAACTTAACTGGATCACGTCGAGGAAATGCTCCCGAGGCAAGAAGCGCAAGCGAGGGAAACAGGATGCCTCGCGCCCTCTTCTCAAGGCTCAAACCCTGTTGCAAAGCCATAGAAAAAACGCTGCTCATATGGGAGCCGCAGCATCTAACACAGGTTGCATGGCTGCAAGGCAAAATAGCCCCCAGAGAGAGAGAGAGAGAGAGAGAGAGCGCGCGCGCGCGGAAGACGGATATATTTAGAATGCAATGAAATATAGATTTTTAATTATTTTTATTTTTAAATTTATATAAATTTTAATATCATTTTTTATTTTTTAAAACTTAATTATATAAATTTAAAAGTAAAAATTATTAAATATAAATTTTATTATATTTAATATAACCAAACCAATATGTACGTTAAAAAAAAGGTGAATTTATATATAAAGAGAAATAATTTGATTATTATTATGTAACCAAGCTTAAATCTGCTTATCTATTTTATCGTTAAATTCATATAAATTTAAAGCTAAAAAATTACTCATTAATCATTGTTAAAATTTCTAATGAAATAAAAATTTAAAAATATAAATAGTTAAATAATAAACAAAAAACGATGAAGATTAATACCAACTTTTTTATGGTGACAATAAACATTCATTCCACAAAAAAATAATTACATAATCAGAATAAGTAACTAGTATGCATAAATGAAGAAACATCTAATATAAGTGGTATATAAAAAAAAGCTAATAAAAACTATTGGATCCAGATATATAGGATGCATCAAGGCAAAACACGCAGCATGCAAGCATTTAATTATTCATTTTATCTATTTTATTTTTATACGTTATATTTTTTAGGCTATTTTTTGTTTATTTATACAATACTTTTATTCAAATTAGCTACTTATTTTATCAATATCAGCATGTTAGCATTAATTCTATAAATAATTATTACTGTCAATTTACTTGTGATGAGCACCAGGTGTGCTGAGATCTTCGGGAGCCACCGAGGAGGTAAAAAAGTTGCCTTCTTCCTCCAAGAACATGCAAGAAGTCCTGGGCCGTTGGTTCCGGCGGGGACCCTCCGACGCTCAAGTCAGTGAGCTTGTAATACAGGAATGTGTTGTGTGAGCATGTTTCAGAGAGAAGAAGAAGATCCCCTGCCCTGAGCTCAGGGTCTTCCCTTTATACCTGTCTGGGAGTTCCTTTTATCTCGTTCCGTTGAAACCTTCGAATCTTTCTTGTTAGGATGAGCTCTGCGAACGACAGGTGGGTGAGCTATTGCCGAATGGGCGCCGTGTATGTCGGTAACTGTGGTGTGTTTTGTCAATTGCCCGTGATCTCAGCGAAACAGACGAGTGAGATATGCGGTGGTGGAAGTCTCGAATCCTAGGGTCCGATATCCGAGGTTAGCTTTACTATGCTAGGAAAACACGCAACATAAGGTACCAAGTTAAGGCCGAAGCCAGAAGTCGAGGCCGAAGCTGGAGGTCGAAGCCGAAGCTGGAGGCCAAAGCCAGAGCCAGAGCCAGAGGCCGAGGCGAGGGCGAGGCCGAAGCTGGGGGCCGGAGCCAGAGCCAGAGGCTACAGCCGGAGCCAGAGGCCGCAGCCGGAACTGGAGGCCGGAAAATTAGGGGCCGAGGCGAGAGTGCCAACGCCCAAAAATGAGTTATCAAATCATCTGATTCCGAGAATTGCGCAAGGTGTTATGCTGCCGCCCCGAGGGAGTGATCAGCCACATCATATGCCCTCCCACCCCTGAGATGGGTGGGCGTACAATTGCTAGTGAAAGGGGTGTTAATATCCACTAGGTGGCTGATCTCCGTGCCATTATTTCGTCCGTTCAGGCTGTTGGGATTGGGAAAGATTTTCCTTGGACGAGGAGTTAAAAAGGTGGGCATCATCATTGCGGTAATGTCACCTCCACCTCTTTATTGGTGGTGTTTTTCGTGTTTCTCGCGCCGAGTGGTTGCCGAAGCTGTTTCCAATAGAAAGCGGACACATGGCTAGATCGGATATAGGCGGGATGATTTGAAATGGGGTTATAAAAGGAAAAATCATCCTTATCCTCCAATTTTTACCTTTTCTTGCATTACAGTCTCTTACCTTGAATCTGCAAGCGCCTGTTCATCTTCTGTTTCTGTCCCCCCCCGAGCTCTTTCTCCTTCAATCCCGGTTCAAGCTCTTTAGGTTAGTCCTCATGGCCTCTTCACCTTCTTGTTCTCTTTCTGATTTTGGGGATCGTTCCCCCGTTCCTTCCCAACCTTCCACTTCCCCATTGACTCAGTGGACCACTTCATCTTCCGACCACATTTCATTAGAATGGCAGCAACGAGCAGACGACCCTAGCCGGGAACCGTCCGGCCGCCGGACAGGCCCCACCCCGGTGCCGTTCGACCATCGCCGGTCCCTCTAGCACTGTCAAGGAGTCCCCCGAATGGACTGCTTCCACCATGTCTGCTCAAGACATTGTGAACCTCGGAGCCAAGTACAATTTTCCTCCCAACATGCGTCTGTCCTACCCCACTCCTGATGACAGGGTAACTTCTTCCCGTCTCGGGAGGGTTGTCTTGTACGGAGCTTTCTTTAAGGCGGGACTTCGGTTACCCATCCATCCTTTCATCCTCAACCTCCTGGATAGATACTCTTTGACACCCTCCCAGTTAGTCCCTAACTCCATCCGAACCATTGTTGGTTTTATGGTACTTTGCCACCTTCAAGGTATAGAGGCTAGCATCTCCTTATTCCGTAGTTTCTATACCCTCCGCAAGCAGGCAGGTTGGTGGTCCTTTACTCCTAGACCCACTAGGATTCTCAGATTGTATCTCCCCACCTCCATCAAAGGGTGGAAAGATAAGTTCTTTTTTACCGATGTCGAGGGGGTGAGCGGAAACTGGGGAACACCAAATACCGATGCCAATAGGGACTCTTCCATACTTCCGATGGATCGAATGGTATTTGGGCAGCTTCTGACTGCCGATATCCCTCGATGCAACCAGCTCCTGATCGAAGAAAACCTCCGTCTCGCCGGCATTATTCCATCCAGTGGTGAGCGGTTGATTACTCACCCCTTATCCCTTTTTTTTCGCCCTTCTTCTCTCTTTCCCCCCTTTTTTTTAACACTCTTATTTCCTATTTTTGATACATGAATGACACCATCACTTTGCGAGATAAGACAAGCTGTTACAAGGAAGAGGAAGGTCAAGGGGAATGGAGCCCCTACCGAGAGGAGGGCCATCACCATGATTTCCAAGAGGACTGAGGCTAGAAGGGCCGAGGTCGGGGAGCCCTCACACGGGCGCGAGGTGGCAGGAGCCCAAGTCGACGAAGCCGTAAGGAGTGAAACGATAAGGGCCGAGGCCGGCAAGGAATTAGGACGGAGCGAGACGGAAGAAAGGGATTTGCCTCATTCGCCCTCACTAGCGCCGGCTCCCCCTCCCATTGTTCTACTCGACCTCTCTCCGGAGTGAGGCGTTAAAGCACCGTCACCCCGCCCAAAGCTGTCGAAGCGGAGCCGGTCCATTCAACTACAAAGCCAACTCCAGAAGCCGCTCTACCTCCCAAAGGGGGAGCGGCCGAGATGCCTCCACCAGCAAAGGTGCTGGAGGGAGCAGAATCGGAGGCTGAGTCCTCACCCGCAGCCATCAAGTCAGCGGAGGGGAATGACACCGATCCTTCTTTCCAGTCGATTTTGACGCGTTATAGCCGCTGGGCTGAGCGGACATTGGACCAGGCGTCCGTGCCTGAGCTACAGGGATTTCTCCGACATCAAGGGAAGGCCACATTCTTCCGAGAGGCATCCGTGGCACATCTTTGGGTAAGCGTTGTTCTATTCTCGATTTTTTAGACTGTTTCTTCGTCTAACCTAGACAATCTGCACATGTGTTGAATTCTATGACTGCCATGAGGGGCCTTTGGTCCCAGGCCGAAGCCGCTCTCGATCAATCGACAAAGGAAATTCGAGAAATCGGGCTAGGGCAAAGAGGGCGGAGATGGCCCTGGAGGACGCCTGGGCAAAGATTACTTGGGCGCAAAAGGCCGAAGCCGAGGCCGAAGCCATCCGGCTAAGGGCAGAGAGGGCAGAAGAGGCGCTGGAAGTGGCCCAGCGTCAGGTGGCCAATGAGCTGGATAATGCTCAGGTGAACGAAGAGAAACAAAGAATGGTAGAGGAAAAATTGAAGGTGGCGGAGTCGGAAGTGTACATGTTGAAGAACCGATTACACTCCACCACCATTAAAATAGGGGTGGCCGAGGAGAGAGCTAAGAACGCGGAGGAGATTGCCCGCCAGTATGATGCCAAGATTGCAGACCTGAAGGCTGTGGTGACCGAAGCCGAAAAGAAGACTGCCGAGGCCGAGAGAAAGACCGTCGAGGCTAAGAAGAAGGCCTCCGAGGCGGAGAAGCGGGCCACTGAAGCCGTAGAGGATTTCAGGAAGTCTGGTGCCTTTAACAAGGAATTGGCTGAGATGATGACAATTGCATACGAAGGCGGCTTCCAGGACTACAAAGAGAAAATCCAAAAGCTCTACGGCCTCGAAGGGATCGAGGAGTTGGAGCCGGATGAGGTTCCTGAGGATAATGTCTTAACCCTGGCCGAACCTTGATTTTCTTTTTGTTGTATAAAGTCCGGTTTGATCGGCAATTTTGTAACTTTCTTTAGCGATAGCAATGAAGATTTCTTACTCAACTCTTAAATCGATTGGCATCGTAATCAATTATCGATGATTGGACATGGATAAGCCGCAGTGGCCGCCATCGAGGCCGTGGGCAGTCACAGCCAGTGACCGCACTTGTGTGACCTGGTGGTCTTGACAAATGACTTCGCGCCGCGGGTTATCGACACTGTAGGGTAGGCCCGACACAAGTCGATTAAGGAGTTGGGAGGCTATGGCACAGCTAGGCTGATACAGACATGAGGTTGGGACCTTTGGTGAGTTAAAGCTTCCAATACGCAAGGTGGAGCCAATTCTCGCACGCCGATGCCAACAAACTAGATAGAGTGCCGACACGAGATTGGTCTTGATTTCCGACGCGGAGTCAAGCTAAGTGCCGGCGCGGAGCCGGGCTCAGAGTGCCGATGCGGAGTCAAGCTAAGTGCTGGCGCGGAGCCGGGCTTAGAGTGCCGACACGGAGTCAAGCTAAGTGTCGGCATAGAGCCGGGCTTAGAGTGCCGACGCGGAGTCAAGCTAAGTGCTGGCATGGAGCCGGGCTTAGAGTACCGATGCGGAGTCAAGCTAAGTGCCGGCGCGGAACCGGACTTAGAGTGCCGACGGAGTCAAGCTAAGTGCCAGCGCAGAGCCGGGCTTAGAGTGCCGACACGGAGTCAAGCCAAGTGTCGGCGCAAAGCCGGGCTTAGAGTGCCGAGGGGAGACTCGGGCTTTGGATGCCGACGCGGAGCCGGGCTTAGTAGCGACACGGAGTCAAGCCAAGTACCGGCGCGGAGCCGGGCTTAGAGTGCCGACGCGGAGTCAAGCCAAGTGCCGGCGCAGAGCCGGGCTTAGAGTGCTGAGGGGAGACTCGGGCTTTGGTTGAAGCAAGATTGCTCAAGAGCATGTCAGCGAGAATGTCATGAATACTACTCTAGTTAACAGGTTCAAGCTAAGGGAATTAACAAACTATTGATAATACCAACGTAAATTGTCTGCATTCCAAGTGCGGGGGAGATGCTTCCCGTTTAGCCCCTCGACTTTGTATGCTCCGTGGTGAAGCGCCTCTGTGACTCGGTAGAGTCCTTCCCATTTTGGCGCTAGCTTGCCTTCTTCCGTCGGCTTTGAAACTTCAGCTCGCCGGAGGACTAAGTCTCCAGTGCAGAACATCTTGGGACGCACTCGGGCATTGTAGTACCTGATCGTCCACTGACGGAAAGCTGCCATCCGGAGCCATGCTCGGTCTCATAGTTCCTCCACTAGGTCAAGGTCGGCCTGCAGCTGATTTGGGTTGTCTTCATCATTGTACGACGCCGTCCGAGGGCTCGGGATACCTATCTCCACAGGAATGACAGCTTTGGACCCGAAGACTAGGCTGAAAGGAGTCTCCTCAGTGGGGGCCCGCGGTGTTGTATGGTAGGCCCACAGCACACTGGGGAGCTCTTCCACCCACCATCCTTTGCAACCATCTAGCCGGGCCCTAAGCCCTTGAAGAATAGTGTGGTTGGTCACCTCGGCTGCGCCATTGGTCTGGGGGTGCCCCACAGAGGTGAACCACTGATGAATGTCAAACTGTCGGCCATTGTCAGTGATGAGAGTGTGCGGCAGCCTAAACCAACATACTATAGATTTTCAGAAGAAGGACTTTACTTTGCCCTCGGTGATCTTGGCGAGTGCTTCAGCCTCGATCCACTTGGTGAAATGGTCAACGGCTACCGGTAGGAATTTGCGCTAACCGAAGGCTGAAGGGAACGATCCCAGGATGTCCATACCCCACTGGGCGAAGGGCCACGGTGCGGCCAGGGAGGTTAGCTGGGATGTCGAATGCCGCTGTGTATTGGCATGACGTTGACAACTATCATACTTCCTGACAAGCTCGGACGCATCCTCCCTCATTGTCAACCAATAGTATCCCTATCGTAGGGCTTTGTGTGCCAGGGCTCTGCCCCCCAGATAATTTCCGCATATGCCTTCATGTATTTCTCGTAGGATGTAGTCTGCTTTCATAGGGCCGACACATTTGAGGACTGGGTACGAGAATGACTTTTGGTAGAGCTTTCCGTTTATCATCAAAAACTTCGGCGCCCGCCTCTTGAGCAGCCTAGCCTCAGTCGGGTCCTGCGGAAGGGCACCGTTAGTCAAGTACCGGATATAGGCATCCATCCATGAAGGCTCTTGTTCGACCGGTAGAATCTCCTCTATTGCTTCGATGCTTGGGGCTTCTAGATTCTCCACGTAGGTTCTTCCCAACGTCCCGTCGGCTGAGGTAGCGAGTCGGGACTTGGCGTCGGCTCTAGCATTCTCCCCGCGAGGAATGTAGCTGACGCTGAAGTGGGTTAAGGGAGAAGCTTGTGACCGCACCATACTCAAGTAACGGAACATAGTAGGATCCCGCACCTCGTATTCTCCAGCGATTTGGCCAGTGACTAGCTGGGAGTCAGTGAATGCTCTAAGGCACTTCACCCCGAGCTCCCGGGCCAATCTTATCCCCGACAGTAAGGCCTCATACTCCGCCTGGTTGTTGGTGGCTGAAAAAAGAAAGTGGAGAGCGCACTCGGTTACAACTCAGTCCGGGTTGGCCAGGATGAGGCCTGCTCCGCTCCCTTGGAAATTTGATACTCCGTCCATATGAAGGATCCATTCATCCTCTTCAGTCCCAGAGGTTGAGGGGTTTGCATGGGTCTCTTCGGGTCGCTCCTCGCCCCAGGTGCATTCGACCAAGAAATTTGCCAGGACCTGAGATTTCATAGCTGACCGGGGGTGGAAAGATAGGTCAAACTCTCCCAGCTTGAGCAACTACTTCGCTAATCGGCCCGAGGTGTCCGAACGAGCGAGAATCGCCTTGAGTGGTTGATCCGTGACCACTACGATTAGATGAGCTTGGAAATATGATCGGAGACGCTGGGCAGACACAATCAGCGCAAAGATGATCTTCTTGATCCTCGAATATATGGTTTCCGCATCGTGGAGCACCTTGCTAACGTAATACATCAGCTTTTGTGTTTGGTTGGTGTCCATGCAAACCAGCACGGAACTGACAGCCTCGGGAGAAGCCGCGAGGTATAGAAGAAGTTCCTCTCCCCCCGTCGGCTTGGACAGCAGTGGCGGGGTGGACAGAAATTCTTTCAATCCCTCAAAGGCCTCCCGATACTCTTTCGTTCATTCGAATCCGTTGGCTCTGCGGAGTGCCTTGAAGAAAGGCAAGCACCTCTCAGCGGACTTGGATAAAAAGCGACTCAAGGCCGCCACCCTTCCCGTCAGGCATTGCACTTCCTTCTTGTTGGTGGGAGATCTCATGTCCAAGATGGCTTGAACTTTATCAGGATTCGCCTTGATTCCTCGTTGGATCACCATGAAACCCAAGAAATTGCCGGCTGTCACCCCAAAGGCACATTTGCGTGGGTTCAGCCTCATCTGGTATCGGCGGAGGTTGCCAAAATCTCTGTTAGGTCGGCGATATGGCTGGTGGCATGGACACTTTTTGTCAACATATCGTCCACATACACCTCCATATTGCACCCAATTTGGCCCTCGAAAACTTTGTTCATTAGCCTTTGGTAAGTGACCCCCACGTTCTTCAGTCCGAACGGCATCACCTTGTAGTAGTACAGTCCCTTCTCAATTATAAAGGATGTAGCTTCCTCGTCATCCGGGTTCATCCTGATTTGATTGTACCCAGAAAAGGCATCCATGAAACTAAGGGTCTCATGACCGGACGTAGCATCCACCAGTTGGTCTATCCGGGGCAACGAGAAGCTATCCTTGGGGCATGCTTTGTTGAGTCGGTAAAATCTACACATATCCTCCAGCTTTCATTAGTCTTACGGACCATCACAACGTTGGCCAACCATTCGGGGTAGTGAACTTCCCGAATATGGCCTGCAGCTATCAGCTTGCGGACTTCTTCATCGATGGCTTTCTGCCTATTCGGAGCGAAACTCTTCTTCTGCCGGACAGGCCGACACTCTGGCTTGAGGTTGAGCCGATGGTTGATCATCTCCTCAGGGATGCCTGGCATGTCCGATGACGACCATGCGAAGATGTCAGAGTTGGCACGCAGAAAAGTGAGAAGTCGATCGCGTGCCTCTTCCAAGAGCATTGCTCCGATCTAGATGGTCCTCGTCGGGCCCTCCCCTAAGGGGAAGGTTAGGAGACGCTCGGCTGGCTCTCCTCTCCTTTCCAAGTCTCGGGGGTCGAGTGGTTCATGCGCTGTTGCTGACACCATCTCCTACGGGCTGGGGGATAAGTGGCAGCAGAGCGGTGGTGGGCTTTGCTCTCCCTTCATTTCTCCGACTCCTTCGTCGGTAGGAAACCTCACTAGCAATCTCTTGGTGGAGATGACGACATCCAGCGAATTCAAACCCGACCTTCCCAGGATAGCGTTGTAAGCCAACGGGACTCAGACCACCAAGAAATTTATGACTACCGTACTCTAACGCGGTGGAGTCCCAGCTGTGATAGGAAGGGCGATCTCCCCTTCGACGCTCACCGAGTCCCCGGTAAAACCCATCAGAGGCGTGGCGATGGGTCAAAGGGAAGAGTTAGGCAGGTTCATTCGAACAAAAGCTTCGTAGCTAAAAGCATCCACAGAACTTCCACTATCCACTAAAATTCTCTTTATAGGATGTTTGGCTATTGTCGTAGACACGACGATGCTGTCGTCATGCTTGTTAACCATCCCATCTACGTCCTTCTCAAAGAAAGGAATTACAGAATCTAGCCCCTCATGTCGTCTTTTTGAGTTGTTGCCTGCCCCCAAGGAAATCATGGCTATCGTCTTTTCCATTGGGGTGTTGTCCACGCCAATTTGAGGTGCGGGAGGTGCTGACGAGCCCGGAGCAGGGAAGTTTCCTCTTCGAACAAACTTACCCAAGTGACCCTGCTGGACAAGTTCTTCAATGGCCTTTTTCAAAAGGCGGCAGTCTTCAGTGTCATGACGTAGTTTCGGTGATACCAGCAGTAAAGCTCTTTGCTGTGGGGGATCCCTAGCTTCATAGGGGGCGGACGATGAAAGTAGGGCTCCTCCTCGATCTCTAACAGGATGTGGGATATCGGGGTCAGAAGAGGGGTGAACTGCTCCTTAGGAACAAGCGTCTGAGGCCGATTGTCTGAGCGACGAGGAGGCTCAGGCCTCCTGGATCGTCCTCCAGCAGGCTCCGTGGGCGTTTGTTTCTTGCTGGAACCCTTATCAGCTTCCCTCTTGGAAGAGTCTGCTTCATCGGCACGAATGTACTTCTGCGCCCGGCTTAGCAGCTCGGCGTAAGAGCCGGGAGGCTTCTTATTCAGGGAATAAGTGAACCTGGAAGGACGAAGTCCTCGCTTTAGGGCCAAGGTGGCTACAGAATCTTTCAAGTTGTACACCTCGAACGCTGCCTCCTTGAACTGAGCAACAAAGTCCTTCAGAGTCTCACCGCTCCTTTGCTGGACAACAAACAAGCTATCAGCCACACGAGGGATCTTTCGGCATGCATCAAAGTGGGCCAAAAAAGATCGTTCGAGCTATCTGAAGGAATTGATGTTGCATGGTGGCAAACGAGAATACCACGCACGCACCATCTTACAAAGTGTGGCCAGAAAGGCAACACACAGGAGAGAGTCCGTCGCTCCCTGGACTTGCATGAGAACCTTATAGCTCTCCAAGTGGTCGAGAGGGTCCGTCATGCCGTCGTATGGGTCCAACTGGGGAAGACGAAACCGAGGTGGGACCGGCTCCTCCATGATGCGGAAAGAAAGCGGGGGACGGTGGTCGTAGTCCGTCCCGTGAGGATTGGCGACCCGACGGCTAAGCTCCTCCAATCGCTGATGATACTCATCCAGTCGCCGTTCGGCCCAACGAGCGGCCTCCATGTCAGCATCTTCTTTAGAAGAGTCCGAAGATGAGAATAGGGAAGGCCGCCGATGCAGTGAGTGCATACATCTTGGTTCCTTCTCACCCTGCCACCGTTGGGAGCGATCAGAATGATGGGAGAGAGATTGTCGTCGCTTTGAGGTCTCCCGGCGGCGAGGTTCAGGGAGCGAGTAATGGGGGGCCTCAGGAGGAGTCCTGCCTTGATGAGGCTGGCTGGCTCCATGGCCCTCCTCATGAGGTGGAGGGGGCTGAGATGGCAGAGGCATGGCGGCGAAGCAGTGTTCCTGCAGTTCCCGCACCACTGTCATCAAATCTTGCACTTGATTAGTCAGGCGTCAAGCCGATCGGACGGGTTTGCCTATGATGGCGCAAGAGGCAGAACAGGGAGGTTGGCCTCCGATTGTTCAGCCCTCGGAAGGCGTTCCGCGGCATGACTGGTGGAAGCTTCCTGAGCTCGCATGGTCACCATCATCTTCCTTGCATGAGTAGTGGGGTCACAGGGAGAACGTTCGCCTACCGCGTGTGTGATTTTCCCCTATATGGTGCACCAATCTGTTGCTGCCAAGTCACTTGTGATGAGCGCCGGGTTTGCTGAGATCTTCGGGGGCCACCGAGGAGGTGAAAAGGTCGCCTTCTTCCTCCAAGAACCTGCAAGAAGTCCCGGGCTGGTGGTTCCGGTGGGGACCCTCCAATGCTCAAGTCAGTGAGCTTGTAGAACAAGAATGTGTTGTATGAGCATGTTTCAAAGAGAAGAAGAAGAAGATCCCCTGCCTTGAGCTCGGGGTCTTCCCTTTATACCTGTCTGGGGTTTCCTTTTACCTCGTTCCATTGAAACCGTCGAATCTTTCTTGTTAGGATGAGCTCTGCGAACGGCAGGTGGGTGAGCTGTTGCCGAATGGGCGCCGTATATGTCGGTAATTATGGGGTGTGTTGTCAATTGCCCATGATCTCAGCGAAATAGACGAGCGAGATATGCGATGGTGGATGTCTCGAATCCCAGGGTCCGATATCCAAGGTTAGTTTTACTATACTAGGAAAACACGCAACATAAGGTACCAAGTTAAGGCCGAAGCCAGAAGTCGAGGCCGAAGCTGGAGGCCGAAGCCGAAGCCGAAGCTGGAGGCCGAAGCCGGAGCCGAAGCTGGAGGCCGAGGCGAGGGCGAGGCCGAAGCTGGGAGGCCGGAGCCGAAGCCAGAGGCTGCAGCCGGAGCCAGAGGCCACAGCCGGAACTGGAGGCCGAGAAATCAGGGGCCGAGGCGAGAGTGCCGACGCCCAAAAACGAGTTATCAAATCATCTGATACTGAAAATTGCGCAAGGTGTTATACTGCCGTCCCGAAGGAGTGATCAGCCATATTAATAATATTTTTATTTATTTTTTATTTATTCATATTTGTTTAAGTTTTTTAAGCGCCATTTTTTTTTTCCTTTCCCTTTCCCTTTCTGATTCCGGGGCTTATATATATATATATATATATATATATATAAGGTAACCTGTTGACGGACTTAATTGGCTGGCACTCCGTCGTCCGATCGCAGACATGCCCATGAAGGAAAGTCCGCACGAGCTCGCAATGGGAACCGGGTCTGGTCAAGCCTTTGATTTATTTAATAAAAAAAGGACAGGACCATTCAAGCGGAAAGACCCTGCTGTCGGTAGGGCGAAGAGCAAAGTTAAACCGAAGGCAGCAGCAAGACAGCTTACCCAGGCTTGGGTCCCCTTGAACCCCTACACCACCTCTCTCTCGGCCTCTCCTTGCCCTCTGTTGCCAGAGTCTCTAATCTATATACGAGCATAAATCTCCCCCATATTCTCCAAAAACTCCCTCTTACTACTTGTTACGTTCGCTTTTGCGGAGCGAAATAAAAGAAGGAAACGAGATATGGAGTTGGAACTCGGCCTTGCCCTTCGCAACAACCATCTGATGAACGAATTCGATCTTGAAGATGGCAACACAGCCAGTTCATATGGGAAGAGAGTTTTCGCTGAGGCATTCGACAAAGCTATCCCTTTCTCTTCACCACTCCCCAGCAAGACTACTCTGCCTCTCTTTGTTCACGGAAATGGCGGCGATGAAGACGATGAGAAGGGCAGCCCACAATCTAACGACCCGCGCGAACTTAACAGGTAATTCGTATAGACTTTGGAAGAGATTGTTGCTTGTTTATGGTTGGTTCATTGTTTTATTCCGGTGGTTTGATGATCGATCTCATGCAAAACTATAGTGGAAGCAGAGCATTGGCGGGGTTGCCGCAGATCAAGTACCCGAGAAGGAGTTCAGGCAGCGGAGAAGTGGAGAACCAGAGCGAGGACGACAGCTGGGGTGGTAGAAGAGCCAAGTGCGTTAAGGTGAAGATGGAAGGGGTGGCGATTGGAAGGAAGGTGGACCTCACCCTCTGCAACTCGTATGAAGCACTCTTCCAGACCCTCAACCAGATGTTCCCCAATAACCCACATGGTATCTACGCTATATATATATATATATATATATATATATCCTTAAAATTTTAATTATAATATCATCTGCGTTCTGCATGGGGTACGGTATTGAAAGAAATCTGAGAACAATTGGACGTTTTGCAGGTGAAGTTATGGGTATAGGTCACCGCATGGTCACTTATGAGGATGACGAGGGAGATTGGCTCTTGATTGGAGACGTGCCTTGGGAGTAAGTAGACATTCTCTCTCTCTCTCTTTTAAATAGCCAGTGTCACCAGTACCGCAACGTCGAAACCACTTCGTTCACAGATTATGATCATTAATCCCTGACCAAATTATAACATTTAGAGAAGGTTTCGGCTGCAGTGTGGGTCATGGAGACCTTGTAGTCGCCTTGGCCTGTGTGCAATTGCCATGGCATGCAATTGCTCAGGGGAGCCATTGGCTCGTCGTTCCATAGCCCTCGTGAGATGCACTTTCGATATCTGCATTCAGAGCGAGTCAAACGAGACCTTGTAGTCTTGGCTTATGCAGAAGGTTCTTCTCCAAGAGCGCCTGCTCCAACTGTTACAATGTCGGTGTTCAATTTAGTTTACTTACACTCTTAGATGCATCACGTGAGGTGTTTGCTATCAAATTCTTGGCTTAATAAGTGACGCATGTATAAATGTTTAATTTATCTTGGCTTACGTAAGAAGGGTCTCCAAACACTACTGTCTGATCCAAACGTTACAATGCCAGTGTCTAATTTACACTCTTTAATTCGCTCAAAGCAATTTGCTATTAGGTACTTCTTCTCTTGGTAAATGACACGTATATATATATATAGTATGTTTCGAAAAGCTATTGGTCTCGGCTGTTGAGAAGTAGTTTTCATAAGTAGTAGTTGGTTTCTTCCAGTAGTTGTCAAAGACAGACCTGATATTAATTTTATACTCTATGAAATTTATAGAATCTATTAAAAAACATTGGCAAGCATGTATCATTTGTTAAGTGTGATGATTGTATATGTATCACTTTATTAAGTAAAGCATTTGATAGCAAAAACTTAATGAGCTATACCTAAGTCTCATCTTTTTGCTTCTGTGGGATGCCAGAGTAGCATGCATGATTAAACAAACAAACTCATATTTTGTATATTTTTTTTATTTTTTCCCCCTTCAAACAAACAAAAGAAGAGCTGTGGCTTTTGAATGCTTTGGGAGATGGATTAAGCATCGATCTGTGTAGAAATGTTAATGCTATTCTTTGGCCAATGGCCAATGCATGGTTTGCACCACGTTCCAATGATTATTTATAGGACACTGCACCTATTTGCTTGAATTATGCAAGGGGCTTCTTTAATCTAATCCACCTTTGGGCCATAGGATGAACAAAGAAATTAAATTTCCTTCGCTTTCTAACTCCTCAATCAGTTCCAAAAATGTTGGATACAATGCCTTCCTTGGTATTCCCCCATTGATGCTCCTCCTCCTCCTCTTCCTCCTCGATGGTACATGCACAAGCACATGAGTCCACGCACCGGCCCCTACATATTCACACCTCAGTCAGAGTCTATCATACATTCAGATCATGCTATTGGGATTTGTGGTTCCATATGCCGTTTTGTGGTGATTGTTGCAGAGCTTTTAAGCAGTCAGTCAAGCGTCTCAGGATACTCAAGCTAAGCAAGTAGCCAATTCCAGGCGTCTCTTTCTTCATCTATGGCGGCAATATGGCTACGGAGATGCGTTTCATTCCTTGATTTATTTTTGTAACCTCTAGACCTTAGTAACATAATATGGTTATTGTATGTTGCTGCGCTTAAGCAGCTACTTGTATTTTGTTTTGAACGACAAAATAAGTCCTCTTAATATTGAAGTCTCCCTTGCAACAAGGAACAAATGCAAAAAAAATATATGCCTATTAATTGCATATATGTCATGGTAAGCTGCGTTAATAATACTTTATGCATGTTCATTGCAAGTTAACGTACACTTATTGCCTACGACTATTGACTCTCACATTTTGAGCAAGAAACACACAAACGTATCATGTTTGGTTACATGTCATCGTAGCAATTTTGTTCTTCCACTCAACTGTGCCTCTGCAATTATTATTGAGCTGTGTTGTTCACGTATGTTACAGGTTATAGGGTTACAAATAATTATGTTATGAAAAAATAAAAATTTTGTGCACTACATGCGGTATAGAAACGTGTATATCGTGCACAGTAATTGGTTTACGTGCATGTATGGCAGTGCATGAGTATAAAAAGAATAAAAATATTCACAGTGCATATGCGCACGGATCAATCATTACATACAGCATGCGGTGTACAAAGATTTTTCTTAGGTTATGAATTCTTAATATATTGCTATAAAGCTTCGATTAGGATGGCCAAACCTAAGAGGAATATTTTTGTTTATGGCTTTTGAGTTGATTTCATTCCAAGCTGTCATTTATGTGGGAGAATGAATACATGTTAATATATTCTCATAGCCTTGAGTGAAATCAGCTCAAATTGGCAAACACCAAGGTTATAATAGAAGGAAGAAGTTAATTTTGTGCTACAATTCCAAACCCACGGGGGATATTTATAGGTATGTATACAAGTCTTCCTTCCTTGATCAGATCCCTACATCTGCTCCAAATCCATCAAGATATTCATAATAACCTCATGATTGGATCATATTGTATTGATTTGGTGAAGTCCATGTATAATCTTAATCCCTTTGAATCTTGGCTTGATAAGTTTTAGACCTTTTGTGTAAGTAGTTTTATCCTCTCCAAGTATATATTATTAATGTAGAAACTAAGGCTTGCATTGATAATCATTTCTTGATGCTTAGCAAAGGAAGGTTTTAGATTTGAATCATGGACCATGCATTGTCTTTCTTCTTTATCTCATTTAGTCAGAAAAAATATGATAAACATATTTTATTTTATCATACTAATTATTTTGGCAACAATTAAATATGATATATATAATATTAATAATAAAGTTAAATAGTTTAGATCAGAAAATTAATTACATTAATTTTTTTATCATGTATATAGATAAATTAAATAGCTATAAATATTATTTAAATATAAAAATAAAGTATCAATGTATGAAGCATTAATGCATGTGGATGGAAGATAGGAAAAAAAAAAAAGGCCATTCTCATTAGATGAAAGTTACTCCAAGCCTTTCATATAAGAATTTTATTTCAATTACATTCTAGCAACTATAGTTTTTAAAAAACATTTCAACTTGTTTTAATCTATAGTTTTAAATCAATTAAATTCATTTAAAATTTAAAAATAATTTTATTTTATTTATCTCATGGGAATTTGGGTTCAAAATGTTGAGAGTAGCACAAAAAATGAAAAATTTTATAACTTTAAAAATATTACTTAAAAAAATAAAGTACCAATAAATGAAGCATTTTAGGATTAATATATACAAATGAGTAGAAAGAAAAAAAAAACATGTAAGTTAGTGAACCACCGAAAGGTTATATTTCATTTAGAACCTACCAACTCTATATTTTTTAAGAAAGTTTTTATTTATTTTTTATTTAAAACTCTAAATTAATTAAAATTTAAAAATTTAGAAATATTTTCATCTAATATATATTATTTATTTTACGCTTCTTTTAATTCTAAATGTTGGAGGTGGTACATAAAAAATAAAAAATACTATAATTTTAAATTTTAAATTTCATAATATAAAATTAGAAAGATAAGTTTATATTTTCTTATCTTATTTTTTAATTTTCAAAGTTTAAATCATGATACTACTCGGGTGGTAACCAAATACCTACATAGTTATACTTTATTTTTAAATACATTTTAACACGTTAAATATTGTCCACAATTGAAAATACCCTCTTAATTCTTTTAAAATAATTTTATTCTTTATAATTTTTAGAATAGACAAATAAATTTTTTTATTAACTTTTTACTAATAAAAATCATGATATGATTATCATATGACAACATAACTACTAATTTTCCAGCTCCTTTACGTACCAGCTACATGAATAATTTATTTTTCTATTATTCTATCACCATCACAGAAAGAATGAAATATTTTTAATTTTTATAAGAATATTTTCATCTTAAGCTTTGGATGCCTAAGAGATGCTACAAAGATGTATTAGTTTAGATTAAAAAAAAAAAAAGGATAGCTAAAAGTTATTAATGTCAAATAATTGCATTCGCCAGTTATATGAACGTTTTTCTTTAGATTAAGTGATGAATATTTAGTAAAAAAATATATTCATTTATTTGAAAGCACTCAAGAAACAAAATTATGAATAATTACATAAATTAACCAAGTCTAAGGGCATTATTATAAAAGGTAATGTCATCATTAAATTAAACCCGTTATGGGAGCTTATAAATACACCCACATTTAAAAAAGAAAAACCCAATTTACCTCGTAATGATCATTATACCCTCAAAACTTTTTCTTTACATCCCCCATTCAGGACAAATTCCCTTTCTGTTCGATCTATCAGAGTCGAAAAAAAAACCATTGTTCAGCCGAACAAAGCACAATTGTTCAGCCACTCTGTTTAGCCACTGGGCCAAACATAAGCCCTATGTCTCTGGCTGCGACGAATGGGCAACAAACGGTCGATCGCCGCCTTCGGATTCGCTGTTCTTTTGCTCGCCATCGTCTTCACTGTGGGTTTGTTTGCGCAGGACCACCGCCTCCTCAATCGAAGCGAAGGAGCTATAGTCGACCTCACCCTCCTTGACAACGCAGAGGAGAAAGGCGCATGTAAGATGATCATCCTCCCGATCTCCTTACCATTAAATTTTTTCTTACGTTTAGAAATTGATAAACGATGGATTTGTCTCGCGATCTTCATCTTGATTGCGGTGTGTTTAGATGGAAGCCCTCTAGGATACCATCTCCAGAAGGGTTTCGGTTCTGAGTCTGATAGCTGGCTTCTGCACTTTGGAGGTGCTTGCTACATTTGTATTTCAATCATTTCTTTCGTTATTCCTTCCTTCCGATGTGGCATATAAAGTTAATGGTCAAAAGTTATCCAGGCAGCCCAGCTCCAGCGGCCCCGACTCTTGGCGGTCCCGGCTCTAGGCAACCCCATTTCTAGGCGGCCTTCGACTCTAGGCGGCCCCACTTCCAAGCAGCCCCGGCTCCTAGCGGCCCCACTTCTAGGGGCCCCGGCTCTAGGTGGCCCCTCTAAGCAGCCCACTTCAAAATAATCTTCAGCTTCTCATGCAAGCCTTTGTTTATATCTAGGCCGGGCGCACCAATCGCCACTGCCTCATATATGTCTAAAAAGATAGGTTCTATGACTTTGACACAAGTCTTAAAAGTCATCATTCATCATGAGATATAATGACTATCTTAAAAGTCATCATTCATCATGAGATATAATGATATGGATCAGATGAGCCCCAAAAAGTCATCATCAGCCGAAGAAGTACCAATCATCCACGAGACAGATCTCTGCTAATTCTGATATCACATTCCGAAAGCCAAGGCTCATCATAAGATTTCAGGGCTTCTCAAGCAAACTTCTCAGAACCCCATGCATAGTCTATCATAGAGTGCTGCATGGCTCGTTCTTCCATAAACAAAAAGGAAGAGAGCTACGTGTATCTATAAAATAGGTAAGAAGAACCCCTAGCCGAGGTATGAATACTGAAGCACTTAGAAGTTTATCTTCTTCTTCCTAACTATCCTTATCTCGAGCTTCTTGAAGCTCACGGTTGTGATTTCGATCCCTAACTTGAGCATCGGAGGGTTCCTGTCGGAATATCCGGCCCCCAGGTCTTCTTGCAGATCTCGGTGTCGCGGTGAAGTGTCTTCATCCCACTAGCGATACGATCCACTGATGTTCAATGTGATGGTTATCTCAATACGACTTTGAGATGTTTGCGGAAGCGATAAGGATCAAATCACATATCTTAGCGGAAACAAGATAATGATCAAATCACACATCTTAAAAATTGAGTTAGCGCGATCTATACCCGTATTAATTTAATAACAAGAACAATAAGGAGATTAAGAATTTACCTTTCGTTCTTCACACCACTACCTTGGAATCACCAAATCCTTTTGATCACTACGGATCTTTCCAAACGTTCTCCAGATTATATGATAATCTTTATATAATTGGGTAGGCACTCATGCATAATATGCTTTTAATATTTTCAACTGGTAGAGTGCCAACCCTTACCTCTCTTGAAGGACCATCCTTCACTAGTCTTTCTATTCTGTCTATATTAATATGACCAAGCCTCAAATGCCATAAATACGTGTCATTATCATTATTTGCAACTTTTCTTCTTTTAGGAGTTGGTTCAGCGACTGTAAACATTTCGGTTTGAAGAAAGTTTTGAAATTTGGTTTAACAAAATATAAACCATTTTCAACATCCCAGAACAAATATTTATTCCATTCTTATACATTGAAACAGATTCAACACTAAAAGAAATAGAAATAAATTGTTCATGTAACTTTGACACCGAAATCAAATTTTGTTTGAAATCTAGAATATAATAAACATTATCCAAAAGCAAATATTATTATCAACAAACGATAGTCGAACTATCCCTACTGCTGTCGCTGACACCTTTTCTCCACTGCCTACTCTCATTGTGAAATCTCCCACTTGAAGATCTTAGGCAGACTCAAACATCTGCAAAGAAACACAGACATGGTTAGATGCTCCTGAATCAATAATCCAGCTTGAGAAATCATTCTCAACTAAGCATGTTTCTATGACTAGTAAATTTAATTTACCTTGTTTCTTTTTCTGTTTCAGCTCATCAAGGTACTTTTTACAGTTCCTTTTCCAATGGCCATCTTGATGGCAGTGAAAACACTTTCCTTTAGATTTAGGCTGAGCAGCAGCCTTTCCTTTCTTTTTCTGGATCTTCTTCTTGTTATCCTTTTTCTTTTCCACATAATTCTTCTTCTTTTTCTTCGAAGAAGAAGGCTTTGCCTCAGCCGCATTGGCTTCAGCAACAATTGCCTTACCACCCTTATCATCTATAAGAGTCTCATATATTTGCAGCTCATTCAGGAATTCAGTCAGATTACACTTTTTATGATTCATAATGTAATTAGTCTTGAATTGGAGAAAAGTGGGAGATAGTGTCTCCAGAATCATGCCAACCTGAGTCTTTTCATCAATTTTAGCTCCATTGATCTCAGCCTCATTGAAATGATTGATCATTTTGAGGATGTGCTCACGAACAGAAGAACCATTCTCTATTTTGCCATTTATAATGGCTTTTACAGCTTCATAGCGAGCCTGATCAGATGGGCGTCCAAACATCTGCTGCAAAGATTTTATAACCTCTCTTGCAGTTTTAAAGGTCTCGTGCTTAGTTCTAAGCATCTTATTCATTGTTGCTAACAAGTAGCAGCGGGCTTTATTGTTTGCAACAACCCAACGATTGTACTCTTTAGCTGCAACCTTGGAGGCATTGGTTTGAGGCACTGGAGGATAATCCTCCTTAAGGACATAGTGGTAGTTTTCATTAATGAGAAGGATATTCATGTTGCTTTTTCACTTAACAAAATTTTTATCAGTTAATACTTGAGAGACGAGAAGTGAGAAAATCGGGTTTGACATATTCGCATGGAAGATAACCTTGGTATTGCCCTTAGTAGACACCCTCCATAGGGAGGACGAAATCAAAGTGTTACGAGGCGCTAATAATAACTCACGGTGTTGTACTAACGATGGAGACCAAGGGTTTATGTTGCCATATTACCCCTCCACTCATTATTTTACAAAAGTATATTTTATTTATAAAATAACTTTTGTTTCATAAACTCTTAGTTTATTTAAACAATTTAAATCACTAAGATTTATAATGTTAAACACTTTAAAATTATAAAATAAGCTAAATGTGATAATTTAAATATAACATTTAAATTTAAAACATCACATTTGGCACATTAATTTTGCAAATCCAATTGCTCAATTAATTTACAAATTTAATCTCATTAAATTTATTCAAAGTGCATTAAATATAATTTACTAAAAACTTTTTAGTAAAAAAATAATAAAATAATAATGCACAGATGCATGACATATATTAAATAGGTAGACACTTTTCTATCTAAGCATATAATATGCATGAAATGTGATTATCATCAACATAACAAAAATATTCCATAAAAAATCGAAACGAAAAAACTTCTTGTACGTGAAGAGTAAATGTAATTATTATCTACATAATAAAAACATTCAATAAGAAGCAAAACAAAAAAAATTACTTGTCCTCATGTCTTTTGAGACAGTGAGGCTCGTCGAATTCTTGGGAAATGGTGAGGCTCTTCGAGTCATTAGGAAACTGTGAGGCTCTTCGAATTTCTGGGAGGCTCAAAGCCAAGGGAAAGGATTCCCTACTCAAAATTTCCTATCGGACAGCTTTTGAAAAAATTCTCAATAAAACAAAAGAGGACCTTTTAATAAGTATAAAAAATTATAATTGAGAATTTTTCTCAAAACCCTGAAGAACCTTTCATTCATCAATATAAAATGAATCCTATATTCAATTGATCTAATCAAAAGAAAGTTACATAGCTTATTCAATGGAATCGAAAAAATAATGCCAATCCATTCACACATACATTCATCATCATGAAAATATTAAAAGCATATTATGCATGAGTGCCTACCCAATTATATAAAGATTATCATATAATCTATTATTAAATTAATAGGGGTATAACTAGCTCTCATACCAATTGATGGTTATCTCAATACGACTTTGAGATGTTTGCAGAAGCGAGATAAGGATCAAATCATATATCTTAGCGGAAACAAGATAATGATCAAATCACATATCTTAAAAATTGAGTTAGCGCGATCTATACCCGTATTAATTTAATAACAAGAACAATAAGGAGATTAAGAATTTACCTTTCGTTCTTCACCATCACTATCTTGGAATCACCAAATCCTTTTGATCACCACGGATCTTTCCAAACGTTCTCCAGATTATGATGAACACGAACGAGTGAACATTCCTTTTGATTTGGGTTGAGATTACACAACTGAGTTTAATTCACTTTGTATTCGCAACTCATGAGATAAAGTGAAGTTGAAGAAGGAACTCTCTTTGGTTGATCATTGTTCTCCCTGTCTCTCGTGAATCTCTTAGAGAATAACAACTATCAACCTCCTTTATTAATTAATCAATTAATTAATATTTAAAAATCACTTTCAACTCTTGGAATTACTTTAATGTATATCAATCCAACAACCAATTATTGGTTAAATATATTTATTTACGGGAGAGAAAAATGCTCTCTCACGATCCTATATTTATTTCTCAAACAACTAAATAATTTTTATAGACTTTTCTCGTGGAATATGCCTACGATGTGTTTCCTAGCACACTGTATAATAGAAGTTAATCTAATTAATTTCTATATAAAAAATAATTTAGAATTCTTAATTCTAAATTAATAACTCAATCCAACATATCATAAAGTTCACATAATTTAATGGAGCCGTCTAGAGGAATTATGGACATTATAATTCTAAGCTTCAATAATTTTGACATTCAATTAATACCTTAATTAAAATATTAAAATTATTAATTCCAAATTACTCCACTAAAAATTTAGAACTGCACTCTTAAATTTATAAAATTAATTATATTCAAAAGGATTTGAATCATCCATTGATATAGTCACTACATATAAATTAATCCTCCATAAATGGTTCATGATTAAAGCTAGGCATTTTTCGTTAACCTTTTTAATCACATCTTTATCCATAAGTACCATTGATTCTATAATGAATAGTATATTTATGATCCAATCATAAATTGAGTGCTCTTATTATAAGTCCCGAATCGGGAACCGTCCATCTGACTTCTTTACGAAGGAATGGATTTCATCTTGTATATTAATATTTCCGGCTACTTATGTTATTATATTTCCAATATACTAAGAATTTGATACTATGTTTCTGTGTCATTACTCGGTAAGTCAAAAAATATAATACAATAAATAGGAGTCTGTTAATTACCCAGAATTAAGATTGATTCACATTTTGAATTTTCTATTTTAACAACGAAATTTATTAGAGATTCATAATTAATCATGTTCATGTAAAGCGCTTTCATTCTGATAATCTCATTATCAACAATCCGGATAAGATCGTTTCATTCAGAATGTAATGAACCACGCTAGTAATTTTAAATTAAAGATCCTATTTGCAACTTTAGTTTATAATTACGGACAAATTTAGATTATTTTACTTTAAATATTATCCTTGTATATAACACTTATATACAATATTTAAAGTAACATTTAAATAATCTAGGGATTTTTGATATTTATAAAGCATCATAACATGTATGCAAATATAATATTGAAATTTTTTTTAAATATTCAGCAAAATAATAAATGTCATTTGTTTATGGGCACATATCCCAACACAAGGATGTTAGCTCGAGGTGATCGGGCTTCAACAGATTAGCGCAACAGGAAGGGGGTCAGCGGTGACACTGTGGGAAGGGATAAGCTCACAACTTCAATTAGCAAGTATTCTCTTCAACAAACACTCGTGGTGGTGACGGAAGCCCAGGAGAGTGCCTCCAGCCATGTTGGGGGGCATCCCCATCATACTGAGCAGTTGGAGGCCAGACTCCCTGCTCCTTCATCACCACCAGTCCTTGCCACTCCTCAAGAACAATTGGCTATCCTTACACAACAAGTCCAAGCTCTTGTTGGGATAGTTTGAGAGCTGCAGGCACAGCGTTCAAGGAAAGTTCGGCAACAACCTAGACATCCCATACCGCTTATGGTGGCTACACCAACTAGTCAACACTTCACCCATCAGGGACCTCCTCTAGAGAAGCATAGCTATCGCCATGCTCTAGCTAGATTCCACAGCCAAGATACTACTGAGGGGTTGTGGTCTCCTGAGCACCTCTCAGACGATCCCTCTCCTAAGCGGCAGTGGGGAAAGAGGCCTCGAGGAGTGCATCGCCGACAACATTATTGCTCTCTTTCCTCATCCTCTAAATCAACAAGTGAGGACCTCAACAACTAGGTGGAGAGGCGATTAGAAGAGTAGGACCGACGGCTGGAAGAACTCAACCAGAGGCTTAACCACCAGCGATGGGTGGATTATGATACTCATCCCCCCCTTACGCATTGAATTATGGAATAGCCTATCTCTGACAGGTTCCGTCTCCCCCAGTTAGATCCTTATGATGGAACTACAGATCTAGTGGACTAGCTGAAGAGTTATAAGCTTTCATGCAAGTCCAAGGGGCATCTGATGTCCTCCTATGTATGGCCTTTCTCGCTACCCTTCGGAAAGCTGCTCGCACCTGATATTCTCGCTTACATCTACATAGCATCGACTCTTTCCAATAACTAGAAAAATCTTTCCTAGCATACTTTGATGCCTGTTGAAAGATTTTTTGGGTAGCAGATAGCTTATTCTCCGTCCAGCAGAAGGAAGGAGAATCCTTAAAGAATTTTATGATCTGATTTAAGGTGGCAGCCCTTGAGGTATACCACCTTGATGATGCTGTGGCCACTTTGACCTTGAAGCAAGGACTCAGTCCCTCTTGCTTTACTTATTCACTTGATAAGAAGCCTCCCAGTTCTTATGCTAACCTTTTGAGTCGAGCACAAAAGTATACTCGTGCCGATGAGGCTGATTCTACTCGGAGGGGCACTGAGGGGAGGACTGGTAAGAGACCAGCTCGCACAGAGCTGAGCGGACCTGTCAGCTCCCCCTCCTCTTTGGGGCCACCGACAGCACACCTGCACACTTGTGGTAATCGGATAGAGTTTTACTAGTCTTTATGTAGCACTCCATAAAGAACTAGAGAACCCCAACTAATTATCATAAGTGGCAGACACACACGAAAATACATCCTGTTAAAAACTTTTCATTTTTATCTCAATTATATACACAAATCACTCAATCAACACTAAGCATCAACATGCTCAGATAATATTTTTCATGACATTCCTCAGGCAGTTTCAAGATCACATTCACAATTGACATCAAAATCATAAGTGCACACATCATGCTCATAATTTTCTCCAAAACATAAGTCTCATATTCATATCCAAAAAGGTCTAAAGCATCATTACATCTCACTGTACACATACACATATACAATATACAAATATCAAACCACACTATCTCAATATACAAGGCTAGCATCTATACACCCTTGCATCCAAGCAAGCTTCATCAGCTAAGGGTTCTGTCCTGCTTATCTTGTGATCCTGGCAGAAATACTTACTGATCTGAAAGAATATTTAAATCATAGAGGGATGAGACCTAAGTCACAGTGACTGGATAACCATCTAACTATGGAGAAATAGAGAACCATAACCTCTTATTTTTAATTGTATGCTGATACTATTTAGCTTGTACAACTCAAAGTACATTTTTAACATGATATCAGATAAAATAAAATGTAGCTTATTCTTCAAATAACATATCAGTACTGAAATACTCTATAATAACTTTTCACTGAAAGATAACTCATTAAGATAAAAATCCATGCATTACAATATAAAAATATGCATTCTTTATCTACAACCTAGACTTCTTTATTAAATTCTCAGACTCCCACCGGAATCTGCTTGCCCACTAGCATCTCAAGTAAACTCTCCCTCTCGAGATAACTACTTGGCCTACTAGCCCTTTTTATATCACAACATATGCTTTTAAATCTCATGATGCTGGGCTGTGTGTGTAATGCCTCTGAGGTACCATCCTACAGTCGCCCTTCCATCGATGTACTCTCATCGGGTGCATGACTAGCAATAGGATCCCCGCACAAATAGCACCCCTTACCCATGCGGTTCACCCGACAAAATGCTTTGTTCCTTAACCCTGGAACCTCGGGTTTTCTCTCTGCCCCCACGGGCTATATATAGGAATCAGCTCCACTAAGCTATGATTCATGCCCCCACGGGCTGCTCACAACCAGCCCCACTGGCCTGGTTAAGCGTGCACTCACCCCTGATTCTGGGGTTCATCGTACGATCTGTTCGCAAGGAGGTGCCGGCTTGATAGTAGTGTGCAATGCTCATGCTACAGTATAGTCTAAAGGGTGATCAGCCCCATAGCTGCCTGATGCTCAGTATAATACATACATCATTTGTAAATCTTTATCATGCAAATATGCCATGTATACATTAAAAATCCCCTCATCGAAACTCATGCTTATGTGTTTATGCTCAAAACTCATGCTTATTTCTTTATGCTTAAAACTCATGCTCAAAACTCATTTATCAGAATATCATATACTAGGTTCTCATTTCTCATATTTAAAATATACATAATACTCTGCTAAATATAACATACCACAACTAGGTATTAATCTCATTATACTAGCTCAAATTAACTTCTCATTGCTAGATGAGAAACCCACTCACCTTAGTAGGTTACTCCTCGACTGGTACTCAACTCCGGTGTTTCGGCTCCCTGGAATAACCCTCTTGACCTACGTCAAATACAGATACGATAGCTATTAGGATTACCTCCATACGAGGTTTTCCCACAAACCATGCATGCATACATGATCTATCCTCTAATATCTCATTATTTTCTTCCACCCTTTCTCTACTCAAGATTTCTTCTACTATTACCTCAAAATACAATAATCTAAGAAAATCTAAAGTCATGCAAGATCTAGGGAAGCTATAGCTTACCTGGAGTCGAGTACAAATCCCAAGCTTCCCTTCCCTTCCTCTTTCTTCCTCCTCCTTCTTCTTCCTCTTCCTCTCTTTTCTCCTCTTCTTTCTCTCTTTCTTTTTGTCTTTCTTTTCTCTGGCTGAACCCACATTTTTTCCCTTTTCTCTAGTGACTTGGGGACCAAGTCATGGGAAACTTAAGGGTTAAGGCATGCCAAATTCCTCTTTTGCCCTCAAACACTTTTAACGCATGCTTTTTAGAAAACACATGGCTCACTTATAATCATGATATTTTGCCCTTAGATTTTCTTTTCCAAGTTTCCCTTAACACAATTAGCAATTGACATCAGAGCCTTTTCCCATTTTGCCCATGACAGCATTTTTTTAATCGATTTATAGCCCAGATTATCATTTTTTACTTAAATTAATACTTTTATGTAACATTTCCAAGAAAAGACTTTACCAGCTTGAAGAACTCGATTTTAGAAATCCAACAGTTCAAATGGAATCCAAATCGGACTTGAAACGGAATAAATATGAAATTCTCAAGATTTAACTCAGAAAAACCTGCCGTCTTGGAGTCGGCTCCAACAGATTTGGAGTCGGCTCCAGCAGAAATAGGTGTCGGCTCCAAAAAAGTAGGTGTCGACTCCAAAAAAGTAGGTGTCGGCTCCAACACTACAGCAGAAATGTTAACTTTCTATTTTCTCTGCAGGTGTCGACTCTACCTCTGCAGGTGTCAACTCCAAAGCATGCCAAAAGTTTAAAACTGTGCCAGAGTCGACTCCAACCACTAAAAACATCATTTCAGGATAAAACTCAAACTAAATTTGATTTTTCTTATGATTTAAACCCATTAAAACTTAAGTCTCTCAATTTCTTAAATCAAACTCATTAACATTCAGAAATATACTCATTTACTCCAAAATTTCTTCTCTTTACATTTATCAAAAGGCCAACACACCCACATTTCACTGAAACTTTCTGACTTTTATTTCAAATGAAAATGCCATAAATTACAAGTTTTTTAGGATGTTACAGGACCTCCCCCTAAGAAGCCTGAATCCATGCACTAATCCAATGACTGACACAAGGATTTTGCTCGCAGAGAAGACCATCTTATACCACTCCTCGCTCCCAGAGCACACATCCTCCTAGAGATCGAGAATGAGCCTTATCTGCAACGTCCTCCCCCCACTAAAGAAGGACGCTGCACACGACAAGAGTCGCTATTGCTGCTTCCATCGAGATTACGGCCATGATATAGAAGAATGTCGTAACTTGAAGTGCGCAATCGAGGAACTCATCCAAAGGGGTTACCTCGAGCAGTTTGTCCAGAAGAAAGGACCTCCTGCTATCCCAGCACTAATGGGGCCTCCACCCATTCAAGCCAATGTTGATAATATCCCAATAGAGTGGATGGTAGGCATGATTTCAAGGGGAGCGTCTTCATCTTCTAAGAGGCCAAGGGGAGAGGAGAGTGTAGAAATGTAATCCCCTTTTCTAAAGGGGAGTTAGTGGGGGGGGGGGGGGGGACAACCTAAATGATGATAGCATCGTTGTCTCCATGATGATCGCTAAGCATCTTGTAAAGAGGATTTTGGTTAATAGTGGAAGCTCCACTGACATCCTTACTTACGATGCTTTTATTTGGATGAATCTATCTCTTAATTCTCTCCAATCGGTGATGATACCCTTAGTCGGGTTCACAGGAGATTCTGTGAGGGTGGAGGATGAAATTGCTTTATCAGTGACAGCGGGATCACCCCCATGCCAAAGCACGGTCATGATGAAATTCTTGGTGGCCCTAGTACCTCTGGCCTACAATGCCATACTCGGTCAACCTGGCTTGAATCTCTTGGACGCAGTGATATCTATAAATCATCTACTTGTAAGATTCCCCACCAATCAAGGAGTAGGTGAGATGCACGGGGAATCAAATCCAGTCCAGTTGCACTATTATATGGCTCTCAGCCCTTAAGAGATGGTGGTACCATCGGTCTTAGGATTACTTGATCCTAGAGAGTCCAAAAAAAGAGGAGAGTCCACCGAGCACTTGTTGACCTACCCGCTAGGAGACGATCCGATGAGAACTGTGCGGATTGGGAAACTCCTTCCTTTGGAAATGAAGAACCAATTGCTTACCTTCTTATGGGCAAATTCAGACGTCTTTGCTTGGTCAGCATCGGACATGCCCGGCATTCCTTCGGAGGTGATCACTCATAAATTTAATATCAGTTTGGAATGTCGGCTAGTCTGCCAAAAGAAAAGAAGCTTTGCCCCCAAGCGATAAAGGGCCATTGATGAAGAAGTCGATAAACTACTTTCTATTGACCACATCCGAGAAGCCCAATACCCGGATTGTCTATCTAATGTAGTGATGGTCAGAAAGGCAAGTGGGAGCCAGAGAATTTGCATCGATTTTACTGATCTTAATAAGGCATGCTCCAAAGATAGCTTCCCACTGCCACGAATCAACCAATTGGTGGACTCCATGTCTGACTATGAGCTTCTTAGCTTTATGGATGCCTTCTCTAGGTATAATCAGATAAAAATGGACCCCACTGATGAGGAGCATACCTCTTTTATCAATGAGAGGAGCATCTACTGTTATAAGGTAATGTCCTTTGGATTGAAGAACGCGGAGGCTACTTACCAGAGGTTGATGAATAAGGTCTTCAAGGACCAGATTGGGCATAACATGGAGGTGTATGTGGATGACATGTTAACTAAAAGCACCTGCACCTCTAAACATGTCACTGACTTAGAGGAGACATTCAATAACTTCTGACACCATCACATGAAACTCAATCCACACAAATGTGCGTTTGGAGTTACGGCTGAAAAGTTCCTAGGAATCTTGGTGACCCAGCAAAGGATCAAGGCAAACCCAGAGAAGATCCGAGCCATTCTTGACATGAGACGACCAGCCAATAAGAAGGAGGTGCAGCAACTCACTGGATGAATAGCGGCTCTCAGCCGTTTCTTGTCAAGATCGACGAAGAAATGCTTACCTTTTTTCAAAATTCTGCGAAGGATGAGCGGGTTCGAGTGGACGGAAGACTATTAGAAGGCCTTTGAAGAGCTCAAAGAATTCTTGTCCACCCCGCCATTATTATCAAAGCCAGAGGAGGGAGAGAAGCTTTTTCTTTATCTCGCCGCTTTCTCAAAGGTAGTTAGCTCTGTTTTAGTGCTCCTTGATGCCAGTGGTGTTCAGAGACCTATTTATTATACTAGTAAAGTACTTTATGATGCAGAGGTTAGGTACTTCCGAATAGAAAAAATTATTTTTGCTCTAATAGTTTCTACTTGGCGTCTCAGGCCCTATTTTCAAGCCCATCCAATCATAGTACTCATGGACCAACCTCTTCGAGCTATTCTGACTCATCTTGATACTTCTTGTTGGTTGGCCAAGTTGGCAATCAAGCTAGGAGAGTTTGATCTCTCTTTCCAATCTAGATCGGCCCTAAAGTCTCAAGTGCTAGTAGATTTTTTGGTAGAATGTACCTAGGCCGAAGAGTAGCTCGAGGACCACCCAACGACCTGTTCAAACGCTGGGGAGAACACGGAGGAGGTCTGGATCCTCTATGTGACGGTGCCTCCAATTCCCAAGAAAGTAGAGCGGGCCTTATTCTTGCTGGTCTGGAGGGTGTAGTGCTGGAATACACCCTCTGTTTCCTCTTCGAAGCTACAAATAATCAAGCTGAGTACGAGGCTTTGCTGGTCGGCATCAAACTTGCACAGGACCTTGGCATAAAGCACCTTAGAGCTTTTACCGACTCTCAGCTCATCTCTGGGCAAATAACCGAAGAGTATGAAGCTCGAGACCCTGTTATGTCTTAATATTTGAATAAGGTTAGGTCACTGACCTCCTCATTGGCTTATTTCATCGTCAGTTATATCCCTAGAGGTGAGAATACCAGGGCCGATATCTTATCACGACTGGCTACCTCGATGGATAATACTATGGGAAGAACATATATTGAGCACCTAGAAACTCCAAGCATCAAAATAGCAGAGGAAGTCCTACTAGGTATGCAAGAAGCAGCATGGATGGATGCCTACATCCATTATCTCACCAACGGTACTCTCCCCGCTGATCGTGCAGAAGCCAGGCTGCTTAAGTGGAGAACTTTCAAATTTGTGTTGTTAAATGGATAACTATACAAGAAATCTTTCTCTTATCTCTCTCAAATGTGTCGGTCATGCGGACGCCAATTATGTTCTCAGAGAAATCCATGAATGTATATATGGAAATTATCTGGGGGATAGGTCATTAGCACACAAGGCTCTCCATCAAGGCTATTATTGGCTGACCATGCAAAAGGATGCAGCCGAATTAGTGTAGAAGTGCGGTAACTGCCAACGATATGCTCAGATCTAACGGCAACCGACTTCTCAGCTGAGTCCTCTCTCTACTCCATGGCCTTTTGCCCAATGGGAAATGGATATCCTCCAACCATTTCTCCCAGCTTCAGGCCAACGAAGATTCTTACTTATCGCCTTTGATTATTTCACCAAATGGGTTGAGGTTGAGGCATTAGCCAAAATTATCGAGAATAAGGTAAGGGCGTTCTTCTGAAAATCCATTATCAGTCGATTTGGTCTACCTATACTCTTATTACCGACAATGGCTGGCAATTTGATAAATATCGCCTTCAAGACCTTTTGCACCGAGCTAGGTATTAACCACCAGTTTACTTCTGTTGAGCACCCACAAACTAATGGAAAGGTAGAAGTTATGAACCAAACTATCCTTCGGGGGCTCAGAACTCGACTGGATGAATCCAAAGGTAGGTGGGTGAAGGAACTTCTAAGTATACTTTGGGCCTACCATACGACCCCAAGGATCCCAACAAGGGAGACACCTTTCAGTCTCGTCTTCGGATCCGATGCTGTTATCCCTATGGAGATTGGCCTTCTAAGCCCTCGAATGGAGTCATATAATGAAGAAGACAATCTTCATTGCCTAAGAGCTAGTCTCGACTGTTGGATTACGGAATAGAAAATCTCAATCTAATTGGAATAAAATGGCAGCGGAAAATAAAATAAAATTATTCCATAACCCACCAAGGATCAAGTGTTGTTTCATAAAAATGAAAGAAGGATAAATGAAAAATATTACCTTTTGTTGATCAGTATGTAATCCGTCTGTTCTTGTGTTGGGCTTGCTCGGATCTTCAAAGGTGTTGCCTTCAAAAAGACGACCACCCTCTACAAGTATCCACACACGAACGGACACCATACAATTTTTTTGAATGCTAGTTCAAAGTTTATTTTTCATAAAAATGAATCAGCCTATTCAACTCTCCGTTTTTTCTATTTTTCAAGGCAAAAGACACGACCCTTCAAATGCCCCAATAGACACGACCTTTCAAAAGCCCTAATAGCCTTTAAAACGTATATATCATATATATACAAGTCTGCTAGGAGTTTTTGGTTAACTAGGATTTAATTAATATTTATTTAAAACTCCTTTTAAATAATGACAATTTAAATCCTAGTCCTTACAAAATAAGGAATTTATATTTTTAACCAAAAACCTTTATGGATTATTTTCTTATCCAATAAGAAAATATAACTAATTAATTACTTATCAATTTAAATTAAGAATTTAAATTTTCTCAAAATTAAACTCGAATCTAAATAACAACTAATTATTATTTGTAATTTAAAATAATCTCATCATTTTAAATTACTATAGAGAGTAACAAACCGTAACCATTATTGTCCGTTCTTAGTGTGCGACCCTATAGGTTCAATTAACGTTGGCAGTAGGTCTAAATCATATTTTGATCCTTCAAGTCATAAGCGGCCTCTAGCAAGACATTATGACTACCCAAGTTAAATGAAAAGCTCATGTTCCGAGACAACCTTAAAGTAGCTAATGACATAATCCTTTTGTCACATGATATCTTGATAGAATATAAGGCATAGAAAAAGTCAACCTTATATCGCTCTATTTTTAATTTCTCGAAACCCAATTAGATTGACTAAACAAATGATATTGATCTTCATCAATTCATTTGAGCACGGTCATGCATTTCTCAGTCTCAATCATCGAGGGGCCCAGAGATATCTCTCTTATAATAAGAGGGACAAATTCCATCTTAATCACTTATATCTCACTACATGATTCTTATTATGTTCAAGCATAATCTTTATAATCATTTGGTTAAAGACAACGTTTGATTGCGTCAAAACATAATATTCCTCAAGTTGAGAACTATAGAAATCTCAAGTCTAAGGATTTAATGACATAACTACTAGAGATTAACTTATGACTTTGATCCATGTATTAATCTCAATGCGGGTCTTGTCCAATATTTATTCTCAATAAATACATATAAATTTGATTTGTATCTCATACACATATTCATCCCATGAATATCAATCAAATTTCATACTAATCTTAATTTATTGTTATTCCCACAACAATAACCGATTAGGGACATTTAGAATAATTAATAATATTATTCAAGGAATTATTATATAATAAACATGCAAATTATGATAATAGTAAATGCTCATAAATATTTAAAATACCATATCCATACAATAGGCCTAGGGCACTATTACTAACATCGACCTTGTTGGGGAGTTTGTTGAAAAACTTTATGCCCCAATCCTTTTGATTTTGATGATTACCAAAAGCCATGAGTACTGTAAAAGATGTGATATGTTTATTTACATGTGCAATGAATTTATTTTGAACAATCAATGAGAATGTTAAAGTTTGACATTAATCATTTTGAAAGTAACTTTAAGCTCAATGTTTAAGCTTTCAAAAAGAAATTTTATAATTCATATTAATCAATGAGTTTTTGGAATACTTCTTGAATTAATTCTTAATGTCAATTTTATTGAATTCAAGTCAAAATAATGATTTAAAATGAATCTGGAACGATTTTAAAGTCAATCAGAAAAGTTTCTGATTTTTGATACGTTCCGGAGCCGACTCTTGAGTTTCAGAGTCGACTCCACTCAGAGTACAGAAATGTGTATCTGTCTCGAGTCGACCCACGTAATTTCTCGAGTCGACCCCCGATTTAGTCGAGCCGACTCCATGACTGTGCGAGTCGACTCCGCTCAGACACCAGAAGAGTGTTTTTCTGAGCACTTCGCGAGTCGACCCCAACTTTTCATGAGTCGACCCCCGACTTTCAGGAGTCGACACTTTACTTTTGGTGAGTCGACCCCATGACTTTCTAAACATTTCTATTTTTAGTATCACGAGCTCGAGCCGACTCGGGAAAAGCATGAGTCGACTCCAGCAAATCTGGGCGAAATTTTTACGGATGCCAACTCAGCTCCAACGGTAAGATTTTTGATTAACGGCTATTTTTCTTTGTCTCTAACGGCTATATTCTTGCAGAATCTATAAATAGAGAAGCCGTTTTCAAATCAAGAGAGACGAATAGAGAGAAATTTATTTCAAAGAAAAAGAAGAGAAAAATCGAAAAATAGAGCTTCAGTTGAAAAAATCCGAGATTCAAAATAGAGTGAAAGAAAGAGTGTGAAATCAAGGGAAGTTCCTTCTGTGTTCAAGCTCAAATCCAAGGAAGCTTCTGAAGAAAATCCAAGTGCTATTCAAGAGTATCTCAAGAGATTTTCAACACTCAAAGAAAAGAGGGAAAGCCCAAATCAACTCCAACACATCTTCCGTGAAGAATCCAAGCTGAGGCCTGGTTCTACACTTCAAAGGAGTTGAAGAAAAGAAGAAAAGCTCAAAGCCAACCAACTGCAAATCAGGCTTATCTAAACTCTATTCTTACATTTGTTTATCTGCTCATTAAGGAGCTTGTAAACAAACAATATTTCTATTCTTTGTGTCTAGCTCAATCTGGGGGATTGAACTAGAGGAGGTAGTCTTACCTCAGTTCAAGCTTGGTTAAGCTTGGGTTTAAGGGTTTTTGTGCTGGTGAGCCCTTGAAAACCAGCTGGGTTCGTTGTGCGCCGGGAAAACAACAAGTTTGAGTTGTGAGCTTGTAAAACAACTCTGCTGTAATCTAGGGTGATTATAGTGTGGACCCAAGTGAATCTTGGGAGTGGACGTAGGTGTTGGATACACCGAACCACTATAAAATCTTTTGTGTTTGCCGTGATCTATTGTCTCTATCTCTATCTCTGTTTTATTCACTGCAATTTATATTTGCTTTGCATTTGCCTTCATTCATCTCAAGCTAAATAATTTAAAAGGCTAATTTTTTAAAGAACCCAATTCACCCCCCCCTCTTGGGTTGTCATCTGGGCCAACAATTGGTATCAGAGCTAGTGCTCATTAGATTTTGATCACACGATCAAGAGCTAAAGTTCCAAATGGCAACACAAGTTGGTTCATTTGCTGAAGGTCATTCTACGAATAGACCTCCACTTTTAATGGCTCAAATTATTCTTATTGGAAAGCTAGAATGAGGATATTCATTCAAGCTTCTGATTATGAGCTATGGGGTGTTATAATCAATGGACCTAGTACACCCACACATGTTATAGATGGCACTATTGTTCCTAAGCCCGAAAGGGACTGGAATGATAATGATAGGAAAATGGCACAGCTTAATGCTAAGGCCATGAATGTTTTATATTGCTCCTTAGATGCTAATGAATTCAATAGAATCTCCACATGTAATTCCGCAAAGGAGATTTGGGATAGATTAGAGGTTACCCATGAGGGTACCAACAAGTAAAAGAATCTAAAATTAATATTCTTGTTCACAAATATGAATTGTTTAGCATGGAACAATCTGAAACCATTGCATGCATGTACACTAGATTTACGGATATTGTAAATGGTTTGAAAAGTCTTGGTAAGACATATACTAACTCTGAACTTGTTCGAAAAATTCTTAGGTCATTACCAAGATCATGGGAAGCAAAAATGACTGCAATCCAAGAAGCTAAGGACCTCAACACTTTACCCTTAGAGGAGCTTCTAGGATCCCTTATGACCCATGAGCTGACTATGAGGCAGCATGTTGAGGAGGACTCAAAGAAAAAGAAAGTTATTGCCCTCAAAGCTGCAAAAGAAGAAGAGAGCAGCAGTGATGATGATGATGATAATGATGAAGAGACTGCTCTCTTGGCAAAGAAATTTAAGAGATTTATGAGGAGAAAGAAACCCTTCCACAAGAAAAAATTTGGAGCTAAGTGGGAAGGAGAAAAGGATAAATTAAGGACAAGGACAAGAAAAAGAGAAAGACCCCTTGACGTGCTATGAGTGTAATAAACCGGGGCACTTTAGAAATGAATGTCCAAATTGAAGAAAGCCTACAAAAAGAAAAAGAAGGCTTATATGGCGACATGGAGTGACAGCGAGGAATCTTCTTCCGAAGAAGAACAAAAGGAAGTCGCAAACGTATGCTTTATGGCGGACGACAACGATGAGGTAAGTTCCGACAACCCTTGCGATGAATTTGCTTTCGATGAACTTTTTGATGCCTTTAATGAACTTGTTGGGGATTTTAAAATTTTGAAAAAGAAATACAAGTTTTTGAAAAATGAAAACTTAGCCTTCATTCAAGAAAAAGAAAATCTTAACAATGAAATTAAGAAACTTAAATCTGAAAATGAAATTTTAATGAATGAAAAGGAATCAATCTCAAATGAAAAAGATAAACTAAAGAATGAGGTTGAAAAATATAAAAATATAGTTGATAAGTTTACATTAAGTTCAATTAAATTAGACATGTATTAAATAGTCAAAAAGCAGTTTTTGACAAAGCCGGATTAGGATATAACACTTTAAGAAAACAAAAATCACTTAAAAATATTTTTGTAAGTGCTGGCCAAAGTAATTTTACATGCTTTAAATGTAATCAAACAGGACATAAATCTATGAATGTAAAATTCTAAAACCAATAAAAACTTAAATGTTAAAGGAAAGAAAATATGGGTTCCGAAAGGAACAATATTTGTTGGTACTAACCATGAAGGACCCAAGAAAGCTTGGGTACCTAAACATAAAGTCTGATTTATTGCAGGAATGTCTTGTGGCCAAGAGATCAAAGAGAAAGTGGTATCTTGATAGTGGCTGCTCAAGACATATGACGGGTGACAAAGAAGAATTCATCACCCTAGAAGAAAAGAAAGGAGGAGTTGTTACATTTGGCGACAATGGCAAAGGCCAAATCTTGGGGTTTGGTAACATTCAAATAACTCCCTCCACATTTATTGAGAATGTACTTTATGTTGATGGTTTAAAACATAACTTAATTAGTATAAGTCAATTATGTGATAAAGGTTTTAAAGTTTCATTTGAATCTTCTTTATGCACTGTAGCTAATCCCATTGATAATAGCATTGTTTTTATTGGAAATAGAAATGGCAATGTATATATGATTGATTTAGACAAATTGTCTACTAATAATCATTGCTTAGTTGCTAATAATGCTAATATGAATGAGATTGGTTGGTTGTGGCATCGAAGATTAGGTCACGCAAGCACACACTTGATTTCAAAACTAATTAAATGGATTTAGTAAAAGGTTTACCTAAATTAGATTTTGAAAATAACAAAATATGTGATGCATGTCAGTTTGGAAAACAAACAAGAAGTTCTTTCAAATCTAAAAATATTGTTTCAACTTCTAGGCCTTTAGAGCTACTTCACATGGACCTTTTTGGACCAACTAGAACCACAAGTCTAGGAGGAAAGAAATATGGTCTTGTGATAGTAGATGATTACTCTAGATTCACTTGGGTAATGTTTTTAGCTCACAAAGATGAGACTTTCTCGATATTCATGAAATTCTTCAAGAAAGTAACAAATGAGAAAAACACTACCATAGTGTCTCTAAGAAGTGATCATGGAACTGAATTTGAAAATCACTTATTTGAAAGTTTTTGCAATGAAAATGGTATTAATCATAATTTTTCTGCACCTAGGACCCCACAACAAAATGGTGTAGTTGAAAGAAAAATAGGACTCTAGAAGACATGGCCCGTACCATGCTATGTGAAAGTAAACTCCCGAAATACTTTTGGGCGGAAGCTATTAACACAGCATGTTACATCTTAAATAGAGCTTTAATAAGACCTATTTTAAAGAAAACACCTTATGAATTATGGCATGATAGAAAACCCAATATAAAATATTTTCATGCATTTGGTTGTAAATGTTTTGTTCACAATAATGGTAAAAACAATTTAGGCAAATTTGATGCTAAATCTGATGAAGGAATATTCTTAGGATACTCACAACTAGTAAAGCATATAGAGTATTTAACAAGAAAACTTTAGTTGTTGAAGAATCAATTCATGTAGTTTTTGATGAATCTTTAGCAACTCATTCTGAAAAATTTGATGATGATGAAGATACAAACATAATTGAGAAAGATCTTGAAAAATTAAATATTGATGTATCTTTAGATCAAGAACAAGAAGCTAAAGATAATGATTCACCTAAGGATGATGATACTAACGCTAATCATAATGATGTAGATCTACCTAGGGATTGGAGATATGCTTATAGTCATCCTAAGGAATTGATTATAGGTGATCCATCTCAAGGAATAAGAACTAGATCATCCATGAGAAACATTAGTAATCATCTTGCATTTGTATCACAAATTGAACCTAAAACTATTGAAGAAGCTGAAAAAGATAATAATTGGATGTTAGCAATGCAAGAAGAATTAAATCAATTTACAAGAAATAATGTATGGACCTTAGTTGAAAGACCTAAAAATCATTCGGTTATAGGATCAAAATGGATATACAGAAATAAACTAGATGAAAATGGCATAGTAATTAGAAACAAAGCTAGATTAGTTGCAAAAGGATATAATCAAGAAGAAGGCATTGATTTTGATGAAACCTTTGCACCAGTAGCTAGATTAGAAGCCATTAGACTATTACTTGCATTTGCATGTCATATGAATTTTAACTTATTTCAAATGGATGTAAAAAGTGCATTTTAAATGGATTTATAAATGAAGAAGTATATGTAGAACAACCACCAGGTTTTGAAGATCACGAATTTTCAAATCACGTTTTTAAATTGCACAAAGCATTATATGGTTTGAAACAAGCACCTAGAGCTTGGTATGATAGATTAAGTAAATTTTTAATTGAAAATGATTTTATAAGAGGAAATGTTGATAAAACTTTGTTTTTGAAAAGAAAAGGTAAAGATTTATTAGTAGTTCAAATATATGTTGATGATATTATTTTTGGTGCTACTAACAATACTCTATGTCAAGAGTTTGCTAAGTTGATGCAGGGAGAATTTGAAATGAGCATGATGGGAGAACTCAACTTCTTCCTTGGACTCCAAATCAAACAAAGCAAAGAGGGAATCTTTATCAACCAAACAAAATACACAAGAGAAATCCTAAAGAAGTTTGGTATGGAATCAATTAAACCCCTCGGAACACCAATGAGTCCTTCATGCAAGCTGGACAAAGATGAAGAAGGTAAGAAGATTGATCAGAAATATTATCGAGGTATAATCGGATCCCTACTTTACTTAACTGCAAGTAGACCAGACATAATGTTTGCTGTTTGCTTATGTGCTAGATTTCAGTCAGAACCTAAAGAATCACATTTAATTGCTGTTAAAAGAATACTAAGATATGTAAGTGGAACAAAAAATGTAGGTTTATGGTATTCTAGAGACTCCACATTAAATCTGATTGCATACACTGATTCTGATTATGCTGGATGTAAGTTAGATAGAAAAAGCACAAGTGGTGCATGCCAATTCTTAGGAAGTAACTTAATCTCATGGTTTAGCAAAAAGCAAAATTCAGTTGCATTATCAACTACTGAAGCTGAATATGTAGCAGCTGGAAGTTGCTGTGCTCAAATCCTATGGATTAAGCGACAACTTGAAGACTATGGTATCACACTTGATAAAACACCTATAAGATGTGATAACACAAGTGCAATTAATCTAACAAAGAATCCAATTCAACATTCAAGAACTAAACACATAGAAATTAGATATCATTTTATAAGAGAACATGTAGCAAATAATGAAATATGTCTTGATTATGTTAACACTGAAGAACAATTAGCAGACATATTTACAAAACCTTTAAGTGAAGAAAGATTCTGTTATCTTAGAGGAGAGTTAGGGATTTGTGATCCATTAGAATGAATTTGAAACCCCTAAGGAAATTTTATCTAAGATTCTTTCAAATCCTTGATCTTTAAGGAAATCTTATCTAGAATTCATATCTAATTGATCCATTCATATTCAATGATTATTTTATCAATTTTCATGATCAAATTCCGGACACATTTCAGAAATTTCATGTTTTTGCTCTGAAATGGTCTCGGAGCCGACTCGGTGAGTATCGGAGTCGACTCCTGGTTTCGACTGAAACTCTCGGGTCGACCCCTTCTCGGCGCGAGTCGACTCCACTTCGGGATGGTTTTCTGTGACTGTCCGGAGTCGACCCCTTGCTTTGCGCGAGCCGACTCGAAGTGGTCCCAGGTTGATTTATCTAGGGCAGAGTCGACTCGCCGTTCATTTCAAACTTTCCAATCTCTCAAAATACTCTCTCCAAATATCTCCAGACCTTCCAAATTCCCAAAATCACTGATTAACTTCCAATCGACCAATGGCACCCAAAACTCGAGGTTCCAATCTTGCTGCGGCCGGTGTGAAGAGGAAGCGCCGTGAGGAAGACGGTGAGGCGTCCGGTGCGTGAGCCTTCTCCAAGCACGGATTCCACTTCATCATCTTCAACCCCCAATGCTTCTCCAGCTGCTGCTCCTACTCAGGTAGATAGATTAGCAGATAGAATCATTACCACGGGTAGAAAAGTGGATTTTGAACTTTTTGAGGCAGAGGGATTTTTATTAGGGAGACAATTGATAGAGATGGGTGGGAGAAGATATGTTCACTGGATTGCCCTACTTATCCCGCTCTTGTAAAGGAGTTTTATAAGAACTTGTCTAGAGGAGATCATGGTCTCATAAGCACAGTGAGAGGAAATAGGATCTCTGTGACTGTAGAGCTTCTGTCTAGACTATTGGATCTACCCTTATCAGGTACTGCCACATTTTCTTCTGAAGACCGAAGCCCTGCTCTTGCTAGATTATTAAACCGGGATGTTGTCGGTTTGAAGAGGTTTTGCCAACCAATTTCATTAGAACTGAGATTGCTTCATAACATTTGCAGTAGGATACTTTTTCCAAGATAGGAAGATTTGATTATGTATCTGAAAGGGACATTTTGTGATGGATGCTATTGTTACGGGCAAACCATAAACCTTCCCAGTATGATTCTTTGGTACATTGCTGACTGTGGAGGAAAAAGAAAGTCTAGCCTGCCCTATGGTATGATTCTCACCAAGATCTTTCAGAGTCAAGGAGTTGTTATTCTGACAGTGAGCCAATGAGGAACTGAGACATACAGACTTTTATAGCTTGGCCACCATTCATCGGATGGGTTTTATTAAGAAAAATGGAATATGGGAGAGGAAAGGATTAGTAGAAGAGAGAGCTACGGATGTTGAGGCACCAGGTCCATCAGTTAGACACTCTCACCTGCACCTCCGAGCCCTCCTACTTCTGCACCTGCTCCTACCCTGCTCAGTCATTTGATCAAGCTTCATCCTCTTCTGCTGGCTTCTCAGATCTACAATTAAAGCAACTCAAAGGACTTTTAGATGATCAGTCAAAAATTAAAGTCAGAGTTTGAATATAAGTTCATGAACCTAAAGGAGACTCTATATTCATTGGATGAAAGAATCACTAAAATTGAGTCTACTCTCAGCACTTCTTCAAAGTCTTTAAGTGGAGATCTCAAGAACATTTTTGAAGAGCTTAAAGATATTTGCGGAGATGGCGAAACCTACTCTAAGTGCAATGCGGAGCTTCAAGACAAGATTTTGACTGCTTGCACCTTTGTAGATGAAAGGCTAAAAGACTATGTAAAAATCCAATCAGATGGAATGAAGAACATAGTTGATCATTTGACTAGGATTGTTAGAACTCATTTCTAATGTATTAGATTTTCAATCCTTGCTATGTATTGAAATTATGTTATGTTTACATTTTGATATCAATGTATTAGACATTTTGATGTATTAGACTCTTTGATGAAATGAAATGTCAATTTTGGTTACTCAATGTATTTCTTTCTATCAATGAATGAATGAATGTTTATGCTTCTCTACCTTTTTGTTGATAACAAAAAAGGGGGAGAGTTTTATAGTTTTATGATTGAATATGCATATGAGAAAATCAAATTAATCAATGAGATAATTAATTGAATGATTAAGTTTCATAGGGGGAGCTACCTCATTCAGGGGGAGCCTAAGCCTATTTATGAAATCAAAATAAATTCACAAATCAATCATGCATAAACTCAATGTTTTTGTCATCATCAAAAAGGGGAGATTGTTGGAGATTATTGAAAAATTATATGCCCCAATCCTTTTGATTTTGATGATTACCAAAAGCCATGAGTACTGTAAAAGATGTGATATGTTTATTTACATGTGCAATGAATTTATTTTGAACAATCAATGAGAATGTTAAAGTTTGACATTAATCATTTTGAAAGTAACTTTAAGCTCAATGTTTAAGCTTTCAAAAAGAAATTTTATAATTCATATTAAAATCAATGAGTTTTTGGAATACTTCTTGAATTAATTCTTAATGTCAATTTTATTGAATTCAAGTCAAAACAATGATTTAAAATGAATCTGGAACGATTTAAAGTCAATCAGAAAAGTTTCTGATTTTTGATACGTTCCGGAGCCGACTCTTGAGTTTCAGAGTCGACTCCCTCAGAGTACAGAAATGTGTATCTGTCTCGAGTCGACCCACGTAATTTCAGAGTCGACCCCCGATTTGTCGAGCCGACTCCATGACTGTGCGAGTCGACTCCGCTCAGACACCAGAGGTGTTTTTCTGAGCACTTCGCGAGTCGACCCCAACTTTTCATGAGTCGACCCCGACTTTCAGGAGTCGACACTTTACTTTTGGTGAGTCGACCCCATGACTTTCTAAACATTTCTATTTTTAGTATCACGAGCTCGAGCCGACTCGGGAAAAGCATGAGTCGACTCCAGCAAATCTGGGCAAAATTTTTACGGATGCCAACTCAGCTCCAACGGTAAGATTTTTGATTAACGGCTATTTTTCTTTGTCTCTAACGGCTATATTCTTGCAGAATCTATAAATAGAGAAGCCATTTTCAAATCAAGAGAGACGAATAGAGAGATATTTATTTCAAAGAAAAAGAAGAGAAAAATTGGAAAAACAGAGCTTCAGTTGAAAAAATCCGAGATTCAAAATAGAGTGAAAGAAAGAGTGTGAAATCAAGGGAAGTTCCTTCTGTGTTCAAGCTCAAATCCAAGGAAGCTTCTGAAGAAAATCCAAGTGCTATTCAAGAGTATCTCAAGAGATTTTCAACTTCAAAGAAAAGAGGGAAAGCCCAAATCAACTCCAACACATCTTCCGTGAAGAATCCGTGCTGAGGCCGATTCTACACTTCAAAGGAGTTGAAGAAAAGAAGAAAAGCTCAAAGCCAACCAACTGCAAATCAGGCTTATCTAAACTCTATTCTTACATTTGTTTATCTGCTCATTAAGGAGCCTTGTAACTAAACAAACAATATTTCTATTCTTTGTGTCTAGCTCAATCTGGGGGATTGAACTAGAGGAGGTAGTCTTACCTCAGTTCAAGCTTGGTTAAGCTTGGGTTAAGGGTTTTTGTGCTGGTGAGCCCTTGAAAACCAGCTGGGTTCGTTGTGCGCCCGGGAAAACAACAAGTTTGAGTTGTGAGCTTGTAAAACAACTCTGCTGTAATCTAGGGTGATTATAGTGTGGACCCAAGTGAATCTTGGGAGTGGACGTAGGTGTTGGATACACCGAACCACTATAAAATCTTTTGTGTTTGCCGTGATCTATTGTCTCTATCTCTATCTCTGTTTCATTCACTGCAATTTATCTTTGCTTTGCATTTGTCTTCATTCATCTCAAGCTAAATAATTTAAAAGGCTAATTTTTTAAAGAACCCAATTCACCCCCCCCCCCCCTCTTGGGTTGTCATCTGGGCCAACAGACCTCATTGATGAAGTCAGATATCGAGCGTGATTTAAGATGGCTATTTTTTGTCAGAGTGCAGCGAAGTATTACAACACCCAAGTTCACTTCAAAACCTTTCAACCCGGGGATCTGATCCTTAGAAAGGCTGAGGTATCAAAGCCAACTGAGGGAGGCAAGCTATCTTCGAATTAGGAAGGACTCTACCGGGTCACTGAAGTGCTCAGCCATGGAGCATACCAGATCGAGGAGCTTGATGATGACCGATTCCATGCACTTGGAATGCAAAGATCCTTTGACGATACTATCAGTAGTGAGTATAGTCAGTCAATAAATGAAAAATGTCAAATACATTCCTTCCATTCCTCTACTTTAAAGTTGAATGATTCTGTAATAAAAAGAAGGCTCTCGGCAGCCCTATGATCATATGGACACTCCGAGCCTATCGAGAAACCTTCGAGATGGTTCAAGTCCTATGATAATCCTATTGGGATATGTGCCCATAAACAAATGATATTTATTATTTTGCTGAATATTTAAGAAATTTTTTAATATTATACTTGCATGCATGTTATGATGCTTTATAAATATCAAAAATCTCTGGATTATTTAAATGTGACTTTAAATATTATATATAAGTGTTATATATAGAGGATAATATTTAAAGTAGAATAATCTAAATTTGTCTGTAATTATAAATTAAAATTGTAATAGGGATCTTTAATTTAAAATTACTAGCATGGTTCATTATATTCTGAATGAAACGATCTTATCCGGATTGTTGATAATGAGATTATCGGAATGAAAACGCTTTATATAATTTGATTATATAGGACTGGAACACGATTAATTATGAATCTCTAATAAATTCTGTTATTAAAATGGAGAATTCAAAATTAATCAATGATGGTCATATGTGAATCGATCTTAATTCTGAGTAATTAATAGACTCTATTTATTGTATTATATTTTTTGACTTACTGACATAGAAACATAGTGTAAAATTCTTGATATATTGGAAATATAATAACATAAGTAGTCGAAAATATTAATATACAAGATGAAATCCATTCCTTCGTAAAGAAGTCAGATGGACGGTTCCCATAAGTGTTGATTCGGGACTTGAATAATAAGAGCGCTCATTTATGATTGGATCATAAATATATTATTCATTATAGAATCAATGGTACTTATGGATAAAGATGTGATTAAAGAGGTTAACAAAAAAAAATGCCTAGCTTTAATCATGAACAAGATTGATTTATATGTAGTAACTATATCAATGACGTTTCAAATCCTTTTGAATATAATTAATTTTATAATTTTAAGAGTGCAGTTCCAAATTTTTAGTGGAGTAATTTGAAATTAATAATTTTGATATTTTAATTAAGGTGTTAATTGAATGTCAAAATTATTGGAGCTTAGAATTATAATGTCCATAGTTCCTCTGGGCTCCATTAAATTATGTGAACTTTATGATATGTTGGGTTGAGTTATTAATTTGGAATTGAGAATTCTAAATTATTTTTCATATAGAAATTAATTGGATTAATTCTATTATACGGTGTGCTAGGGAACACATCGTAGGCATATTCCATGAGAAAAGTCTATGTAGAAATTATTTAGTTGTTGGAGAAATAAATATGGGATCGGGAGAGCCTTTCTCTCTCTCCCATGATAAATATATCTAACCAACAATTGGTTGTTGGATTAATATACATTAAAGTAATTTTAAGAGTTGAAAGTGATCTTTAAATTTAATTAATTAATTAATTAATTAAAGAGGTTGATAGTTGTTATTCTCTGAGAATATAAGATTCACGAGAGACAGAAGAACATTGGAGAACAATGATCAACCACAGAGAGTTCCTCTTCAACTTCACTTTATCTCATGAGTTGAGAATAAAAGTGAATTAAACTCAGTTGTGTAATCTCAACCCAAATCAAAAGGAACGCCCACTCGTTCGTGTTCATCATAATCTGGAGAACGTTTGGAAAGATCCGTGGTGATCAAAGGATTTGGTGATTCCAAGGTAGTGTGGTAAAAAACGAAAGGTAAATTCTTAATCTCCTTTTTATTCTTGTTATTAAATTAATACGGGTATAGATCGTGCTAACTCAATTTTTAAGATATGTGATTTGATCATTATCTTGTTTCCGCTAAGATATGTGATTTGATCCTTATCTCGCTTCCGCAAACATCTCAAAGTCATATTGAGATAACCATCAATTGGTATCAGAGCAGGTTATACCCCTATTAATTTAATAATAGATTATATGATAATCTTTATATAATTGGGTAGGCACTCATGCATAATATGCTTTTAATATTTTCATGATGATGAATGTATGTGTGAATGGATTGGCATTATTTTTCAATTCCATGGAATAAGCTATGTAACTTTCTTTTGATTAGATCAATTGAATATAGGATTCATGAAGAAAGGTTCTTCATGGTTTTGAGAAAAGTTCTCAATTAGATTTTTTATACTTATTAAAAGTCCTATTTTGTTTCATTGAGAATTTTTTCAAAGGCTTTTTGATAGGAGATTTTGAGTGGGGAATCCTTTCCCTTGGCTCTGAGCCTCATCGTTTCTTAGGAATTCGAAGAGCCTCACATTTCCTAGTGATTGAAGAGCCTCATCGTTTCCTAGTGATTGAAGAGCCTCACAGTTTAGTAAAGTTTTTTTGTTTCGCTTCTTATTGAATGTTTTATTATGATAATAATTATTTACTCTTGTTTTTCAGTTTTGGTTTTTTATGAATGTTTTTGTTATGTTGATGATAATCACATTTCATGCATATTATATGCCATATTAGATAGAAAAGTGTCTACCTATTTATATATGTCATGCATCTGTGCATTATTATTTTATTATTTTTACTAAAAAGTTTTAGTAAATTATATTTAATGCACTTTGCAATAAATTTAATGAGATTAAATTTGTAAATTAATTGAGCAATTGGATTTGCAAAATTAATGTGCCAAATGTGATGTTTTAAATTTAAATGTTATATTTAAGTTATCACATTTAGCTTATTTTATAATTTTAAAGTGTTTAACATTATAAAATCTTAGTGATTTAAATTGTTTAAATTAACTAAGAGTTTATGAAACAAAAGTTGTTTTATAAATAAAATACACTTTTGCAAAATAATGAGTGGAGGGGTAATATGACAATATAAACCCTTGGTCTCCATCGTTAGTACAACACCGTGAGTTATTAGTAGCGCCTCGTGACGCTTTGATTTGTCTTCCCTACGGAGGGTGTCTACTAATGGCAATACCAAGGTTGTCTTCCATGCGATAGGACTTTTAAGATGTATTTTAGAATTGACCTACCCTACGGCGGCAATTTCTAAGTTAAGTCTCAAAAGGTCTGATACGATGGGTCACACTCATGAAGAAATAATTAAATTAGTTAATTACTTTCTTGACCAAAATTAAGGAAATTAATGAGTATTAGAAATATGAGATATTTCGAAGATACTTATTAATTGAGAAGTCTCATTTTAATTAGCAACTATTTGACCTACCCTACGGCGGCACTTAGTTGTGGAGATTAAAATTCCTTAGGCCTTTAAAGTAAACATGTTTTTGTGTATTTTAACATGTGCTTTTATGCATCTTATTTACTTTGCCTTAAATTGTGTAATGATATTTATGTAATTATTTATTTTTTTTTTTTATTTTTCAGCAAATATGTCAAACCGATTTTCTCACTTCTCGCCTCTCAAGTATTAACTGGTAAAAATTTTGTTAAGTGGAAAAGCAACATGAATATCCTTCTCATTAATGAAAACTACCACTATGTCCTTAGGAGGATTGTCCTCCAGTGCCTCCAACCAATGCCTCCAAGGTTGCTGCTGAAGAGTACAACCGTTGGGTTGTTGCAAACAACAAAGCCCGCTGCTACTTGTTAGCAGCAATGAATGAGGTGCTTAGAACTAAGCACGAGGCCTTTGAAACTGCAAGAGAGATTATGGAATCTCTGCAGCAGATGTTTGGACGCCCATCTGATCAGGCTCGCTACGAAGCTGTAAAAGCCATTATGAATGGCAAAATGGAGAATGGTTCTTCTGTTCGTGAGCACATCCTCAAAATGGTCAATCATTTCAATGAGGCTGAGATCAATGGAGCTAAAATTGATGAAAAGACTCAGGTTGGCATGATTCTGGAGACACTATCTCCTGCTTTTCTCAATTCAGGACTAATTACATTATGAATCATAAAAAGTGTAATCTGACTGAACTCCTGAATGAGCTGCAAATATATGAGACTCTTATAGATGATAAGGGTGGTAAGGCAATTGTTGCTGAAGCCAACGCAGCTGAGGCAAAGCCTTCTTCTTCGAAGAAAAAGAAGAAGAATTATGTGGGAAAGAAAAAGGATAACAAGAAGAAGATCCAGAAGAAGAAAGGAAAGGCTGCTGCTCAGCCTAAACCTAAAGGAAAGTGTTTCCACTGTCATCAAGATGGCCATTGGAAAAGGAACTGTAAAAAGTACCTTGATGAGCTGAAACAGAAAAAGAAACAAGGTAAATTAGATTTACTAGTCATGGAAACATGCTTAGTTGAGAATGATTTCTCAAGCTGGATTATTGATTCAGGAGCATCTAACCATGTCTGTGTTTCTTTGCAGATGCTTGAGTCTGCCCGGGATCTTCAAGTGAGATATTTCACAATGAGAGTAGGCAGTGGAGAAAAGGTGTCAGCGACAGCAGTAGGGATAGTTCGACTATCGTTTGCTGATAATAAATATTTGCTTTTGGACAATGTTTATTATATTCGGATTTCAAACGGAATTTGATTTCGGTGTCAAAGTTGCATGAACAATTTATTTCTGTTTCTTTTAGTGTTGACTCTGTTTCAATTTATAAGAATGGAATAAATATTTGTTCTGGGTATGTTGAAAATGGTTTATATTTTGTTAAACCAAATTCCAACAACTTGCTTCAAACCGAAATGTTTAAAGTCGCTGAACCAACTCCTAAAAGAAGAAAAGTTGCGAATAATGACAATGACACGTATTTATGGCATTTGAGGCTTGGTCATATTAATATAGACAGAATAGAAAGACTAGTGAAGGATGGTCCTTTAAGAGAGCTAAGGGTTGGCACTCTACCAGTTTGTGAATCCTGTCTAGAAGGCAAAATGACCAAAAGACCTTTTTCAGCAAAAGGTGAAAGAGCAAAAGCACCTTTAGAGATCATACATACTGATGTATGTGGGCCTTTGAATGTCAAAGCTAGAGGGGGCTATGAATATTTCATCACATTCATTGATGATTATTCTAGATATGGATATGCATATCTGATGCAAAGAAAATCCGAGGCCTTTGAAAAGTTCAAAGAATTCCATGCTGAAGTAGAAAAACAACTCAGTAAATCAATCAAAACTCTTCGATCTGATCGAGGAGGAGAGTACTTGGATTATGAATTTCAGGACCACTTGATTGAGAATGGAATATTATCACAGCTCACGGCACCTGCGACACCACAGCAAAATGGTGTAGCTGAAAGAAGGAATCGCACTTTGCTTGATATGATAAGATCAATGTTAAGCTATTCTTCTTTGCCTAACTCATTTTGGGGATATGCATTACAAACAGCTGTATACATTCTAAACTTAGTTCCATCTAAGTCAATCCCTAAGACTCCTTTAGAGTTATGGAATGGTCGCAAGCCTAGTTTGAGACACATCCGCATATGGGGATGTCCAGCCCATGTGCTGAAGGGAAAGACTGGAAGTTGGAACCTCGTTCAGAAGTATGCATGTTTGTTGGGTACCCTAATGGAACGAGAGGAGGACTGTTTTATAATGCTCAAGATAACAAAGTTTTTGTGTCGACAAATGCAATATTTCTCGAGTACAATTATATGACAGAATTCAAACCTAGAAGTAAAGTAGTTCTGGAAGAGTTGCTAGCTGATGAGATCAGCCCCACACCAACAAAAGTTGTTGAACGACAAAAGGTTGAGACCACTACTCAAGATCAAATACCACCGCCACTAGTGGGACCCATCCGCTATGGTCAGGATGGAGAAGCACAAGTTGCAGTCACCGATGGCAGTGATCCATTGACATACAAGATGGCAATGGAGGATGTTGATCAAGAGAAATGGCAGGAAGCCATGAAACTCGAAATGGAATCAATGTATTCTAATTCAGTCTGGAAGCTTGTAGATCTACCAGAAGGCGTAAAGCCTATTGGATGCAAATGGATCTATAAGAGAAAAAGAGGAGCCGATGGAAAAGTAGAGACTTTCAAGGCTAGGTTAGTGGCAAAGGGTTTTACCCAAAAGGAAGGAGTAGACTATGAGGATACTTTTTTGCCAGTAGCCATGCTAAAATCCATTCGGATTCTCTTGTCCATTGCTGCTCATTATGATTATGAGATATGGCAAATGGATGTCAAGACGGTATTTTTGAATGGCCATCTTGAAGAGACTATTCATATGGTCCAACCAGAGGGTTTTGTGGTTAAAGGCCAAGAGCAGAAAGTCTGCAAATTGCAAAGGTCCATTTATGGGCTTAAGCAAGCTTCTAGATCTTGGAACATCAGATTTAATGAAGCCATAAAATCTTATGGTTTTGAACAAAATTTAGGTGAACCTTGTGTCTATAAGCAAAAGGAAGGAAATAAAGTGGTCTTCTTAGTTCTTTATGTGGATGACATTTTACTCATTGGGAATGATGTAGGATCTCTGTCCAAAATAAAGAACTGGCTAGCCAGCCAATTCCAAATGAAGGATTTGGGAGAAGCAAGCTACATTCTTGGCATCCAAATTATACGGGATCGCAAGAATAGGCTTTTGGCGTTGTCTCAGGCATCGTATATTGACAAGGTGCTTGTCAGATTTGCGATGCAAAACTCTAAGAAAGGTAATTTACCTACTCGACATGGAGTTCATCTTTCTAAAGAGCAGTGTCCTAAAACACCGCAAGAGAAGGAAGATATGAGATGGATTCCCTATGCTTCGATTGTTGGTAGTTTGATGTATGCAATGTTATGTACAAGACCCGACATCTGCTTTGCAATGGGAGTGGTTAGCCGATACCAGTCAAACCCAGGATTGGATCACTGGGTTGCAGTCAAGCATATTCTAAATATCTGAGGCGTACAAGAAACTATATGCTAGTATATTCTAGTAGGGATTTGATTCCTGTTGGATATACATATTCTGATTTTCAATCAGATGGAGACTCTAGGAAGTCTACTTTAGAGCGTGTTCACTTTGGGAGGAAGAACCATTATATGGAGAAGCGTCAAGCAAACCTGCATTGTTGACTCAACTATGAAGGCTGAATATGTAGCGGCTTGTGAAGCAGCTAAGGAAGCAGTCTAGCTTTGAAAATTCTTGAAAGATCTAGAAGTTGTTCTATATATGCATGAACCAATTAGACTCTACTGTGACAACAGTGGCACAGTAGCCAATGCCAAGGAACCCAGAAACCACCGTAGAGGAAAGCATATAGAAAGAAAATTTCATCTTGTGAGAGAGTTTGTCAGTAGAGGAGACGTTTCAGTTGAGAAGATCGTATCTGCGATCAATATAGCTTATCCGTTTACTAAGACATTACCGGCTCGAGGTTTTGAGCTACATCTTGATGGGATGGGACTTAGAGACATGTCGCATTTACTTTAGGGCAAGTGGAAGATTGTTGGGATATGTGCCCATAAACAAATGATATTATTATTTTGCTGAATATTTGAAAAATTTTAATATTATACTTGCATGCATGTTATGATGCTTTATAAATATCAAAAATCCCTGGATTATTTAAATGTGACTTGAAATATTGTATATAAGTGTTATATACATAGGATAATATTTAAAGTAGAATAATCTAAATTTGTCCGTAATTATAAATTAAAGTTGCAATAGGAATCTTTAATTTAAAATTACTAGCATGGTTCATTACATTCTGATTGAAACGATCTTATCCAGATTGTTGATAATGAGATTATCAGAATGAAAGCGCTTTATATAATTTGATTATATAGGACTAGAACAAAATTAATTATGAATCTCTAATAAATTCCGTTGTTAAAATAAAGAATTCAAAATTAATCAATGATGGTCATATATGAATCGATATTAATTCTGAGTAATTAATAGACTCCTATTTATTGTATTATATTTTTTGACTTACCGAATAATGATACATAAACATAGTGTCAGATTCTTGGTATATTGGAAATATAATAATAAGTAGCCGGAAATATTAACATACAAGATGAAATCCATTCCTTTGTAAAGAAGTCAGATGGATAGTTTTCATAAGTATTGATTTGGGACTTGAATAATAAGAGCGCTCAATTTATGATTGGATCATAAATGTATTATTCATTGTAGAATCAATGGTACTTATGGATAAAGATGTGATTAAAGAGATTAACGAAAAATGCCTAGCTTTAATCATGAACCGTTTATGGAGGATTGATTTATATTTAGTGAATGAACGATTCAAATCCTTTTGAATATAATTAATTTTATAAATTTAAGAGTGCAGTTCCAAATTTTTAGTGGAGTAATTTGGAATTAATAATTTTGATATTTTAATTAAGGTGTTAATTGAATGTCAAAATTAGTGAAGCTTAGAATTATAATGTCCATAGTTCCTCTGGACGGCTCCATTAAATTATGTGAACTTTATGATATGTTGGGTTGAGTTATTAATTTAGAATTGAGAATTCTAAATTATTTTTCATATAGAAATTAATTGGATTAACTTCTATTATACGGTGTGCTAGGGAACACACCGTAGGCATATTCCATGAGAAAAGTATATGTAGAAATTATTTAGTTGTTGGAGAAATAAATATGGGATCATGAGAGAGCCTTTCTTTCTCCCATAACGTCCCATGATAAATATATCTAACCAACAATTGGTTGTTGGATTGATATACGTAAAAGTAATTCCAAGAGTTGGAAGTGATCTTTAAATATTAATTAATTGATTAATTAATAAAAGAGGTTGATAGTTGTTAATATAAGATTCACGAGAGACAGAGAAGAACATTGGAGAACAATGATCAACCACAGATAGTTCCTCCTTCAACTTCACTTTATCTCATGAGTTGAAAATACAAAGTGAATTAAACTCAGTTGTGTAATCTCAACCCAAATCAAAAGGAACGCCCACTCGTTCGTGTTCATCATAATCTGAAGAACGTTTGAAAAGATCCGTGGTGATCAAAAGGATTTGGTGATTCGAAGGTAGTGGTGGTAAAGAACGAAAGGTAAATTCTTAATCTCCTTATTGTTCTTATTATTAAATTAATACGGGTATAGATCGCACTAACTCAATTTTTAATATATGTGATTTGATCATTATCTTGTTTCTGCTAAGATATGTGATTTGATCCTTATCTCGCTTCCGCAAACATCTCAAAGTCGTATTGAGATAACCATCAAATCCGGCAGCCCCGAGTCAACTTCTGGGCTAGCTGAGAAACCCCTGAGGCAGTTTTCAAAGGCTCTCGGTGGCTCCATGATCATACAAATACCCTCAGGCCGGCCAAAAAACCCTCGAGATGGTTCAAATCCTATGACAATCTGACGGCACCGAGTCAACTCCTAGGCCAGCCGAGAAACCTTCGAGGCAGTTTTCAAAGGCTCTCGATAGCCTCGCAATCATATGGACACCCCCAGGCTAGCCAAAAAATTTCCAAGGTAGTTCAAGTCCTATGACAATCCACCAGCCCTGAGTTCACTCCCGGGCCAATCGAGAAACCCCCGAGACAGTTTCTAAAGGCTCTCGGCGACCCCATGATCATACAGACACCCCCAGGCCAGCCGAGAGGCCTCTGAGGCAATTTAAGTCCTATCCCAATCCTAAACGGCCCTAAGTTGGACATCTAAGTGGCTGAGGAATTCCCGAGGCGATGTTTCAGGATAACGTTTGACATCGACGTTCAAAGGACACTTCAGCACTACTAGGTCCGCGCATCTATGTGCTGACTCTCCAAATGTATTCGGGAAATCGAGAGGGTGTCTTATCAAATCTAAAGGCTAAAGCTGGGACTTGATCATCAAAAGATCACAATACTACAAACAGATAAGTATACTAGTGTTGATAAGATTACTCTTTCCATTCAAAAATGATGACAATGTCTTACAAAAGGCCAACGCTAGTCGGTTACGAAATGTAAAAAGAAAAAAAGAAAAAAAAGAAAAGGAAAGGAGACATGAACTCTATAACCCGACGGATCCTTGTACACCTTCGGTATCATCATTCTCCGGGCCCTTCTCTTTCTCCGGGTCCTCCTCCTCTCATCATCTTTAGGCCGGAAGGGCTCAAGGTTGCTTAATTTGAAGGCTCGGGCCAGCCTCCTTTTGCAGCGCTCGAAGCCTTGAACAAAAGCATTGATGGCTGCCTCACTAAATTTCGAGGCAAAATCTGGAGAACTCTTATAGCACTCCACGGCCTCTTGAACTTGCAGCTCTGCAGCGGCCACTTTCTCTGCAGCCCGAGCCTCGGCGGCAGCTATCCCCTCCTTCGCTTGGGCCTCGGTGGCGGCTATGTTCTCCTTAGCCCAAGCCTTAGCGGCGGCTACCCTTTCATTAGCCTAGCCCTCGGCGACATTCAGCTCTTCCATGACATCCCAAACTTGTGCCTCGGCAACGATCATCCTATCCATGGCTGCCCGAGCTTCGGATTATGCACTATTGGCTCTGTCCTCGGCATGTTCCACTTTGCAGAGAGCCTCTGCCAATTTTTCCTTAGTCGGCCTTAGCCTCAACATGACGTCTGTCAGTTTGGCCTCGGCAACTCGGGTCCTCCTTTCAGCTTCCTCCGCCTGCTCTTGCGCTGCACGGCTTTCCTCTTGGGTTGCCCAAAGTTCGTCAACCGTCTTCAACTCCCAGGTTTGGACCTCAGCCAACTCTTTGGCTAGGATCCCTGGCTGGGTCTTTGTGGCGGCCAAATCATCCTGGACGAAAAATAGGCCATTGGACAACTGCATCAATCGACTAGTTAGACTTTAAGTCATAACCAAAGTAAAAAAGGAATCAAGACAGCAATCTTACTTGGACAGCGGCGATAAAGAGAGTATCAAATGACTCTTCGATTGGTAGGCAGCGAGCATTGCCTGAAATTTGGAAAGAATGGTGAGTCTCATGATGGATTCAGACAGTCGACTCCTCGGGGCGTTGATGGGAGGCACTTCTTCCCGCATCAATTGAGGATTCAACTGAGGAGCCGACAGGGAAATCTCCTCAACTTCCGAGGATGCCTCAGCTCTCACCTTAGGAACTGACTCACCCGTCTGCTCAAGAGCAGCAGGGGATTTACGTCTGACCAACCCATCTCGGGCCTCAGTGGGCGGGATCTCCATGGCCAGCACCCCAGCGGGAGGGATCTCCATGACCGGCACCCCGACGGAAGGGATCTCCATGGTCGGCACCCTGGGGGGAGGGATTTTCATGGCCGGTACCTCGACATGAGAGGGCTCTATGATGAGTGTCTCGATAGAAAGAACCCCCTCCTCGGCTCTTCTGTCAGCATGGCCATGGGAAGATCAAGTGGGGGCTGGGTCGACCTACCCGGTTCCCCTAGACGAGGTTTTTTGGGCGCCGCTCCCACTGCATTGTCGGCGGCCCCCAACCTTTTCCGAAGACCCTCCACTAGGAAGTCAGGAGAGAATTTCATGACTACACATAGAGACAAGAGTCAGTAAAAATAAATAAATAAATAAAAACAAAACAAAAAAGGAGAAGGTTTGATAGCACAATGCTCACCGGGTGCTGATGGAAGAGACACCGGCATTGAGGCGATCTCATGGAGGTTGTCCTCCGATAGTAGTTTTTTACTGTGAGGAATGATAGTAGACATCAAGACCATAAAGAACTCTTGGTCCCTCTCTTCAATTGATGAATTCCTATTGGGGCTAGTGTCGGGAGTGCCCCAACTTGTCCCTTCCCCATTTACATAGGCGTAGAAGTATCGGGATTTCCAATCTTTAACTTTGGAGGGAAGGTTGAGTTTCAGGGTTCTTTTGGGCCTGGAGGCAAAACTCCACCATCCGGACTTATTAGGACTGTGGAGTCTATACAGGGCCCTAAACAAAGAGGCTCGGGCAAAAACGCCATGATAATGGCAGAGTACCAAAAAGGAGTAAATAATCCAAATGGAATTCGGAGACAATTGGGTTGAGATAAGATCTACCTCTTCAAAACTAAGTGGAAAAAAGGATGAAGAGGGAGGTGGAGCCCGCTCTTAAAAAACTACTCATATAAGGCAACCCTACCAGGCCGAATGGAGGTCACCCTGTCTCAGGACAGGGTAGGACAAGGCAAATACTATTAGGTATCTCATACCGATCCTAAGATTCTTTAGTCCCTGGGTGGTCATGGTTGAGGCCAACCTCGTCGGGCCAACTAACTTATAGGAGGTAGCCAAGGATGATCCCTCGCAGTCAAATGATGATAGGAAAAAATAAATTTAGCGACAAAAAATTCCATCGCTAAAAGTATAAATTCCGTCGCTAAACTTATATATCGACGAAATTATGACGGATAAAATCTGTCTCAGAAATGCTCCTTGCAAACATTTAGCGACGGAATTCAAATCCGTCGCTAATCTTAGCGACCAAATTAGCGACAGAACAATTTCCATTGCTAATTAGTGACGGAATAATTTTCGTCACTAATTAGCGATGGATTAGCGATGGATTTTTTCTCATTACTAATTAGCGAGGGATATAATTCCGTCGCTAATTAGCAATGGATTAGCGACAGATTTGTCGTCTATTACTAATTAGCGAGGGATATAATGTCATCGCTAATTAGTGACGGATTAGCGATGAATTTTTCATCCATCGCTAATTATCGCTAATATTTTTTAATAATTTATTATTTTAATTTATTTTATTTTTATAATTTAAAATTTTAATTTAATGAAATGCAAATATTTTTTAAAAAGAAGTCATGAAATATATATTAAAATATCTTACAAACAAATGTTTTTACAATAAACTTCAAAACATGATAAATATCCAATAAAATTCAATAATCAAAATATAGTTCTACATGCTATTAGAATGAGGTGGATCTCTTTGTTGAGCTAGAGCTGAAATAATGTCAAAATGAGTCATTTCTGCTATCAGCTATCGCATCTCGAGTCAAAATTCTTCATGCATTTCTTCTCGCATCTATTACCTCTGTGACTCCAGCATAATCTGAACCTTCTATTGCATTTCTTGCTTCATTTCCTACTTAATAGTAGCATGCGCTCTGCTCTACACTAATATCCCGTGATGTGGCAGTGGAATGAAAGGAGGAGGTTGATGCGTGTCGTAGCGCAACGATTTAAACACCTTAATTTCACTATTAGGATAGCGAGAGTAAGGGATCGATTCCACAGGGACTTTAGCAATTATCTTGAAATAAACTTATAAATTTAATTAATTAGATAACTAAGTAGATAATTAATAGTGCAAAATAATAAGATATGCTCTATCTTATAAGAGCACGGCCCGTACTCGTAGATCACGGCCCATCCCTTTTAGGAATAGATCAGTCTAAATTATTTTCACTTAATTATAATTTAATAACAATTAAACATGTATAAAATTTTATTTCAATAATATTCAAAAGTGCATATTAAAATCTAAAATAGAAAAGTTTTAATTTCTAACATGCAACAAAAAGTAATAAAATAAAATGGGATCAACCAAGCCACGCGCCTAACGAGCAAAGCCTCCACGGATGCAGCGCGCCACGAGATCTCCTGGATGGGCATGAACAGAGCTTGCTTCTTCCTTCTTCACAGCTGCAGCGCTTGGATGTAATTGTCTGGGAGCAGAGCAGAGCACGGATGCAGCGCCTTCTCCACGGCCTGTCACGGACGGCTGCAGCGCTTTCTTCACCGGAACAAAGCTTTGGACGAACGAATCCTTCCCATCCCTATCTTCCAAGCCTTTGCTGCTATTTATAGAGGCCGGGATGAAGTGAAGATGCGGCATTGACACGGCATTGACACTGTTTCAAAACAGAGAACGCAACGGAAGCAACGATAATAATAAAAGAAATCTAAATAAATAATCAATAAAATTCAAATTCGAATTTAATTCGCTCAATTTGATAACTTTCAATCTAATCTATTCTTTAATTGGTGGAGAAAACGGTTAGAAATTGATTTGGATAAGAATCGTTTAAGAAAACAGAGCCGTGCGGAAGCGATGAAATCAAGTGAGAAAATCTTAAGAAATCTTCAATAAAATTCAAATTCATTCAAAAGAAATTTAATTCGTCTAATTTTATAACTTCCAATCTAATTTATTCCTTAATTAATGGAGGAAACGATTAGATTGGATTTAGAGAAGAATCGGCGGAAACAGAGGAATCAGCTGAGAAAACGATGAAGTCGGCACTTGGTTTGCCGACTTTGCTTTAAAATCCGTGCTAAATAGATAAATAAATAAAAAATCAATTCCAGGCTCATCTTAACTCCGATTTGAGTGCCGTTTGCGTCATTAAATCCCTAAAATCGAGCTCTTTAAACTGATAAGGTTTTATCAAAAATATTATATAAAATATTAAAATATTAAATAAAAATATGTACGTTAAATTATTAATTAATAGGTTTAATGATAATTATTTATGCGTTTATCACTCCCCCCAACTTGAATCTTACTCGTCCTCGAGAAAATAATAAATTTAGAAATATGTACCAAGTTAGTCTAAGAATTGATAGTTATCTTATAGTTTTTTTTTAATTAATTTTTTTTTTAAATCATAAAGGAGGTACTTCATTGGATTATTAAGTTTTTTTTTTTTTTAGTGATAAAGTGTAGTCCATAAGAATTTATAGAAGTCTTTCTTCACCAACTTTCCACTTCTCTGATTAAGTCTTCTAACTTAATTCGGGTTGGGTGTAATGTCTGTTGTACTTTTGATTCTTTATTTATTTATTTATATGTAAAGTCAGTGCAATGTCCTAACCCCTTGCTTTCTAATTAACCCTTGTAGCGAGCTTTAGGCCAATGGCTCCCAAACCAATTGGTTTTAGGGCATTAGGTATAAAATACCCTCGGACTTACTTACTCGAGTTAAAAAGGCTTTAGGCAAGACTAACTTTACTTAGGTTCTTTTACATTCTCACCTTTTTACAACAACATCACTTTCTTAGGTGACGGGGCTCGGTTACTCAGTGAAAAATGCTAAGAACCTAATCTATTAACTTTAAGAGAGATTTTTTTTTTTGAATAATATTTTCACCCATACCCTTATTAAGTAGATTGTACTATTAAGATCAGTGGTCAGAAGGGTCTGAAATTATTCTAAAAATTATTCTGGGCTAAACCCTACCTTTTATTAGGTTTACTTAATAATTTATTCCTCGGTATTTCAAAAATAATAATCTAACCATTAATTCATTAATAGACTGCTTGATTAACTTCAAATCGAGACAGAATTTGGTACACACATCTGATTATAGTTTTACTCGAGGATTTATTTTCTTTTCCTCCTCTCCCCCCAACTTAATTTCCATTGTCCCTAATGGAAGAAAAATAATAATAATAATTTCAAGGAAAGATACTACCTGGTAGAGTATTTGAAGGTTGGAAGTTTCATTGTTGTCATCTTCTCTGCTTCTGTTGCTCTTCTCTGGTCATACTAAAAAAAAACACACTAAAAGAATAGAAAGTTAAAAATAACTAATAAACTGGGTTACCTCCCAAGAGCGCTAAGTTTAAAGTCTTCAGCCAGACTATGCTACTTATTATGATAGTGTTGGGTTCACAAGATCAATTGATTCAACAACTTCTCCATCATTAATTTCTTCTATATATGGTTTCAATCGCTGGCCATTTACTTTGAATGTATTTCCTTGCTTAGGGTCTTTAAGCTCTACAGCTCCATAGGGAAATACTTGAGTTACTATAAAAGGTCCATTCCATCGTGAACGAAGTTTTCCAGGGAAAAGGTGTAATCTTGAATTGTAAAGCCATACCTTTTGATGTGGTTCAAAAATTTTTCTTCTAATAAATTTGTCATGATATGCTTTGGTTCGTTCTTTATAAATTTTTGAGCTCTCATATGCCTCATTTCGTAGTTCTTCTAACTCATTCAATTGAAGTTTTCTATTGGCGCAACGATTTAAACACCTTAATTTCACTATTAGGATAGCGAGAGTAAGGGATCGATTCCACAGGGACTTTAGCAATTATCTTGAAATAAACTTATAAATTTAATTAATTAGATAACTAAATAGATAATTAATAGTGCAAAATAATAAGATATGCTCTATCTTATAAGAGCACGGCCCGTACCTGTAGATCACGGCCCGTCCCTTTTAGGAATAGATCAGTCTAAATTATTTTTACTTAATTATAATTTAATAACAATTAAACATGTATAAAATTTTATTTTAATAATATTCAAAAGTGCATATTAAAATCTAAAATAGAAAAGTTTTAATTTCTAACATGCAACAAAAAGTAATAAAATAAAACGGGATCAACCAAGCCACGCGCCTAACGAGCAGAGCCTCCACGGATGCAGCGCGCCACGAGATCTCCTGGATGGGCACGAACGGAGCTTGCTTCTTCCTTCTCCACAGCTGCAGCGCCTGGATGTAATTGTCTGGGAGCAGAGCAGAGCACGGATGCAGCGCCTTCTTCACGGCCTGTCACGGACGGCTGCAGCGCTTTCTTCACCGGAACAAAGCTTTGGACGAACGAATCCTTCCCATCCCCTATCTCCCAAGCCTTTGCTGCTATTTATAGAGGCCGGGATGAAGTGAAGACGCGGCATTGACATGGCATTGACACTGTTTCGAAACAGAGAACGCAACGGAAGCAACAATAATAACAAAAGAAATCTAGATAAATAATCAATAAAATTCAAATTCCTTCTAAAGGAATTTAATTCGCTCAATTTGATAACTTTCAATCTAATCTATTCTTTAATTGGTGGAGGAAACAGTTAGAAATTGATTTGGATAAGAATCGTTTAAGAAAACAGAGCCGTGCGGAAGCGATGAAATCAAGTGAGAAAATCTTAAGAAATCTTCAATAAAATTCAAATTCATTCAAAAAAAATTTAATTCATCTAATTTTATAACTTTCAATCTAATTTATTCCTTAATTAATGGAGGAAACGATTAGATTCAATTTAGAGAAGAATCGGCGGAAACAGAGAAATCAGCTGAGAAAACGATGAAGTCGGCACTTGGTTTGCCGACTTCGCTTTAAAATCCGTGCTAAATAGATAAATAAATGAAAAATCAATTTCAGACTCATCTTAACTCCGATTTGAGTGCCGTTTGCGTCATTAAATCCCTAAAATCGAGCTCTTTAAACTGATAAGGTTTTATCAAAAATATTATATAAAATATTAAAATATTAAATAAAAATATGTACGTTAAATTATTAATTAATAGGTTTAATGATAATTATTTATGCGTTTATCAGAGGTACTAGTGTAGAAATATGATGCCTTGGTGCCCATCCCATATACGCGCTATTTTTTTTTGCCATCAGCCGCTTCTAAAAATAACTACCTCAAATCTAGCTTATATGACTCATTGGATCCCTCCACTGAGCAGTCTCTCTAAGGGCCTGCACTCGATCCTACAATACAAATTTTGACACGAAATAATATTACAACATCATTAACATGACCAATCTAGCATAAGACATATTACATATTTAATATTAAATTAAAATTTTGGCAGAATTTCATATATAACATCATTAACATGACCTCAAGTATGAGACATCTATCAACCAATCAAGCACAAGAGAGATTAAATATTTAAGATCAAACTAAAATTATAAGTAACCTGGCCTCATCTATGAGGTCTCAAATAACCAATCAACCACAAGAAATACATTTTTAACAAAGCCATTTGTACCTCATCACATTTTTAACTTAATTATTAGGATTTAACCTAAAACTCAAGCCTATAGAAGTCCTTCACATCATTAGGCACAGTCTTCCATGCATGTCCTTTGTCACTCGAATGGAGCAAAAAATTTCAGGTAATAGCCGCAAAAGCTGCATGAGACTGAAGAAAACTCTCACTATGCATAAAACGCAAATAAACCATACTTCAAAATAGAGCAATAACATAATAAAATCAAATCAAATATCAACTCCACCATCAAACTTATTTAAACAAAATCTTAACAAAATAGAGCAATAAAATAAAATAACAATAAAAGAAAGTAAAGAGAAGGAATCAATGATAAATAAGATCCAAAGAAAAAATCATACCAAGGATCAGAGAGGTGGCAAAATTCTTCTGCAATCGTTGGTGCTGTTACTCTTCCCTTTCTAGCTCCGAAAGATGAAATAGTTGACGTGTTATCTCTAACTGGAGGTCAGCTGAAGATACCTACAAGTTGAATATTTTGAGTGTTTCAAAAGGTTGGATAACTGGAAGGACATCATATTTATTTTTACAAAATTACTGGGTTCTTTTTTAAATATCATTTGAGCTATGCGGAATTATCGTAGCTCAATTGTTTGTTTTAAATAATCTCCAAAACCATCCTATGTTATCGGGCATATTTGATTCAAGGGAGTAGAAGGAAAATTATCACAAAAGATAAAAATTTATCCTACTTTATGGGGTGAGTACATTGTAGGCTTAATTTATATAAAATAATATGAATATATGTATATGTAGACCTTTCTAAATGCATCAATTAATTTGGATTCTAAGAATAATGTTTGGATGCATATATTGCTTTATTCAAAAGTTTTTCTTTTTAATTAGTTCTAACTACCATATTGCAATTTATATATGTCATGCATGCCGACTTGCTTGCCTTGTATCATAAAATCCTTGTGTTGCTAATTATTTAACCACAAAATTAGTTAAAAATATATTTATCCCCTACCATGAATAATATCCCACGTCTAAACTAATAAAGCAAGGCATTGTCATGCAATAGCAATTCTAAATATTATTAATAAAGAGCCAGTGAGAGACTTGCATTTAGCCAATTTATTTCATCTATTTCTCATATAATAGCAAATATCAATCGGATGTTTATGCTTCAATGCACACTGACCAAAAGCATGAAGAGTATCAAACGTGAGGGTGCTCCATTCCAAAATATCAAATTAATTAACAATGTAATTGCACATTCCAAAACATTATGATCATGTTTATCGCTTTCTATAACTTTTTATACATTTATTATTAACAATGTAACTGCACATTCCAAATCAACTGTTACTTGGATAAGTAAGATGATCTAAAACCCTAGACACTTACACTTGATTTTATATGACGATCTAAATTCTTGATCCAGTTAGCTCATGAATTTAAAACCGAACATACTAATAAATAACTTGAACGAAGAGAAAAAAACAAAAACAAAAGCCAACCATTTCCGCAAGAACTATCAAAAATCCAGGATAGATGCACAGGCCAAAGAACGTATAACCAAAAAAAAGGCTAATATCAAAATTATTAAATTATCCAAACCCCCTAGGCACACCATGACCATACTAATTTAATTAGACATCGAAACCCTAGATTCAACTCAAGAAACTAAAAATAAATAATCGACTCACAGGCAACTATCCTTTTCCTAAAGATCGATCAAAACCATAATCCAATAACATCAAATAGATCTAGATGCACCCTTAAAATACCCTAATTGAACAATTGAAACCATAGATCGGATACAATATCATATTAATTAGAAAAAAAATATACGCAAAGGGATGAGAATACCTTGAGAGAGCTGGGGTGGGAGACGAAAGAGTGATTGAAGGGGAGCACTCCCAGAAGAACAGGGTGGAGGTCATCCATGGATTTAAGATTAGTCATCCATTTTTTTTTCTAACCAACAGTCGTTGCCGGATCTGATTTCTATGAGATGCCCAGTTGATAATCTTGGCCTAAACACCCTTAAATCCAATGAAACCTTCTTGAAACAGAGGTAAAACAGGGCTAAAATCAAAATCTACACTCCGGTCCACCAGATTTGAGGAGCAAAATGACAAATCGTGGTTGATTACCAGAGTTAAAACCTTCGTAAAGTAGAGCATGGCATAATCACTTTTTAAATCGTTGAAACTTGGCAAACATGAACAACCAGTCGGTGAGATTATGGACCGCAAGGTTTGAAATAAGGAGGAGATGAGAATGGAAGTTTATCGACGATGAATTGGTGATCGGACCGGAGGAAGAAGGCTCCACTCTTCTATTGGGGTTGAGGATGGAGACGAGCAGCCGATTCGACCAAGCTTTGGAGATGAGTAGCCGATTCGATATATTCGGGAGGAAAATGGGGAGATCCATGGTTTGAGGGGAAAAAGAAACCCCAGCGTTCGGGAGAGAAATGGGAAGATTCACGGTTTGAGGGGATAGAGAAACCCCAGCGTTTTGGAGAGAAATGGGGAGATCTACGAATTGAGGGGAAAAAGAAACTCTAGCGCGACAACAATAAAGAAGCTTAGCGATGGAACTTTTTCCATCGCTAAACCCAAAAAAAAAAAGAAGCTTAGCGATGAAAATTTCGCTAAACTCCAGGCACGAAAAAAAAGCTTAGCAACTAAAATTGTTCCATCGCTAAACCTAGGAACAAAAAAAAAAAGCTTAGCGATAGAAATTTTTTCGTCACTAAACCCTAAGCACAAAAAAAGAGAGAGCTAAAATCAGGATAAAAAGAATTGAAACTTAGCAATAAAAAAATTTTGTCACAAAAATCATGATAAAAAAAATTTAAACTTACCGACAGAACATATCCGTCGCTAAAACTAGGGTAACAAAAATAAAACTTAGTGACAAAGCTTTCCCACTAATCCGTCACTAACATTAGTGACGAAAAATTTCCATTGCTAAAATTAAGATAAAAAAATGTAGCGACGGAAATATTTCATCGCTAAAAAATAGAGTAAAAAAATTAAACGTAGCGATGAAATATATTTTTGTTGCTAAAATCAGGGTAAAATAATTTAAACTTAGCGACGGAAATTATTCGTCGCTAAAACTAAGGTAAAAAAAAGTAGTGATGGAAATGTTTCATCGCTACTCCATCACTAACGTTAGTGATGGGAATATTTCATCGCTAAAATCAGGATAAAAAAATAAACTTAGCGATAGAAATTTTTCGTCGCTAAAACCAGGTTGAAAAAAGACTCAATGATGAAAATTTTTCATCACTAATCCGTCGCTAAAGTTAGTGATGAAAATTTTTTCTCGCTAATTTGATGCTAAATATTTTTGTTAGCGATGGAAACATGTCCGTCGCTAAAATAATATATTTCTATTACTTTCACTCGCTGATCCGTCGCTGATCGAAGCTATTTGCTACGAATGTAAATCCGTCGCTAAATTCTGTCGCTATTCTGCTCTTTCTTGTAGTGTAGGGGAACGAGAAGGAAATCGATCCCTAAATGGTGAAGAAGGGATTCTGGGCGATCCCTGAGTCACAATTGTTGGACCGTTGTGGATGGATATACCACCAAGGGCCCAATGCCATGCCTGTAGGATCTCGTCCCGAAAGGGTTCACCCATGGGACCCTTACCTTTTCTATCATGATTAGACTCCATGAGAAGGAAAGAAAGGATGTAAAAAAAGCAAAGAGAACTAACTTGAGGACCAGGGGAGAAAACACAAGAACTCGGGGCTCAGGGGGCGCAAAGAGAGCAATGGAGGTGGAGAAATTAGAAAGGGCAAATGGGACAAATCAGAAAGGGCAGACGACCTTTTATACATCATGCTTGAAAAAATGTTCCGCTTACAACGATTCCACGTGGGAACCCTTGACTGGAGCTAATTATTCGACTGCACATAACTCCTCAAGGGGAGGCGTAGGTGATGTTTGAAAAGGATATTCGCCTCTGATGCTGCCTCTTAAATGATGAAAAGACTTTGAAGAGACTCCACCGTCTCATAGGTGCGTGCCCGCCTCTGCTAAATTATGGCGCCCAAAACCTTATACAAAGTAAGAAATTTTACGCTCCTTTCTCTTGATAAGTATTCCGCACATGAAGCATCAAGACACAGGAGCGAGGGGGCATATATGATGTAGCTGAGAAGTGCCACGTATAAAGTTAATGGCCAAAAGTCATCCAAGCGGCCCCGGCTCCACTTCTAGGCGGCCCCGGCTCCTGGCGGCCCTGGCTCCAGGCGGCCCTCGGCTCTAGTTGGCCCCACTTTTATGCGGCCCTGGCTCTAGACGGCCCCATTTCAAGGCGATCCCAACTCCAGGCGGTCCCACTTTCAGAATAATCTTCAGCTTCTTATGCAAGCCTTTGTTTCTATTCAGGTCGGGCCCATCGACCGTCACTACCTCATATATGTCTATAAAGACAAGTTCTATGACCCTGACACAAGTCTTAAAAGTCATCATTCATCATGAGGTTTTAATGATATGGATCATATGAGCCCCAAAAAGTCATCATCAGTTGAAAAAAGTACCAATCATCCGGTTCGAACGAGACAGATCTCCGCTAATTCTGATATCCCATTTCGAAAGCCAAGGCTTATCATAAGATTCCAAGGCTTCTCAAGAAAGCTTCTTAGAACCCCATGCATAGTCTATCATAGAGTGTTGTATGACTCGTTCTTCACAAATAAAAAGGAAGAGAGCTACGTGTATCTATAAAATAGGTAAGAACCCCTAGCCGAGGTATGAATATTGAAGCACATAGAAGTTTTATCTTCTTCTTCCTAACTATCCTTATCTCGAGATTCTTGAAGCACATGGCTGTGATTTCGATTCCTAACTTGAGCATTGGAATTGTTGAGGGGTAAAATCGCTATGCATTAATAATCGTGTTCATGGCTAAGGCTAGCCTTGATTCCTATCCGCTATGCAACACCCGCCAGAGATAGATCAACCTCAGTAGGTCGGAGTGCCCTAGCCCCCACCGAGCCAAGAGTTCCCAAGGCGTGGGCTATCGTCTCTCGGCCCCTCGAGCCGAGCTATCATCTCTCGGCCCTTCGAGCCGAGCTATCGTCTCTCGGCCTCTCGAGCCAAGCTATCGTCTCTTGGCCCCTCGAGCCGAGCTATCGTCTCTTAGCCCCTTGGCCAAGCTATCGGCTATCGTCTCTCGACCCCCTTGAGTCGAGCTATCATCTATCGTCTCTCGGCCCCCTCGAGCCGAGCTACCGTCTATCGTCTCTCATCCCCCTTGAGCCGAGCTATCATCTCTCGGCCCCTCGAGCCAAGTTATCGTCCATCATCTCCTGGCCCTAACTAAGCCATTCCATCACCCTGCCCTTCTAGCCGATCTCTTCTATTACTCAGCCTAGCCGAGCGATACTTATACCTCTACAGAATTCAACGCAGAATGCTTAAAATAGTAAGATTCCAAATGGGAATCATATCTGAAAGTGGCTTAGAGCCCTGGAGCCCATGCCCCCACCGAATCTTGAGATGTCAACGAGCTCTCCCAGCCGTCGATCTTCTAACTAACCAGATACGAATCCTACCGATCTCATAACAAACTGGATTCAGATCTCAACGGCCTTCGGACCCACGACGCTCCCAAACAACCAGGTGATCCTCTATAAATTCCACCGCCTTAGATCCCCTCAGGTACGCCATCTCTGGTGCGCACACTCGCTCACTGCCTTTGTTTTCCGCCATTATCGCTCTGCTCAGAGCCCTGGAAGAGACTCTTCAGTGAGAGTCTTCTCCTCATTTTTGTTGACTGTCAATCTCCACTGACTTGAGCGTCGGAGGGTCGTCCATGGAGGGCCACCCCCAACGCCTCTCGCATGAGGATTGTTTTGCAGGTCCGCCCAGGAGGAAGCCCATCTCGAAGCCGAGCGCGCCCGAGTCGGAGGACAAGATTTCAGCAGCAATAAATTGGCGCTAGAGGAAGGGCCATCAAGTTCCTAAAAACTTATGATCCAAAAGATAAGGATCTCAGTCTGCAAGAAAACTCCTCCCATGGCCAACCAGAAAAAGGCTACCTCTGAAGTCAGAGATCATGTCGCTTCTCAAAGGCCTGATCCAGTGAGTAGTGTCGCGCCGCCACCACCGCCAGTCGAGACTCCATCGCCGCCGTCGGCCCTGGTGACCCAGGACCAGTTCGCCTTACTGGTTTAGCAGGTCCAGGCCCTGGCCCACCTGATTCAGGGGCGCTCTGAAGCCCCCCATCCGGCTGCTCCTACTCCTCACCTTTTTGAGGAGAATGCAGCCCCCGCTCATCCAACGATCTCTTCTTCCAACCCGCATGGGGTTGCGAACCCCTCGCCATCCCAGAGAAGCTGAGCTAGCTCCCCAATGAGCCCGCATCAAAGATCTCCCTAGATCCTGGCAGGCCCGATCTCTCTCCCCGATGTATTCTTGCCATGATTCAACACCGTCTCAGTACTCTCCTTGTCCTGCACCTTCTGCTCTTCCTGACGAAGAGATCCGCTGCCAGCTCCAAGAAATGCGTTAAGAGCTTGACGCCGTCAAGCAAGCCCATCCGCTTCAAAATAAAGCGGAGCAGGGCATTCCCTTCTCTAAAAAGATCATGGAGGAAGTGATTCCCTCCCACATCAAGCTGCTGCCATCGAGCCTTATCATGGCTCCTCTGACCTCGACGATCATTTCAGCAGCTTCCGATCAATAATGATGTTCCATGGGGCATCAGATGCGATCCTCTGTCGCACCTTCCCTTCCACCCTCAGAGGATCTGCCCGAACTTGGTTCAATGCTTTGAAGCCAGGTTCTTTTGATTCATTTGACGAGCTGAGCTGCCTTTTCATCAGCCAGTTCGTTAGTAGCCGCCGCTGTCGATGGAGATCCGACTCCCTCTCTGAGGTTAAGCAGAGAGAGGGAGAGTCCCTGAAGAAGTATCTTGGCCGTTTCAACACGGCCATGCTGGAGGTGGACCACCTTAATCATGAGGTGGCCATGTCCGCCCTAGCAGGTGAAGTATTGAAGGAGAGCGACTTTTACTTAGCCTTGGAGGTTAGCTACCCTCCAAACCTCTCCGACATGATAGCCCTGGCAGACAAGTATGCCAGAGTCGAAGAGTCACGGAGAGCCGTCCGAGCCGAGCTAACGAAGAAGAAGGAGCCCAAGGGCTCGATAAACACCGACCTGCCCGCCGGCCAAGTCCGCCTCGCCGCCAGAGGATTCCCCAGCTGCCGCCAAGAAACCGCACTCGGAGCCCACCTAGGAGGTTCCACCGGTTCACTCCGCTCACTGCTCCAAGAGCGGAGATCCTCATGGAAATCGAGCGCCAACTCCCTCGACCTCCTCCTCTCAAGGGAATGCGGCCCTGAGAGATCCCGCAAAATATTGCCGCTACCACCGCGACCATGGCCACGACACTGAAGAGTGTTAGCAACTAAAGAATGAGATTGAAAGGCTCATCCAGCGGGGTAGACTGGATCGGTTCAAAGGAGCCCCCAAGCCAAGAAACGGGGGTGATCGCCGGCCTGAGCCCCAGCAACAACCTCCTCCTTTTCCAAATCCTCCAGTCGCTGGCCACATTAACGTGATTGAGGCGATCAGTAGTCCTTCAGGCGGGAGGGACGATGAAGAAGGTCCGGTGCCGAAGAAAGTACAACCTGATGATATCTCTTTCTCCAATGATGACTTCCAGGAGATACAGTTCTCGTATGATGATGCGCTGGTTGTATCTCTTTATTTAAACAACTATGATATAAGCCGAATTCTAATTGATAGTGGAAGCTCCATCAATGTTTTGTACCTTGAAGTGTTTGAAAAGATGAAGCTTCTCATGGAGAGTCTTCGAGCCGTGGACTCCACCCTAATGGGGTTCACCGGCGACGTCATTATCCCGGAGGGGGTCGTCACCTTGACGGTCCGTGCGGGGACCTGGCCCCGCGTGGCCACTGTGTATGCAGATTTTCTGGTGACCAGGCTATGGTCACCCTACAACGCAATCTTGGGAAGACCCGGCCTAATGTCTCTCAGAGCCGCCGTCTCCATCCCCCATCTTGTTATGAAGTTCCCTACCGAGCGAGGGATAGGTGTAGTTCGAGGAAGCCAAGTAATAGCTCGGCAGTGTTTCGTCACCAGCCTGCAATCCAGACTGCCTGAGGTCAATGGACTAGACGCTAGAAAGGATTTTGCTGAGCAGCAAGGAGAACCAGCCGAAGAGCTGGAGGAAGTACCACTGGATGAAGCTCGGCCTGACCGAACCATAAGGATCGGGTTGCTGCTGAAAGGGAAGCCCCGGCTGGAGCTGATCGACTTTCTTCGAAGGAATGCTGATGTCTTCACCTGGTCAGCCTCAATATGCCTGGGATTAGTCCAAACATCCTTATCTACCGTCTTAATGTGGATGAGATATTTCGACCCGTAAAGCAGAAGAAAAGGAGCTTCGCCCCTGACTGGTAGAGAGCGATTGAAGAGGAGCTGGATAAGTTCATCAAGGTGAACTTCATTCGAGAAGTAAATTATCCGAGCTGGCTGTCCAATGTTGTCATGGTGAAAAAGTCGAATGGCAAATGGCAAATCTGCATCGACTTCACCGATCTTAATAAAGCATGCCCGAAGGACAGCTTTCCTCTCCTCCGGATCGACCAGCTCGTGGATGCCACTTCCGGCCATCAGATGCTGGCTTTCATGGACGCATATTTAGGCTATAACCAAATTCGAATGGCGCCCGAGCATGAAGAAAAGACTGCCTTCATAACTGACCGAGGTACCTATTATTACCGAGTCATGCCTTTCGGTCTGAAGAATGCAGGTGCCACCTACCAAAGGCTGGTGAACAAGGTCTTCAAGGAGCAAATCGGTCGGAACATGGAGGTATACATTGATGACATGCTGGTCAAAAGCAAGGAAGCTTCCCAGCATATCGAAGACCTCTCGGAGATCTTTGCGACACTCCGAAAATATCAGATGAAGCTCAATCCGACAAAGTGTGCTTTCGGCGTCATCTCGGGAAAGTTTCTGGGCTTTATGGTTTCTCAGCGAGGCATCGAAGCCAACCCGCAGAAGATTCAAGCCCTCCAGCAAATGGTGCCCCTGGCATCTATTAAAGAAGTCCAGCGCCTGACCGGAAGGATTGCGGCCCTCAACCGCTTCATAGCTCGGTCGGCCTAGAGGAGCCTCTCTTTCTTTAAAGCTCTCTGATCCGCTAAGAACTTCCGATGGACTCCTGAATGCCAAAAATCATTTGAAGACCTCAAGAAGTATCTTGGCTCACCACCTCTCCTCGGTAGCCCAAATATGAGAGAGATGCTATTTTTGTACCTGGCAGTTTCAGAAGGCACAATTAGCTCGGTCTTGGTCAGAGAAGAGAAGAAGACCCAAAAGCCAATCTACTATATCAGCAAACTGCTTCGAGACGCCGAGACGAGGTATACCCGAATTGAGAAACTAGTTTTGGCCCTGATAATGTCAGTTCGAAGGTTGCGACCATATTTCCAGGTGTATTCTGTAACAGTCCTCACCGACCAGCCCATCAAGGCGGTGGTCCACCGCCCTGAGACATCAGGAAGAATGGCAAAGTGGGCCGTTGAATTAAGCGAACATGATATTCGATATCAGTCTCGTCCGGCCATCAAAGCACAAGTTCTAGCCGACTTCCTCCTTGAATGCACTATCCCAGAAGATGGCTCCATTCCGGACTCCTCCGAGCATCCAAAGTCGAGCGCCCTGTGGTTGCTTTATGTCAACGGATCCTCCAACGCCAATGGCTCCGGTGCTGGTCTAGTCCTCACCATCCCAGAGGAGGCGACCTTCGAGTATGGCATTAGATTCTCCTTTCCAGCCTCTAACAACAAGGCTGAGTATGAAGCTCTGCTCACCGGACTCCGAATCGCCCATGATCTGAAAGTGAAGAAGCTAAATGCCTTCACCGACTCTCAGCTGGTAGCTGGTCAAGTGCGGGGCGAGTTTGAAGCTCGAGAGCCAAATATGACTCGGTATCTCCAAGAGGTGCGGAACCTACTCTCTCACTTCTCTGAATTTGAAGTTATTCAGATCCTCAGATCCGAAAATGCTCGTGCCGACCTATTATCCCGGCTAGCAACTGCGGAGTCGATGGACTTTGAGCGAAAGTTCCTCTTGAAAATCCTGGAAAGGCCTAGCATCGCGGAGGTAGACCGAGTAATGCAGATTGAGGTCGAACCGTCTTGGTTCGACCCTATATTAAAGTATCTTAAAGAAGGGTCACTCCCAGCCGACCACAGGAAAGCAAGGAAGCTGAGACTGCAAGCTACCCACTATATGCTAATCGACGATCAGCTCTATAAGCGGTCCTTTTTCATACCGCTGCTCAGATGCCTCCGCCCATTGAGGCCGATTATGCTCTATGGGAGGTGCATGAAGGAATTTGCGGCAATCATCTAGGAAGTCGATCTCTATGCCATAAGGTGCTTCGTCAGGGATATTACTGGCCAACCATGTAAAAGGATGCCGATAATATCGTCCGAGTTGTGACCCATGCCAGAGGCACTCCAACATTCAGAGGCTCCCTTCCACCAGTATGGTCCCTATTTTCTCCGCTTGGCCCTTTGCTAAGTGGGGGATGGACATTCTCGGCCCTTTTCCCCTCGCCACTGGACAGAGGAAGTTCTTATTTGTCGCCATTGATTACTTCATTAAGTGGGTCGAGGCTGAAGCAGTTGCCCAAATAACCGAAGCTCAGGCCAGGGATTTCGTGTGGAAATCCATCATTTGCCGTTTTGGTCTCCCGCATACCATCATCACCAACAATGGAAAGCAATTTGATAATCCCAAATTCTGAGAGTTTTGCGAGGATCATGGCATTAGTCATCGCCTCACCTCAGTAGGGCATCCGCAAGCTAATGAAGAAGCCGAGGTAACAAACTGGACCTTACTTCAAGGGATTAAAGCCCGGCTCGCTAGAGCCCGAGGCAGATGGGCGGATGAGCTTCATCATGTTCTATGGGCCTATCGCACCACCCAGAGAATCTCCACTGGCGAAACCCCGTTCTGGATGGCCTTTGGCACGGAAGCCGTAATCCCTGTGGAGATAGGCCTTTCCTCTCCGCGAGTGGAAAGCTACTCAGAAGAGGCTAACGACGAGCAGCTCCGCACCAGTCTCGACTTGGTGGAAGAGATCAGGGAAAAGGCTCGAATTAGAATGGCCGCGTACCAGCAAAGAGTGGCCCGTTATCATGCCTCCAGAGTCAAAGGTAAATCCTTCTCGCTTGGCGACCTTGTCCTTCGGAAAACATTCATCTCCAAACCGCTAGAGCAAGGAAAGATCTCGCCGAACTGGGAAGGCCCCTACCAAGTAGCAGAAGTCATTGGACCTAGCACCTACAAGCTCCAGGATCTAAGCGGGAAATCCATTCCTCGGACGTGGAACTCGGACAATTTCTGCATATACTATCAGTAGGGTACGCCTCTTTGACTTGCCCTGTTTATAACTTTGGCATAGTATTCCTATTATCTACGATATGGTCGCTTCTTTGAAAAAGATGTAATGAGAAACGGATACCTCTAGCTCACTCTTGGTATAACCGAGCTATTTCTCCGAGCTTTCAATTGCATCTTTGAACCTCGACTGGTTCAGGCCTTACTTTATAAAGACTCGGTACGGCCGAGCGCCCCCAGTATTATTAAGAGCCGAACAATCTCCGAAACTTAGCTCGGATTCGGGCCGCTTACAAGCCCCGGCCGACCTAAGCGATCTCCAAAGTCTTGTTCGGATTCGGACAGCTTACAAGCCTCGGCCGACCTAAGCGATCTCCAAAGTTTAGCTCGGATTCGGGCAGCTTACAAGCCCCGGCCGACCTATGCGATCTCCAAAGTTTTGTTCGGATTCGGGCAGCTTACAAGCCCTGGCCGACCTAAATGTTCTCCTAAACTTCGTTCGGATTCGGGCCGTTTACAAGCCCCGGCCGACCTAAGCGATCTCCAAAGTTTCGTTCGGATTTGGGCCGCTTACAAGCCCCGGCCGACCTAAGCGATCTCCAACATTTCATTCGGATTCGGGCTGCTTACAAGCCCCGACCGACCTAAACGTTCTCCTAAACTTTGTTCGGATTTGGGCCGCTTACAAGCCCCGGCCGACCTAAGCAATCTCCAAAGTTTCGTTTGGATTCGGACCGCTTACAAGCCCTGGCCGACCTACGCATCTCCAAAGTTTTGTTCGGATTCAGGCCGCTTACAAGCCCCGTCTGACCTACGCGATCTCCAAAGTTTCATTCGGATTCGGGCAGCTTACAAGCCCCGGCCGACCTATCGGTCTCCAAAACGCATAACATGGTTCGATGGAGACAAACATCTTGAGGATGGCAGCGAAAATAGAAGTTGCCAAAAAACCTCCCTTGTTTATCATAAAAGAAACAACAAAGAGGAAACGAAAAGATAAAAAGAACCCTCACAGGGGCTTAGCGTCTTTCCCAGGAGCCACCGAGCCCTCCTCGCGCCGAGCCAACTCGGCGACCTGTTGACGAAGGGATGCTATTTCCCCTTCCTGCTGGCTGATAACACGGCGAAGGAGCTCGACCTCTCTCATCGAAATGGCCAAATATCTCTCGGCCGTTCTCTGAAGCTGCTTATGGCTCGCGAACGCCGACGCCAGAACCATCCTATCAGCAGTCACTGCAACGCGGCTCCTCCGAGAGTCCTTGCGGCCGTTAGCGCTGCCGTTCGGCCCTTGGGTCGATCGCCTTTCGCCGCTAGAGGCCATATCCACACTCGAGAATCGTTGGGAGACTAGCTGAAAGGATGACTGGCACAGGCATCCCTTTGGTCCATATTTAAACCACTCCTGGCGAGTATCTCGATCACTCGAGTCATTAATCTCGGCCCGTGGAAACTCACCACGCATTATCGCCTCAGTAGGCGCTTGCGGGAGACAAGGGGTTGTGCCCCCTCATCGAGGAAGATCGGGAAGCATCGACGAGGAGTGCGGGGAACTCCTCCTTTTTTTCTAGGGACCAGGCTCCCTCCGGTTTGCCAAACCCTTCTAAAATGAATGTCCTCGAGAACCTGCCAGACTCCCTTGAATTGGGCATCCTGGAAAAGACGCGTCAGCAATCAGCGCTAGCTCGCCTCCCTTGAGGATAGCCAAGTCATAAACTTCGGACGCCCCCATGCGTTGCTCGGATAATCCTCATCCTCTTTGGCAGCCTGCACCAGAATCTACATTTGCTACAAGAGACAAGCAAAATATACCTCAGCAACAACCGAGTGATATCCTCCGTACCTCGGCAACAACCGAGTGATATCCTGGAGCTTCGGCTTAGTCGAATAATCTTTCCATCGCTCTGATGCGACTAAGGCATCCTATTATACCTCGGCGGGGGCAAACGACTCCCATTACTCAACAGCAAAGGCATGTCACGAACTGTCTTTCCCTGCCGAAATACCCACCTCAATAAACGATATCATACCTACCTCATGAGTCCACAGGATTGCCTAGGTCCCTCTTTGACTCAATCATGGATATATGCTATCTCCGCTGAGGACCGGACACTGGCCTTAGCAAGAACTAAGCCGCGATAGCACTACCGAAATATGCTACGGCATAAAAAGCATAATATGGGAGTAAAAACTCTCAGCACAGAGGAGGCAGAGACTAAAGAAAGGAAGAATGAAAACTTTCTTTATTTCCTTATCAAAAGAAAAGTTACAATCTCCTACGATGAGTTACAAGTGCATCAAAGCACAGGAAATAAAAACGAGTACATAGCTCGGCCGAACTGCTTCAATCAGCTTCAGTTAACAATGATGCTTCGGCATCCGACTGAAAAGATCAGGCGACCAGCCAGCTCACCCTGATGGATAGCAAGGCCGGCTTCCCACGGGTCCTCTGGATGAACTAAGGGATCCAAAAAGAGGCATAGACCCATGGATGCATATGCTGAGGAAGCTTCCCCCTGGGTGGGATGCTGGGCTGCAGGCCGCTGCCCAATTCAGAGAGCTAGGGGACCATCAGCCCCACACTGCTCTCAACTCCCTCTCCACGCGGTAAAGGATTCCCCTCAGAGAAGAGCCGAGAATCCAGCCCGAGGGAGAAGGAAGTCCGTGCGTGCTATGGGGGTGCCTGTGCACTTCCTACCCTGCGACCCCCATAGCCAAACTACAAAGGACACAAAGGAAGCGCATATGTGCGCTCTCCTTGTGATCTCTGTAGACCTCCTGTGTGCTCTCCATGTGATCTCCGAAGCTCCTCCCTTGAGGACGAGCCGCTCTTCAATGACTCCTTCATCACCCCAACTATTTGAGGGAAGATGACTTGCAAAAGGAAAACTCAGTCCCTCCACTCTAAGCCCCGGGGATACAGACATCATGAAAATTTTCACAGTTTGCATAGAAGAAAACTATGGGGATGGCCTAACCCGGCCCCTTCCTCCCCTTCTTATAGGCGAAATGAACTGGGAGCAGGAATTAAAGTAGAAAGCCCCGAGATTCAAAATGCCATATCCACGTTGCCATGTGGCCTCACAGGATGAAAAGAGCACCCTTCTATGCACGCCAAACGCATCTCTCAGTCCATGACGTACGCCGAAGGATCTCTTCTGATCCCGGATCATGGGTTATAATTGCAGAAAATTGCCCGCTGATCTTAAAGATACGGGCAGACCTGGGAAATCGCCCAGTGAAAATGACACCCTCCAATGGCAAACGAGAGCCTGTGTCATACATTGAAATGACCCACGTTGGGAAGGACCGACGAGATAAATGCCCCTGGAAACTACCGAGGAAACCTTTTACTGGTTGCAAAGCCGTATTATCTACTTCGGCAAAATGAAGGCCGACTTGCCTTGAAAAAGACAAGGCACTGACAGAGTAATAAAGAGGCACGGAGGTCAAGTACTCTTCGATAAAGGTGTTTCAAATATTCCTCGCTCCGACCTAACTTCCTGTTGTATCCAGGTATGAACCTGGACGTCGCCTTGTGCTTCCATCCAAGGCCAAGCCGCTTTCATACTTCGGAACAAACCGAGGTATCCCTTTCCAGTCCAGCATGACTGAGTGTTATCCTACGCTCCTATCCAGACTCAGATGGCTGCCTTTATCTCAACGATGACGAAACACTCTTTATACATGACTGAGATAAATGCCTCGAACCTTACCGAGGTGGCCGAAAATCCCCCAAGAGAGTGGCTCACTTATAAGACTTGCACGGTGAAAGTGAGCGTTTCAAAAACAACAGCAAACATAAAAGCTACAGAATTTTTTCTCTTCATTTATTATAGAAAAGGCGACAGAAAAGAAAAATACATCGGCCCTCACAGTGGCTTATTATTTTCTCCAGAGGCCGCTGAGCTCTCCCCTCGCTGCAGAGCCGGCTCGCCCATCAGTTGCTTGAGGGACACCACCTGCTTCTCCAATCGGCTATTAGCCTCGCGGAGGAGCATAATCTCCCTGGTAGAGACCGCCACGTATTGCTCGACCATCTTCTGGAGTTGCTCATGATTTGCAAATGACGATGCTAGGACTTCCCCGTCAATGGTTATTCTAGTACGCCCCTATGGGTTCCCCAACGGGCATTGACACTGTTAACTGGTGCTCCGGCTGATCTCCCTTCATCCTCAGAAGCCATCTTGCTATCACAGGTTTAGACAAACCAACGAAAGATCGGCAGAGGGAAGGGTTAGCGATAGCCTACCACCCACTGGTATTTAAACTACTCCGAACGAGTACCCTAATCGTCCGAGCCATCGGCTCTAGCGCCGCTGCCATAAAGCCTCGCCACGCGTCGTCGCTTTGGTGGCCGCTCATGGGAAACAAAGAATCGCTTTCTCTTTACCGAGAAAGATGAGTAAATGATGGCGGGGAATTCAATTAACCCCCCCTTTTCGGGATCGGACTCCCTCCGAAGGCTCGTCCACCTTCTCACCTTGATCAGACTGAATTATCTAACTTCAACTCCAATCGAGCTATTCTCGTATCTCGGTCCTGCTCGATCTACCTTTATACCTCGGCCTCGACTGGGACGTTTATTCAGGTCCGAGCTAAGTCGACCAAGCAACGCGGATAGGCCATGAGCTGTCCGCGGTCGAAAGAAAACTTAAGACAAAAACCATTCAAGAAGGACAATCACGTAGAAGAAAAAGGTCCATTTCTTGAAAACGTCAACCGGGTTACAAGTTTGAAAGACAAAAATAGATAAATAACCCTTAAGAATCAGGGTTGGGAACGGCCCCAGCGGCCTCTGCAGCTTCCTCGGTGACCTTCGGGGGAGCTTGACTCGTCTCACCCTTTTTGAACACTGTTGTTCCTCCGGTGGTATGACGAGTATGTCCTTCGGGAGCCGCGCCACACTAACATCCGAACAACGTCAAGATCGGTGTCCGAAACATCGATATATTCATCCTCTTCATCCCCTGGGGAGCATGCCTCGAAGGTTTCAACATCCAAGAAGGAGAGGTCCCATTCTGGATGCTCCTTTGATATCTTACTTCGAGTCTCCTCTACACCAAGCTGGTAGGCGTCAACATAGGTTGCATCTTGTTCGCCCTTGAGTAGAGCGAACCACATTTCAGTTTCAGCAACTTGACTCTGCAGTAAGGCAATCTGCTCCTCGGTCTCACCAACCTGCCTCTCGAGCTCTGAGTTCCTCCCTCGGTTAGATGCCAGTTCCCCTTGCAGGGGCGAGCCCTTAGGGGCACCGAACTCTGCTATGCCAGCCATTGGCTCATCTTCCAAAGGAGGGGCTTTCGGACAAGCCAACGGAGTCTCGTCCGGGCTATCTACTATTTCCACCACTGAAGGACAAGGGATCTCAGCAGCCCTCTTTGAGTCCTCCTCTATTTTCAACGCCTCCGCTACGGTTACCCCAACCTCCGGCGAGCGCTCTTCGGAGAAACAAACCTTCTTTTCAGGCTTGCGCTTCTCTCCACTGCTGCTCTCATTCAGGCGTTTGCTCATTCTTTTCTTAATGCAGCCCGATAGTTCAGACCTCTTGGCTGTGGTGATAGATAACAGTTGGTCAGACCGAGATATCTTTGCTCGAGTAAAAATCAATGGAAAGGCAAAAGGACTCACCATGCGGGTCGAGGGGGCTAAGCCCGGCGGCGAAGAGAGCCTCCTCCGATAATAAATCATTAGCCGAAAAAATCCTGCCATCACGAAGGACCTCCAAATCCTCCTCCTCCTGTTCAGACAGGGTCGGATGTGCTTCCACATCCCGAACAAAGTTTCCCCATCTCCGGGGAAAATCGGAACCGATGTTCCCCTCGGCAATGAAGAATCTGACCTTCCACTCCTTTATGGATGATGGTTTGCCTGTTATCGTCTTGAATGACCTCCGAGGTCCAATATAAGGCCACTCCGATTTCCTCCCAGATATCAAGTGGAAATAGGCACGAAAGAGAGGAAGAGTTCACGTTACCTGAATCCGGTTATACATTGAGATAAACCCGATGACGCTGCGCCAACTATTGGGAGCTACCATCGTCGGGCAAACATTGTAAAATCTTATGATCTCCTTCACCAAGGGATGCAGGGGAAATCGGAGGTTCACCTTCATGCTGTCTTCATAAAGAAAGACCCCGTTCTCCAAATCATGCGAAACCCTATGCTCGGGCTCTAGCAATCTCAGGAGAACGTTTGAGGGAATGCCGTACTGTTGACGTATTCTCCCCAAATCCTCGGTGGCAATCTCAGAAGCCATGTCGTCGGGGCTCGTTATTCTGCTAGTCAAGAGAAACACCAAGCAAAACTACAAAGGAACGAAAGGGCATTGTAAACGGGAGCAGCGCTGTTTCGACTTTGCTTCCTCCCTAAGAAAACCGCCTTAAGAGAGAAGATAAGGCATCTCGACCGAGACGCCCGAAACTGCCATTACGAACACCGTGAAAACCGGGATTTGCTACGTAGCAATTCCCCAACCGTTGCTCCAGAGGAGCCTTACCCACAAAGGCACGGCGGCCGCGCGGCATTGAATAGGGCATCATTGTGCAGGCTGTCAACTCCGGATCCCTCCGTTCAAGTCGTGCCACCTGGAATTATACTCCCTATGCCCGAACCTACGCTTCGAACTAGGGAGTGGGGGGCATGTGTTGAGGGGTAAAATCGCTATGCATCAATAATCGTGTTCATGGCTAAGGCTAGCCTTGATTCCTATCCGCTGTGCAACACCCGCAAGAGATAGATCAACCTCGGTAGGTCGGAGCGCCCTAGCCCCCACTGAGCCAAGAGTTCCCAAGGTGCAGGCTATCGTCTCTCGGCCCCCTAGCCCCCACCGAGCCAAGAGTTCCCAAGGTGCAGGCTATCGTCTCTCGGCCCCTTGAGCCGAGCTATCGTCTCTCGGCCCCCTCGAGCCGAGCTATCGTCTCTCGGCCCCTTGGCCGAGCTATCAGCTGTCGTCTCTCGGCCCCCTTGAGTCGAGCTACCGTCTATCGTCTCTCGGCCCCCTCGAGCCGAGCTACCGTCTATCGTCTCTCGGCCCCTTGGCCGAGCTATCGGCTGTCGTCTCTCGGCCCCCTTGAGTCGAGCTATCGTCTATCGTCTCTCGGCCCCCTCGAGCCGAGCTACCGTCTATCGTCTCTCAGCCCTCTCGAGCCGAGCTATCATCTCTCGGTCCCTCGAGCCGAGCTATCGTCCATCATCTCCTGGCCCTAACTAAGCCATTCCATCACCTAGCCCTTCTAGCCATCTCTTCTATCACTCGGCCTAGCCGAGCGATACTTATACCTCTGCGGAATTCGGCGCGGAAAAGCTTAAAATAGTAAGATTCCAAACGGGAATCATATCTGAAAGTGGCCTAGAGCCCTGGAGCCTATGCCCCCACCAAATCTTGAGATGTCAACGAGCTCTCCCAGCCGTCGGTCTTCTAACTAACCAGATATGAATCCTACCGATCTTATAACAAACTGGATTCAGATCTCAACGGCCTTCAGACCCACGATGCTCCCAAACAACCAGGTGATCCTCTATAAATTCCACCGCCTCAGATCCTCTCAGGTACGCCATCTTTGGTGCGCACACTCGCTCACTATCTTTGTTTTTCGCCATTATCGCTCTGCTCAGAGCCCTAGAAGAGACTCTTCAGTGAGAGTCTTCTCCTCATTTTTATTGACTGTTGATCTTCACTGACTTGAGTATCGAAGGGTCTTTTATGGAGGGCCACTCCCAATGCCTTTCGCGTAAGGACTGTTTTGCAGGTCCATCCAAAAGAAAGCCTATATCGAAACTCAAGCGCATCGAGTCGGAGGACAATATGTCAGCAGCAATTGAAATATCCAGCTCTTAAAAGTTCTTGCAGATGTTGGCGTTGCGGTAAAATGTCTTCATCCCATTGACGGTACGATGCACTGATGTTCAGGGATGTTAAGCTCGAGGTGATCGAGCTTCAACACCTTTCACAAATAAAATCTTCTGTATTCGTGTAATAGCATATCAATAGGTTTTCTCAGGATTTCTTTTGTTGTATATTGTTTAGAGGTCTGAAAGAATTGATCTTTAGAAATTTTATCAAGAAAGTAAGAAAAAAATATTTTTTATGCATATTTTATTAATTTTTGGTTATGAAAAATGGCTAATATGGGGTTGCCGTCGTCGATCGAGGAAGAAGAAGGGAAGAGGAAAAAGGAAGTGGAAAGGGAAAGAGAAAGGTGTCGGTCAGGTGGGGTGAGCCAGCGAGGGAGAGGGGTGCTGAAAGAAAAAAAAAAGTTTTAAGGGGGTAGTTTAGAAATTTTATTATTATTATTATTTTTGCGGGGGATGCAGAATTCGATAATTTTTTAGAAATCTGGGGTGTGGAGAGTAATTTTTAGGGTGCATCATCTTACGATCCCTTCATCGCCACCTTTACCAAATTCTTCTTCTGCGAAGAGAGAAATTAGTGTTTCCAAAATCGAGGTTTCTCACTCTCTCCAACCATGTCGGACTTCAGCGGTGACGAGACCGCCCCCTTCTTTGGATTCCTCGGAGCTGCCGCGGCGCTTGTTTTCTCCTGTAATCCCTCGATCCCTGCCCCTATTTCTAGGGTTTGATCGAATTCTATGGCTTCTCAAACTCCAAGTTTTCTTGGAATTTTGATGGAGTTTGCTTCCATTTGAAGGCATGGGGGCGGCGTACGGGACGGCGAAGAGTGGCGTTGGGGTGGCATCGATGGGCGTCATGCGGCCGGAGCTCGTGATGAAGTCGATCGTGCCCGTGGTCATGGCCGGAGTGCTCGGGATTTATGGGTTGATCATAGCCGTGATCATAAGCACCGGGATTAACCCTAAGGCCAAGTCTTACTACCTCTTTGATGGATATGCGCACCTCTCTTCGGGTCTTGCTTGTGGCCTTGCGGGCCTCTCCGCAGGCATGGCGATCGGGATTGTCGGTGATGCAGGAGTCAGGTAATTCCCTTTCTTTTGGGGGAAAAAAAATCCAGTATTCTCTGTTACTCTAGATGGATGGTAGATTCTGGCATTGTTTTGGTCTCTCAGTCTGTTGTTTAAGATTTGGTCTGCTATAATTTATCTTTTTCCATGTGATCGAATGCATATTTTATTCTCGTGCAAGCCAGTTGATGGATTATGCCTCTGGATTAATGGGTTCTCAGCGTTGGGTTAGCCATGACTTCAAACTTTTTATGAAATGAGGGATGATTGGATTGGATCTAGTTTGATGCTTGTTATTATTTGCTTACTGATGGTCAGTTGAGAGATGTATCTGAACTTTTTATTATTTTTTTGGCTTCCTATATTTGTCGCTCTTACTTGGACGAGGGCCTCCTTATTAAGTGTTCTTCTGATCTGTTGTCATAATGGGGTTCATTGAGATCCTTTCGATGGTTTAGGATATTTGCTTGTTATATTGAAGTATTTTTTTTAAATCTTTATTTTTTAAAGTGATGTAGCCGAGCTTGTTGTCTCTGTCAATAATTCTGCTACCCAATAGAAGTTCCGGTAGTATGTTTTGGTATATGCCTTTTCTTTTAGGAACCAAATCTAAATTTCACTTGGAGGCTATTATGCATTGTCTATATGAAAATCTATAGGAAAAAAGATATAGCAATATTCAGGGACCACCTGTGTATTGTTTATGATAAAGGTGGTAGACTAAATTTTCTATGTTAAGTAAGTGGTTGAAGTATGTCAACTTCTGAATGGAAATGTTTAGGAGAAATCTGTTATATGGAATCAACTTAATACATATTGGATTGATGGGAAGCAACATTACCTAGATTCTTTGAGTAGGTCTCCAGTGCCCAGGTGCTTGACACTTTAACCTCTAACAATCCTGGCATGGGTTACTTCTGTATAACACAATTTATAAAAATAAAAAAATAAATATATTGAAAGATACGGATAATAGGGCAAGTTTACTAGTGAATAATACTTCTAATTTAAAGAAAACTTACATTCTTGCCATCACACCATTAAAGAAAAAGAGCAACATATGATACTTAACTAGAAGATATGGGACACTTTCCACTAATGTTATTGAGTGGTAACATAGAAGGAAGTTCAATTGTCAGCAAATGCAATGATTTATTTTTTGACAGGACACTCCAAAAATAAGTGTCAGTTGCCCACACTTCTAGCTGACGTAAGCTGGACACTCCACTTCTGGAGTGTCATGGGGTGTTTTGCCAGGCTGTGCCGTTTTTAAGTTTCTAGAAGAGTAAAATCTTTTTTCTCCCCCCATTAACTTAAGTGTGTAAGTAATACATCCTGGAAGGCAGTGAGGGATGTCTAATTTATGGGCTGTCTATTAATGGTTTAGAGGTGATACGAATTCCGTTTTTATCTTTAATTTAACTTATGCTTTTGTTTATGATGGTGATGCATTTCATGCAAAAATTTGTCTCCAAGTTAAATTACCACAAATAAAATATCAGACAACTAATTCATGGCGTGTGTTTAAGTGACAATCTCCAAGTTGAGGTATTGAAAAAAAATAAATTATCAGACAACTGATACTCTTGGCATGAGTTGTAGAAACATCTTTTCTGATGTAAGATGGATAAAATTTATGTAATGCGAGACAGGGATTTTGTAAGTTATGTAAACTTAATCTGGATAGAAAATCTAGCAAGAGTTGTTTATAAACCACAGATTTGAATCTTGAACATTGCACTTGCTTCTAAGTCATTAATATCTTTCGAGGAAAAGAAACGTGATGGGATTCAAATTATGCTCGGAATATGTGAGATCTCAGCCATATTGCTCTTTGTTATTTTCTGCTTTCTACAAAATATGTGGACTTATTTTGAAGGGTCCCTTGTGGTTTTGTTTAGTGCCTTTGGGTGTGGAATCCCTTTGGTGCTAGCTTGAAAAGTGGTTGAGATTTTTGCTGTCTGTTCCACCTTTATTATTTTTAAGTTTCACAATAACAAGATTTAATTGTAATCTTCTGGGAAATCTTTTGCCATATATTCTTAGTAATCATTCTTAGTCCCCTTTTCTAAAACGTAAACAACAGAAAACTGAATGCTCTGAAGATAGCCATAAAATCCTCCTGCCCTTTTGTATCATATGCACTTCAGGTCGGGCATAAGTTCCGAACTTTTTAATTAAAAGAGAAATATTAACTTTTTATGCTTTTTTGGCCTAATAGATGCGCTATTGAAAAATTTATAGAAATGGTCAAAGTTCAAAACTTTTAATTAAAAGAGACATGTCAACTTTTTTGCTTTTTTTTTTTGGCCTAACATATGCGCCCTGGAAAAATATATGGAAATGATCAGAGGGATGGACTCATTTGACCATACAACAAAATGTTCAGCTATCTTGTCTAAGAAACCTAGTTCACTTATCTGACAAGAATAGTTAATTCTTTTTATAACAAAAAATCATAAGACTGAGATAAAATAACAAACTGGTAATGAGAAGTTTCCTTGCCATCATGCAATTACTCTTTGTTGTTGCACTGATGCGATTTTTAGACCTCGGCCTCATCTACTTTGATTAATAGGGTTCTGGTTAGTTAAACTTCTATGTTGAATATTTATGATTGCATAATTGTCCTAAACAGAATGGACATACAGAGTACATGAAACTCAGGCTGCAATGATTAACATGGAAGGTTATGAAATGTCACTCCTCTTGTGTAAGCGCCCAGAACTGTTTCAAAGTTTTGCAATAATGTTCCATTTATGGAATTTAACTGGGAGTTGTCTGGTTGGAAAGGGAAACTTCTCTCTCACTTTTATTCATTCCATCCATCTAAATTCTCCTCAAATTTATTTCCATATCCAGGATGCTTGTGGGGGTAGCTTCTGACTTGCAAGCTCAAAAGGAATGCAAAGGGTGTTTTGTGTTATAGGTTTATTATGTTGTCATTGAATAGGTAATGTAATTTTGCAGGGCAGGGGGCCTTCTTTTAAATATGGCTAGAGTCAGTGGCCTTGCATTTGAATGTTCAATATTCGGATATTTCTTTGACAGAATTTAAAATGAACATGGTTATTTTTGTAATTGTGCCTGCAATGCCATCTGGAAGAGCTAAACTTTGTTTCTAGTGATTTGTGCAAGATTTAAAATTTCTTGTATCAGGTTTGTGCTTCATAAGGGAAGCTTCCCCTTTTTGTAGCAGCACAAATGTTGCTCTGAATGGGTTTGGTAAATCAGGTACTGATTGAAGCCAGTACTAGATTTACTACCTGACTTTTCAGTGCCAACACCAACTAGTCTATACATTATTAGAGTAATTTTCTTGTAATATGTTCTTATCAATCACTAAACATGTAAGGAAAATTTTGACCTGGAAGTGCATTAATGAAGGGCAATTCTTTGAAAGCTCTTCCCTGATAGGAAAATGGAAAGGCATGCACAACAGAAACAGCTAAATAAACTAGGTAATTTAGTTGGCAGTGAGGGGTTCTAATACTGCAGCAGGGAATTATATCCAACCCATAGAGTTTATCTCTAATGCTTGGGCAATTTGGGTTGCCACATCAAGGTGTATATAATAACTATGATGTGATTTCTAAATGTTCTTGTTATTAAATCAGTTTGCTGAGGTTGCAATTTGAAACATCTTATATTGGACTGTAAAAGTATTAGTTCAAGATATTTTCGTATCCGAGTGAAATATCAAAGTGTCTCTCTAGAGAAATTCTTACTAGGATGGTTCAGAAGTTTTAGCTCATAAATTTCTTCTGAGTTCTATGATTCAGGACAACTGCAGGGAACCCTAATATGAAATACCGTCCTTATATGATGAAGCCCTACATTATAACTAATGCAGGCCCTAGATATGATGCAGTACAACAGCAAATGCGATGAAACCCTTAGTTTTATGTGATGCAGATTTTAATCCTGAAACAACATGAAAGCAAATAAAGTCATCTGAAATTAAAATATGATGCTACTTATGTGCAGAAAATTTACTAGAAAGTAATCTTGACGGGAGGATTGATGCACAAGAGATATTGCATGCAAGTTGCTGTAATTTAGCATCAGCCAATAGACTACTTGCAAATAAGCCTGAATTTAGCAAATTAAAGCATCAAAGGTTATTGAAAGGAGTCAAATGATTCAAAAGAAAGGATCCATGTTCCTTCAGGATTTTGCTGCTGCCGTCAGAAATAAATTATATTTCTTTTAGATCATGAAATTTATCAGTGAATTGAAAATTGCCTTTCAAACGTTATGTGAGGACCAGACATTCTCCAAAGCCCTACAACTCAGATTTGGCTTATTTCTGTGTAGTGATTGAAGTGAAAATCCAGATCTGAAACTTTTGCGAATGAGGAAAACTTTGGGCTCAAGCAAGGATGTATTAGAGTTGATGATTTGATGCTACAGGGTCATGTGGGAATTAAAACTGGGAGCTGTTGAGGACTGGTTGGACTATCAAACGGTCCTCTGCAAGCTGCTTTTTGACCAAGACCCAGAGGGACTATTTATTTGTCAGTTTCTTTTAAGAGGCTGATTTAGCGGCTGTTGACTGCTACTTTGCTAGGACTGCAGCAAGATGCAGCTAGGGTTGTGAGATGATGGGGTAACAAAAAAAGGAATAGAGGCAAATAGGAAGCGCACAGGAGGAGAGGGGGGGGGGGGATGATTTGGAGATTATGGCCTATCAATCTAACACTGAGAAACTACAGAATCAGTCCCTATGGACCTTTCACCCAACTCCATGCTTCACACTTTAGAAGAACAAAATAGACTTTTGTGAAGTAGCAGACACAAGCATAATGAAAATTTTAATGAGCTATGCAGTAGTAGTGTCGTCAAAGTTGTGTACTTAAGGTTCAAGATGCACCAATCACCACCCTTGTGCCTTGCCTAGGGCAAGGCAACTTTGCTTAGGTGCTTAAAAAGCATGTGGTGAGGTGACTTTGCTTGGGCGCTTAAAAAGCACACTTTTTCTACTCCTCACTGAGAAGTCCAAGTGTAAAATAGTGTGCCTTTACTATTTGATCCCAGCCATCCATTATGTTGTTTTGATTGAGTGTCTGGGTCTCAAATGGTGGAAGAAAACTAATTGCAGAAAAGAAGAGAGAGCCAGGAGAGAAAGAGTTAAGACAAATCTAAGGTTTGAACCATGTTTCTTCTTCCATCTGGTAAGTCTCCTTCTTCAGCTACTTTGTGTGTGCACAAATCTGAATTGCAATTCGTTTTTATATTTTTGTATTCGTATCAATTATTTAATCATTTATTATTAATATCTTTAATAAATATATTTCTTGTTAACTAGACATATTTAAATTTATTTATATCTAGAATTAGGATATCTGAAATGAAAGAGGGTATAAAAAAGATAAAAATAGGAAAAATAGTGGGACTTGATGAAATTTTTATAGAGGTTTGGAATGTTTAGGCGATGTAGGAGTAATTTGGTTGACAAATTTATTTAATAAGATTTTAGAGACCAATAAATATTTGAAGAATGAAGGAAAAGTACTTTGGTATTGATTTATAAGAATAAGGGTGATGTTCAAAGTTGTCCTAATTATTATGGTATCAAACTCATGAGTCATACTGTAAAATTTTGGAAGAAGATAATTGATCATGGGTTGAGATCGAATACAAAAATATTAGAGAATCAATCTAATTTTATATTAAGAAGATTAACTGAAGAAGCTATTTTTCTCTTTGTAGGTTAATGGAGAAATATAGAGAAAAAAAATTTTTCATATGATTTTTATTAATTTAGGAAAAACATGTAATAGAGTTTCTAGAAAAGTTTTATGATGGATATTAAAAAGGCAGGAGTACTTGTTAGATATATTAATATAACAAAGGATATATACAATGAAGTAGTTACTAATATAAGAACAACGGATGGTAATACACGTAGGTTTTTAATTGCAGTAAGCTTACATTAGAAATCCACTCTTAGTCCTTATTCTTTTGCTTTAGTTATGAATAAATTTACTAGTCATATTTAGGATGATATTTCATGGTTTTTGTTATTTGTGGATGATGGAGTACTAATGGATGAAATTAGGATTGAGATTAATCGTAAGTTTAAAGTATAGAAAAATGTATTAGAATTTAAAGGTTTTAGATTAAATAGGCTCAAGATAGTATACATTGAATACAATTTTAATAAAATTAAAAATAAAATTGAAGCTAGAGTAAAAATGGAGGATTATAATGTTTCTAAAAGTGATTATTTTGATATTTAGGATGATATTTAGTATCGATTATCAAGTAGAGGAGGATGTTGTCTATAAATTAAAGTAGGTTAGATAAAATGAATAAGTATGATTGGAATATTATATGACCATAGTATACGTTCTAAATAACCATGCTTACACTAAATTACATAATTAAGGAAGGGATTGGGAATGCTAGAGCCCAAAACCTCCACTCCAAGCCAAATCAGCCCAGATAGTTACAAGATTGACTATACTTTGTGGTACACAATGTTGAAGGTTAGAAAATTACATATACATAGGATGAGTATGGCTGAAATTAGAATGTTAAGATGAATGCATGCTAATATAATAAAAGATACAATAAGTAATGAAGTTATTCATAAAAGGTGGAGATGGCACCAATTGAAGACAAATTAAGGGAAGGATACTTTAATGGTTTGGGCATTTCCAATCTAGACCTAGGGATGTTCTGGTATGAAGGAGTGAATATATATATATATATATATAGAAAAAATAAGAGGTAAAGATAGATCAGAAATTATATAAAAGGAAGTAATAAAGAAAAACTTGATATTTTTATAACTTACAAAAGTATGGCTCTAAATAGTTAAGAGCAAAATGGAGCCAACCCTAACTAGCTTGGGATCCAGGCTTTATTGTTGTTGTTATAGATATATTTATATTTTTGCATTTCACTTTGCCAAGGTGTTTGCCTCTTTTTCTGCCTTGCACTTAGACTCTTAGGGACAATTGCTCCTTTGTGCTCCTTTAGTCTTTTGCCCACTTTGGTGGTCAGTCAACACTCACAAATAAAGCTAGTCCATCCCTTTTGGTGATTACATTCCTTTCCATCTAGAATTTAACATGTGGTGGTCTAAATTATAGAAAAGTTCATTACTAGACTAAATAAAACAGAAGATGCAAAAATAAACCGCCAAAAAATTAAAGACCTCAGATCAACTCCATTATGAGTTGGGTTATGATCAGATGGTGCTCTAAGAGTCTCTAATTAAGGCACTGGATTGTTGATATTGATCCACAAATTTGAATCTCTTCTTGAACTTTGAATGTTTTGTTGAACACCTTTTGTAGTCCCGAAAGCCTTGGTGATCCTCATCGCATACCTGCTATTTTTGGAGGTGAATGTCCTTAGCTTATGGAAATGGGTAACCTTTTAGGACCTTTGATCAGACCAACCATCACTTGGATCACATAACAGGGAATGCTTTTATGTTTAGGAGATTTGGAAGCCAACTACATTAAAGTGATCCAGGTGTTCTTTTAGATGAAATTCTATGCTAGTTCTTAATATGTTGAAGTCTCCTAAGAGTATGCTGGGTGGGGTATGGTGCTGCATATTGTGCTAGAGCAAAGAGAACAATGTTCTGCACTCATTTCTCCATTGCAATTTTTCAAGTGTTGTTTGGGCGGCTCATGATAATAGGAGATAAATTGTTTTGGAGTTATGAGCATGGATGAATGCAAATCAATTGGTACCTTATTATTTTCTTTTGTTCAATTGTTGGGTGACTTGGTGGGGAGCTTTAAGGTGAAAACAATTGCATATATTTGTGTCGCAAAACATTGAAGAGATAACAGAGATATTTTGTTTATGTTGATTTTTGGGCTCTTAAATGTACGGTTTATCATGAAGGCAATTCTGAAGTGTGGATTAATTTACTTTACATGATTGGAATCTCCTTTTCTCTGGTTTTGTGCCTGTGTTATCTTGAAATTAGGGTTTTAGGTGTTCTTTGATTGTCTAGATTATAATTGTCAAAAATGCATTTACTGTACCTGATTGATAAAAAAAGTTTCTTGCATTTTTGCTTCTATTAAAGTGCATTCTATATAGATCTAATATTGAACATCATATATTTAGTGATGCAACATTGTGAGGTCATTGCTTGTAGCATGTAATATCAAACATTACCTTAATGAAATTTCAAGACATTTTTTTGGGATGTCATTCAAAATGTTCATTTCTTTTTACAATAATAATGCCATTTATCTGATTTATCAGGGATGGCCTATCTATTGACAGAAAACATTAATATGTTTACATTAAATTTGATATGGTTAAAGTATATAAAAAAAAATTGGGAAACCAATTGATCTCAAATGGTGTGATCATTACATCAATCTTTTTGTCTTTGGTCATAGTGCGTGGTGCTTGGAACTTTATTGGGATGTGTTTTGTTGGCTTTCCAAGATAGCTTCACAGTTCAATATCGAGTGTCAAACTGATTAATGTTCACTTGATTGTGTCACCAGGTTCATCCAAGATGCACCATTTGCTTTGCGCAAGTTGTCAATTTAGGGGATGGGGCTTTAGATTAGGTAGAAGAAACAATAGTAAGTGAAAAAGATAATATAAGCATCACTGAGTGTTTGAGATCAACGAGTCAATGTGAGACTGACCACTACTAGTCCGACAAAGATTTTATGTAGGGTCTTGTTAAATCAAATATTCTTGTTATGGTAAAGCACCAGAGTTTGCCAAATTTGATATGCTTTCCTACAGGTAGTTATCTGAAAACAACTGCATTGTTTTTTTTTTTTTTTTGGGTGATTGTATTGTTGTTATCACCACACCTTGTGAAAAAGTACTTGATTTTAATAGCATGGACCTTGAAAATGCCTTCTGGTGTGATTAAAATTTTATATGATATAACGCTTTCAAAGTTGGGTTGAGTCATTTTTGTGCATATGTGGGAAAGTTGTATGTAATTGGAACCTATACAATTTGAATTTATAGAGGTTGTATAAATTTTAGTTTAGTTGAATATTCCATTTTGAACTTAGTTGCAGTTATTATTAACAAGAATCATGAACTGAATCTGAGCACCTCTTCTTCTGTATGAGAGACACGCTGATAGGGCATTTTCTGGTTGTATTAGAAGCATCATACATGTTTATTCAAGTCAGATCTCATTCTGAAAGTGTCATGAGATAGGGATATACAAGTTTTTTTAAATCTTTATTTCTTTAGAAAAAGAAAACTCGTGACCCATCCTCATGGCCTATATGAGCAGTCATGTTTTTCGTAAGCAAACTTTCCTTTCAAATTGTTTTGATGGAATAGGTTTGGATTTTTGATTTTTTTTTTTTTTGTTGAAACCTAAACAAACCTCACTGGCTTGACATTTGCATCATATTTGTTATGTTTCATTTGTGTATCTTTTTACCCATAACGATGGGTCATCATGTTAATATTCTGTTAAACTTTGACATTTGCATCATCTTTGTTATGTTTCATTTTTGTATCTTTTTACCCATAACGATGGGTCATCATGTTAATATTCTGTTAAACTTTACAAGCTTTGTTTCATGGTATAGCTACGACTTCATCACTGACACCTTGAATGGTATGGGCTACTATTATGATATATCAGTAGAGAAGTCTGATATCTATCATGATTTAGACCTCATTATGTTAGCCTGCAGGTTGGTCTAAATGCTGGGCTAGGATTCTTTTAGTTGTATAGTGGGTGGGGGTTATGGTCTGGTCAGCAAACGTATCAATATTTTTGATCATATTGGTAACAATAGTCTCACTGAAACCTATCACTGGATCATTTAATCAATCATTCTAGCATATACGACAATCCATATACTTTCATATTCATGTGCTGAAAGCTGATGCCATTGCTATGCATGTTTACGGCTAGCCAAATGTGTCACTGTCTTGATTTCTCCATCATCCTGTATGGCTGACAATGTTGGCATGTGGGATGAAGTGGAAGATAGACTTGACACCCTCCTCTCTTAAATGAGTAATGGTTTACATGGCCTCTGAGATGGGAATTTTTCAGGGGTGTAATGACACATTTTGACCTGCCTATATCTTTTTTTCTTGTGATTTGAATGTTGGCTGACACATTTTGACCTGCCTATATCTTTTTTTCTTGTGATTTGAATGTTGGCTATGTTTGGATGCTGAAAGTGAGGGAAAGAAAGAAAAAGGCTGTGGGAGACTATCTTTGGTCATATATACCGTAGTTCTGCATTTTCCACACTCTGCAGGCTTAGGCAATTGTAACTTCTATTGATATGCGGCAAAAGATCTGTTTATTTGACCAAATCAGATATGTATGGCCAAATTTGCATGCAATCATTTATGTAATATGGACCTCGTACAGTAAAATGAAGTTGTTGTTTATATGTAAATGATAATGGTTTGCGCCATGCTTAATGGTTGTCAGTTTATATATTATTGCAGGGCCAACGCACAGCAGCCAAAGCTATTTGTTGGGATGATTCTCATTCTCATTTTTGCAGAAGCTCTTGCACTCTATGGCCTCATTGTGGGTATCATCCTCTCATCTCGGGCTGGTCAATCCCGTGCAGACTAAGAACATGAGCAACTGGCCATGCGTTCTCTGCTTTTCCTATATTCATATAGGACATGAATTAGGCTTTCTAATTATTTGTTGTACTGTGATTCATTTAAGGGTTTGGTTATGAATGGGGGCCTCATTGTTTGACCTTTCTGTCATGAGTCTTTTATATAATGTGACTTTTTTATCTTCTTGCAATGTGAGCCAATGACATTTTGCTACACATATACACGTGGCTTCCCTTTAGTGGCAACTGGCAACTGGTAAGCACAGGGGTCCAAAATTGCTTCTATTATTGGCTAAATAAAAGGGGTGAACAGGTGCTGTCCTTTCTTGTACCATTTAGCTTTGGCTACACTGTAGTCTGGGTGTTGATGGTTGCTAATCATCTCTGATTAATTACCGATCAAAAGGGTCAGTGTGAGGTCTGATAAGCATTTGCGGGTCGTGGATGATCAGAGTACTTGGGATTTTCTGTGATTTGTCATGAGAGTGGCGGGATAAATTGTTGAAAATTTGATTTCATGCGATTGAAATTTTTGCATGCGCAAGGACTACCTGCCTTTCACGGGCGTATTTATGGTGCCAAGAAAAGTTTTTCAAATGATGATTGATAGAGGATTAGTTTAAAAAATTGTGGAGCACGAATTGTTTCAGGTGGTTGATAATTGTTCATGGTCAGAGTTATGCCGGTGTAATCATTGTTTATTGGCATGTAATTTTAGTTCTAGTTGTATGATTACCCCAATCATTATCGCATAAATACCATACTTTGGAAACAGGTTCAAGGTGAGAGCAAGATTGTCTGCGGATTTGCTTCTTTACAGCATCACTATGCTTCACCTGCTCTCATGGATATCTTTTCTTTTCGGGACCAACGTCCGATTGAAGTGGAAGTTGACATGCGACTTCGGAAGAGATGAGATTGTTATGACTGGGAGGTCCCCGAAGTGCGCAAAGAGAATTTTGTTTTGACTAGCAAGCCTCTGGAGCACCACCGCAAATTCTTGAACAATAAATATCTGAGAACACAATCTTATAATTTTACGATAATACAGAGGGCTAGCTAGTTCAGACCTGTCACAATTTGTGTTTGAAGGCTATGGAGTTGATTATGTTCAAAAATTAGTCTTCATCTAGAATGCCATATTTGAAACTTATATTTTCAACCCAAATAATTTAAGAATTAATAATTATTTAAATAAAATAAAAAATTTTAAATAACAATATAAATTCAGTTTTTAAATTTTTTTAATTTTTTATTCATAACTAATTGTTATATATCGATTATAAAAAAAAATAACATGTACTAATCTTAAATTATAAATCAAATTTGATTTGTTTTGAATTTGAATATTTTGTGTTGGATTTGAACCATAAATCTTATTGGTTATTCAATTTATTTTATTTTATTTTATAAATATAACCCAATCCATAATATATTAGGGCCAGATTAGATTCGTGCCATTTAGTGTAATATGATTTATGGAATCTTTATTCACTAAAATTTTACAAGTTATAATTTTTTTTAATAAGTAAAATCTTTACCTTATCACCACTAAAATCTTTGGAGAGCTTACCATTCAAAGAATATTCTTTTGAGGGACGTTTTCTGTTCTATTGTATTTAAATAGTTTGTATTTTTTAATATATCTGTGCTGACTTGCACTAGACTAGTGTGATTATCCGTCTTCTTTAAAAAAAAAAAAAAAATCTTTCAAGAATCTAAACTAACAAGGGTGAAGAATAAAGCGCGTTGGCATTTGAGAGAAGCATTTATATTGACATCGTACCATTCTAATGAAACAGCTTTGGCACGTACGAATCAGTATTGGCAATTTATAATAATGCTATATCGGCATCTTTTCATTTTCATTAATTTTAAATCTCGCAACTTTGAACTACCTCGATACCTTATGGAATCTCGATACCATATAACGTGGCAGTGATATGCGTCTTTTGTTAATGTGCAAGATGGTTGAGATTGCTATGAGAATTATTTAGTGAGCGCGCGATCATTAAGGAGAAGAAAAAAAAGCTAATGACACCTAAAAAAAATTTTAAAAAATATTTAATTGACGTTTATTGAAAAGTAATTTAAAAAATATAAAAAGTTGATTCAAATCTATCCACAACTATATCCACGGTTTACCAAACATATAATACAATAATTGTTAAGGAATAAAACCGCCATTGCGTTGATAACCATGCGAAGGGGCTAAGATCAGCCTTGGCCCCCACTTGCTACACTGCGCCCACAAAGGACGAGCTAACTAGTATGATTCGACGGATCGAGCAACCCGTAGCTCGGCCTCCCCGAGCAATCTGTAGCTCGGCGCCTCCGAGTAATCCATAACTCGGTTTCCCCGAGCAATCCGTAGCTCGGCTCCCCCAAGCAACCCATGGCTCGGCTCCCCGAGCAATCCGTAGCTCGGCTTCCCCAAGCAATCCGTGGCTCGGCTTCCCCGAGCAACCCATGGCTCGGTTTTCCCGAGTAATCCATAGCTCGACATGCACCTCTGCGGAACGAAACTGTTTTCACGTCCGGTTTATTTCTTTTGTCATATCTCAGCCGCCCTCATGCCTCTGCTGCTCGAGCCGTGCTTACGCCCCAGCAGTGCAAACTATCTGTGCATTTCAGCCATCAAGGCCAGGTCGTCCCTCGACCGTCTGAACCAAGTCTTTCCGTGCCCCCGCGGAACCTGGCGCGGGAGAGCCCAAGTCTAGTGTAACAGAATTTCAAACGGTGAATCATATCGAGGAGTGGCCTAGGATCTGCAATAACGGCCTAGGACCTACGCAGTCATCGAATCTCGGGCCATCAGAGAGCTCTTCCAGCCGTCAATCCTTCAACGGACAAGATACGGATCTCACTAGCCTCACAACAGCTTGATTCGAATTATCTCCGTATCCCAACAACATTCGAACCTTCCAGAAGGCGCTCAAGATTTAGGTGATTGCTTATAAATAAGATACTCCTAGATTCTCTCATGTACGCGCAAGCTCCCGTACACAACTCTTGGCTCAGTCTCAGCATCACTCTCTCTCTCTTTCACTGCTCCCCCTTCTCCTTTCCGCCATTGGCGCTCTGCACGAGCTCCCAATAGGCCACCCCTGGAGGGACTCCCCAGAGAGGGCCTTCTCCTCATTTCTGTTGATCGTCGATCCCCACTGACTTGAGCGTCGGAGGGTCTTCCGTAGAGGGCCACCCCCAACGCCTCTTGCGTGAGGACTTCTTTGCAGGTCCGCCCAGGAGGAAGCCCGATCAGGAGACCAATCGCGCCCTAGTCGGAGGACAGATTCTGGCGGTAACAATAATTATTCTTTGTTTTCATCTAGGATTTAAGCGGAAGATAGGTATGCAGTCAGTGATACATACATACATATATATATATACATACATACATACATATACATATATATACATACATACATACACATATATATAGTGTGTGTGTTGCTGCTGGATTTCGTTCTTCGACTTGAGAACAGTGCACGTTGGGATTCGGATAGCACTTTTCCGTCCGGATAAACCTGCAATTGCAAGGCAATTTTTATGCAGAAAGCATAGAGAGTGGTTCATGTGAAAGCCCCTTTGACGCTCAAGTCAGTAGAAGCTCTTGGTAAACAGATAAAAGAAGAAGGCTTCAGCAAAAGGATCTAAGGATAAGGATAATCTTCCGAAAGCAATGGCCTTTGCTAGAGTTGCGAGAATATGATAGCCCTTCGAGAGCATACTTTGGGGTCTTTGGACTTGGTATTTATACACTACCAAGAAAGTAAGCAGTTACCTAATTTTTTCGGTACATTTTAGGGAGTTGGCATCCGATAAGGCTAGAATTCCGTCGGTTACAGGGATGGACAATTGATGAAGCTGACGGATGTTTAATCGAGAATTTGAAATCCCGTTGATCATAGACGGAGTGCTGTATTTGACTCACATTTCTATTTTGGGAAGCTCACTCCGAAATCCTTGCGATTGAGGTTGTTCATCCTTCGAGATATCCGGCGTGGTTTGAAGCAGCAATGACACTTACGTTGAGGGGATAAGGATCGATCATGCCGAGGTATGGAGATGGTTCGGCCTTGCCAAGGTTTGAAGATAGCTCGGCCACTCTGAGATACTAAGATAATTTGGCCTTGCCGAGGTTTGAAGAGAGCTTGGTCCTATCGAGGTACGAAATAGTTCGACCCTGCCGAGGTTTAAAGATTGCTGATGCTAGATCATTTCTCTTGAATGCCCGTGAGGGAATGGTAGTCTTTGTGGATAATTATTAGTCCCGAGGTGCCATCACTCAGCAGAGAATAAGCAATGAGGCTAGGTTTCATCAGTCATATACCAACGCTGGAGGCTGAGGCCGACTCTGGTGTCGATGCCAACTCTAGAGGCCGAGACCAATTCCAAAGTTGGTATCAAGACCGACTTTTGTTGTCTGTTAGACTATAGCTTTGTCAATCAATTTGAACATGGTTTGATCAGTTACATCAAAGATAACTCGGCTCTTATTGCCATGCATGCTTATTGATGTGGTGATGATTTTCTCCACATCAATATATATATATATATATATATATATATAGATTTAAGCTAAAGTTAGGTATTGAAGCAAAGTGACATGATATTTATGCAACAACTAGTGATATGGTACATTCGAAGTTTTTAGCAATTAAATATTTTACATACATTATGGTTAAAAGCATTGTTGTATGGTTCTTCCTTTAAATAGATGGCAAATATTTAATATTTTACAAATTTTTAAATAACCTTTTTCATTGATTATGAATAAATTAATTAAATATATTTAAAATGATATCATATGGTATATGTTATTTGTAAATGATTTAGTGTTGATTGATGAAATTAAATATGAAGTAAATGTTAAGCTAAAAATTTAGAAAGAAGCTTTAAAATTTAAATGTTTCAAGATTTGCAGAAATAAAATTGAATACATGAAATGTAATTTTAGTGAAAGTAAAATATAAATGAAAAGACAGTAAAAATTGCAAGCCAAGAGATACCAAGAGTAAAAAATTTAGGTATTTGGGATCAATTATCTAGTAAGAAGGTGAAATAGGTGAAGATGTGAATTATGGAATTAAAGTAGTACAGATTAAATGGAGGGGTGCTTCGAAAATATTATATGATCGATGCATTTCATTAAAATTAAAAAAAATTATAAAACCACTATTAAGCCCGTTATACTATATGAAATAGAGTGTTGGGCAATACTAAAATAACATGTAAATAAATTAAGTATAACAAAAATGTGCATGCTAAAATGAATATGTGGTAAAATTTTAAAAATAAAATTAAAAATAAATATATACAAAAAATGATAGGAGTAGCTACAATTGAAGATAAAATGAAAAAAAAATTGATTACAAATGTTTGGACATATACAATTTTAATTAGAAAGAGTGATATTTTAAAAGGATTGATGTAAAGTAATATGAATAGAAATAATTAAAAGAAATATAACTATTTATAATTTAATTATATACTTAATCATGAATGAAACAGAATGGAGGAAGTAGATTCATAGCCAACCCATGCAATGGAAAATAAAAAAAACTTAGATGAGTTGAGTTGAATTGAGTTGTACAAAGTATATATGTTTCTTATCTTTGCACCATGAATTCATCTTAATATCTTAATAAGAATTAAAATAAAATAAGAAATATAATAAAAATACTATATAGTGCTTACACAAAATCAATAATAAGATTAATAATTTTATTCAATTTAAATCATATAAAGGATCTAAACTGATCTTCATTTCCAGCATATTCGTATGCATGCAGTACATTGGAATCAGATATCCATTCACCATCTACATTTTCATCCAACTCAAAATTTAAACAGTAATTTTTAATTATTATTTAAAATTTAAAATTTAAGATCACCATTGAAGATGCTAAAATCTATGCATTGACTTTAATAAAGGCAACACTATCCATAAACATATAACATATATATCCCATCACCATGGATGAATAATAAGGGGAACCGTTTATACCCATTTAATTCTACATGATAATTTTATAAAATTCTATTATATTATCAATTATTTAATATATATTTTTTCTAATATATGATTTTGACTGCCTCTGATAACCCAAAAAATAATTATAATGCATGTTAATATAGTATATTGTAAACATAAAATAATAATAATAATAATAATAATAATAATAATAATAATAATAATAATAATAATAATAATGTTGAAGAGGAAGCTAGCAGATGCCATTGTTAATTTTGAATATATTGCCTCACAATTAAAGTGACGTGAATGATCATAATAATAGCATATATTTATCATGCATAAAATATGATATAATTATTAATTAATAAAAAGAATTTTATTTTATTTTTATTATTAATCAGAAATAATTATTGATGTGGCTGATCAGGTCATATGACTCACAAGATGAAGGGACCACGAACTCGATGTCGCACGGTTTGGCGCATTCCAACCCATTGGCATTAGGCTCATCCCGACCTTCAGCCTATCTTGACCTCCGCGTCGGCCACGGCCCGTCTCAGCCTTAGCGTCGGCCTCTGCGTCGGCCACGGCCCATTTCGGCCTTGGCCCATTTCGGCCTCCGCGTCGACCATGGCCCGTCTCGGCCTTGGCATTAGCCACGGCCCATTTCGGCCTCGGCGTCAACTCCGGTCCATCTCGGCCTCCGCATCGGCCGCGACCCGTCTCGGCCTTGGCGTCGACCTCTGCATTGGCCACGGCCCGTTTTGGCCTCGGCGTCAGCTCCGGCCCATCTCGGCCTCCGCAACGACTGCGGCCCGTCTCGGCCTTGGCGTCGGCCTCTGTGTCGGTCCCAGCCCATTTCGGCTTTGATATCGGCCTCTGCATCGGCCGCGGCCCATTTCGGCCTCAGTGTCGGCTTCGGCCTCGGCGACGGTTCTCCTCAACCCAAGGAGCAATTCAGTTATCCATCGATCTCGTAGTGCCCCCTCGGCCAAGCTGCGTAGCCTACTTCCCCCAAGAACAACGGGTTACCCTGCCACGAACATGCCCGACGACGTATGCAATGAACGTGCCTCCCCCTGGCGCTACTAACGACGGGTGTGGTCATCCACGTCCAGCCCCACTACCTGTCCTTTGCGGCACGTTGAAGACCGAAAACCAACAACCACCCAAAAAAGGATTCGACTGTTATGAACGAAGGGTAAGAGGGATCCCTCGAATAGGTATATAAAGGCCCCAACCCTCAAGGTAGGGGACTCAAGCTCTACTCGATCATTCAAATCCCTATTCTCCAAATCACTAACTTGAGCATCGGCGGGTCCCCGCCAGAACCACCGGTCCGGGGCTTTTCTTGCAGATTCCCGATTGGAGGAAACGGTCCCGCCATTCCCTCGAAGGCCTGCGAAGCTTTCCTCTCACCTGAAGCTTATCAAAAGTGATTTGGCGGCAACAGATTGGCGCGCCAGGAAGGGAGGCAGGGCGGGGCGCAGCGCGTAGAGAAGAAAGTAACAGATGCGAACCAGTAAGCTCCCAATTTACTACCCCCCATTCCCCCTAACCAGAAGATGAAATGGTGGTAATTCGTGCTCAAGAAGCTTCCACTAGCCTGGCTGGGGAGCAGCAGGTGAGGACCGAGCAGCCGGAGGCCCTCCCTCCAGTTCATCCTTCTCCACCACACCAAGGAGATAGGGTCACCGCCCTCGCTTAGGAGATGCGGTCCCTTGCAGCGGTGATCCATGAACTTCAACAACAATCGGCGGCCGCTCAACCTCTACCGCAACCCCAGTCTTTGGGAGAAGTTGCGGCACAGCCCAGTCAGTAGTCCACCCGTGGGCGACACCCACAATGGGAGGCTCACCGCCGTCGGGATGCCTCTGCGGGGAGGAGATCTTCCGACAATCCCTCTCCCTGGCAATCCCGGGATAGGGCCCCGGGGAAGGGTGTAGCCCGTCGATGCCATCCCTCTCCCGGTCCTCTCTCTACTTCATCAGGGGAAGAGTCCATTGGCGAGAGGATCCACCTCCGCGCGGAGAAGCGATTAGAGGAGCGCTACAGGCGCTTGGAGGAGCTCAGCCGATGAGTGACAAGTCAATCGAAGGCGAAGTATGACAGTCGTCCTCCTCTGAATAGGTGGATCATGGAAGAACCCGTCCCTTCCCGATACCGCCTTCCTCAGCTAGATCTCTATGACGGCACTACCGATCCCTTGGACCATATGGAAAGTTATAAGGTGCATATGCAGGTCCAGGGGGCATCGGATGCTCTTTTATGCATCGCCTTCCCAGCCACTCTACGAAAGGCTGCAAGTGCTTGGTACTCCCGTTTACCTCCCCGCAGTATTAGCTCATTCCGACAGTTGGAGAAAGCTTTTCTCGCCCACTTCGACACGAGCCGGAAGATCCCTTGGGTAGCCGACAACCTCTTTACAATCCGACAGAAGAGTGGAGAGATTCTTCGGGACTTCGTTGCCCGCTTCAAAGAGGCGGCGATGGAGGTTTATCATCTTGATGACTCGGTGGCCACTTTGGCCTTGAAGCGTGGACTCCATCCTTCCCGCTTCGCATACTCATTGAACAAGAAGCCCCTGAGTTCGTATGCGGAGTTGCTGAGTCGAGCTCAGAAATACATCCGGGCTGATGAGGCCGACTCCTCTCGGTGGGACACTGATGAGGGCCCCAGCAAAAAGCAAGCCCGATCAGAGTCTGGTGGGTCTTATGCAAAGAAGCCCGAGACGCCTCGTCGGTCAGACAATCGGCCGAGGACTTTCACCCCTGTAGGTGAGCGTTATACCCCTATATTAGCCCCGATTTCCCACATTCTTATGAAAATCGAGGGTAAATCCTATCTTAAGCGCCCTGCACCCCTGAAGCCTAGAGTTCCCCGCAACAAAAATCTGTATTGCCATTTCCACCGAGATCATGGCCATGACACGGAAGACTGCGTGCAGCTAAAGAAGGCCATAGAGGAGCTCATCCAGCAAGGCCATCTCGGTCAGCTTGTCCAAAGAGGGAATCCTACAGCACCAGGCCCCTCGGCACCACCGGCCCAGCAAGCCAATATCGACAACACCCTGACCGAGAAGACCGTGGCGATGATCTCCTAGGGAGCAGGTGGCACTTCCAAAAGACCTCGGGGGGTGAGAGAGATAGTCATGTAATCCCTTTTTTCAAAAAGGACTTAGAGGGGGTAAATAACCCAAATGATGAAAGCATCGTCGTGTCTATGACGATTGCTAAACATCTGTAAAAAGAATATTAGTCGATAGTAGAAGCTCAGCTGATATTTTGACGTGTGATGCATTTGTTTGCATGAACTTGCTTTCGGACTCCCTTCGGCCAATGATGACACCTCTCGTGGGCTTCATTGGAGACTCGGTAAAAGTTAAGGGAGAGATTATTCTTTCCGTCACGGCCAGGACCTCACCCCGCCAGAGCACGATCTTCATGAAGTTCCTGATGGTAAGAGTTTCTTTTGGCATACAATGCCATTCTCGGGAGGCTGGGCCTAAATCTGTTGGATGCCATTATCTCGACGAAGAGGTTACTTGTTCGATTTCCTACCCGTCATGGGATCGGGGAGATGCGGGGGAAAGGAGCCCGATGCCCCTCTGCTACCACATGGCCCCTAGTCCTCAGTCGACGGACACTTCGCCGACTCCTGAGGTGACAAACCCGAGAGAAGCTAAGAAGAGGGGAGAACCGGCGGGACATCTATTGACTTTCCCCCTAGGAGAGGACTCGACGAGAACCATCCAAATCGGAGCCTTTCTTCCTGAGGAGGCGAGGAGCCGACTCCTCAGTTTCCTCTGAGCCAACTCCGATATTTTCGCATGGTCGCCGACCGACATGGCAGGTATACCGGCGGAGGAAATCACTCACAAACTTAACATTAAATCCAACTGTAGGGCGGTCTGGCAAAAGAAAAGGAGCTTTGCCCCCGAGCGACAGAAAGCCGTTGATGAGGAGGTCCGCAAACTGATCGCCGCCGACCACATTCGGGAAGTCCATTACCCCGACTGGTTGGCTAATGTGGTGATGGTTCGGAAAGCAAATGGAAGCTGGAGGATGTGCATCGATTTCACCGACCTCAACAAGGCCTGCCCCAAGGACAGCTTTCCGCTCCCTAGGATCACCAGTTAGTGGATGCCACCTCCGGCCACGAGACTCTTAGTTTCATGGATGCCTTCTTGGGGTACAACCAGATCAGAATGGAGCCATCAGATGAGGAGGCTACATCATTCGTGACCGAGAAAGGAATCTACTACTATAAGGTCATGCCCTTCGGATTGAAAAATGCTGGGGCTACCTATCAGAGGCTGATGAATAAAGTCTTCAAAAGTCAGATCGGGCGCAATATGGAAGTATACGTAGACGATATGCTGACCAAAAGCATCCGAGCCGACGATCATATATCTGACCTAATGGAGACCTTCAGCAATCTTTGTCGATTTCGGATGAGGTTGAACCCCCGGAAGTGTGCCTTCGGAGTCACAGCGGGCAAGTTCCTGGGATTCATGGTGACGCAACGAGGAATAGAGGCAAACCCGGATAAGATTCAAGCTATCCTAGACATGAGGCCGCCGGTGAATAAAAAGGAAATCCAGTGTCTGACTGGAAGGCTGGCAGCTCTGAGTCGTTTCCTATCCAAATTGGCTGAGCGATGCCTTCCCTTCTTCAAGGCCTTGCGAAAAGTCAACGGCTTCGAGTGGACGGCTGACTGCCAAAGGGCCTTCGAGGAACTGAAGAATTTCTTGTCGACTCTACCACTATTGTTGAAACCTGTAGAGGGGGAGGATCTCTTTTTGTACCTGGCCGCTTCTCAGGAGGCAGTCAGTTTCATCCTCGTCCGAATAGACCCTGAAGGATCGCAGAGGCCGGTGTATTACACCAGTAAAGTGCTCCATGACGCCGAGACCAGGTACACCAAAATCAAAAAAATATTTTTGCACTAATAGTGTCGGCTCAACGTCTCAGGCCTTATTTCCAAGCCCACTCAATCGTGGTGCTGACGGACCAGCCTCTGAGGATGATCTTATCTTTCCCTGATACTTTCGGTCGGCTAGCAAAGTGGGCACTCAAGTTGGGAGAATTCGATCTGACCTACAAACCGAGGTCAGCTATGAAGTCCTAGGTCTTGGCGGATTTCCTGGTCGAATGCACTTGGACTGATGAGCAGGTCAGGGAGCCCTCGACAAAGTCCCTGGAGGCACCGACCACTGATCCAAGGAGGGATTGGATTCTTCACGTGGATGGGGCCTCAAACTCCCAAGGAAGTGGCGCCGGACTCATTCTTACTAGCCCCGACGGTGTAACAATCGAGTATGATCTCCGCTTTCTCTTCCCTACCACAAACAATTAAGCCGAGTACGAAGCCTTGCTGGCTAGGATGAGGCTTGCAAAAGAACTTAAAGTAGAGCATCTCAGAGCATACACCGACTCCCAACTCGTCTCAAGGCAAATCATTGGGGAGTATGAAGCTCGGGACCCCATCATGTCCCGATACCTGAGCAAAGTCCAATCACAATCCCTCCTCTTTGCTCATTTTTGTATCAGCTATATTCCCCGAAGGAGAACGCTAGAGCCGACGCACTGTCCCGATTGGCCACGACGGTCGACGAATCCCTGGGAAGGACGTATATGGAATATTTGGAAGACCCGAGCATCGAGACCAAGGAGGAAGCATTGCCCGTCGGCCAAGAGCCAACCTGGATGGATGCCTATGTCCAGTATCTCGCCGACGGTATCCTTCCTGATGACCCCACCGAGGCCAAACTCCTCAAATGGTGAGCCTCCAAATTCCTAATAATGGATGGACGCCTATACTGGAGGTCCTTCTCGTATCCCCTCCTCAAGTGTGTCGGTCCCGTCGAGGCGACTACGTCCTCCACGAGATTCACGAAGGCGCATGCGGGAACCATCTGGGGGGCAGAGCGCTGGCGTATAAAGCCCTTCGTCAAGGCTATTATTGGCTCACAATGCAGGAAGACGTGGCCGAATTAGTACGAAAGTGTGACAGTTACCAACGGCACGCCAATGTCCAGCGGCAGCCCACTTCTCATCTGAGTCCCATCTTTGCTCCGTGGCCCTTCGCCCAGTGGGGGATGAAAATTTTGGGACCATTTCCCTCTGCCTCGGTCAACAAAGGTTTTAGCTGGTCGCTATCGATCATTTCACCAAATGGGTAGAGGCTGAAGCTCTAGCCAAAATAACCGAAGCAAGAGTGAGAACCTTCTTCTGGAAGTCTATAATTTGCCGTTTTGGACTCCCCAACACTCTTATTACAGACAATGGCCAACATTTCGATAATGCCCCCTTTAGAGAATTTTGTATTGAGTTAGGGATCAGCCAAAGATTCACCTCTGTCGGTTACCCACATACCAATGGGGCGGCAGAGGTAACCAATCGTACTATCCTTCAGGGGCTTCGGACACAGCTCGATGACTTTAAAGGGAGATGGGTGAAAGAACTTCCCCATGTCCTATGGGCCTACCATACAACTCCGAGAACTCCAACTGGCGAGACCCTATTCAGTCTTATCTTTAGCTCCGAGGCCGTCATTCCAGTGAAAATTGGGGTCCCCAGTCCTAGTGTAAAAGCCTACAATGAGGAGGACAACTCAGCCCAACTGAGGGCCAACTTGGACCTCATCGAGGAGACGCGTGATCAAGCGCGGATCAAGATGGTCGCTTATCGTCAGAAAGCGGCAAGGTATTACAACTTCCGCGTTAGACCCCGGGTGTTCCGTCCTGGAGACTTGGTCCTCCGGAAGGCCAAGGTCTCGAGGCTAACGAAGGGAGGAAAGTTATCACCCAACTGGGAGGGGCCCTATCGGGTCGTGGAGCCCTTCACCGAGGAGCTTATCGAATCGAGGAGCTCAACGGGAGATCGCTCCCTCGAACTTGAAATTCCGACAACCTTCGTCGGTACTATCAGTGATGTACTCGACTGAATGTTTGCAGGTTTGAATACCTCATCCTTCAATCTTATCGAAATAAAAGTGCACTTTTATGCATTACTTCGCATTGCCTCTTTGTTCCATGACAATGTGGCCAAAGCCCGACTCTCGCGTTGGCGCCGAAGCCCGACTCCCGCGTCGGCACCGAAGCCCGACTCCCACGTCGGCACCGAAGCCCAACTCCAGTGTCGGCGCAGAAGCCAAACTCCAACGTCAGAGCTTGAGCCTGGTCATAGCAGCCTCAGGTCACCCTTCAGGATTGAAAGGACTCTGAGCCTAGTCACAGCACCCTCAGGTCACCCTTTGGGGTTGAAAAGACCCTGAGCCTGATCACGACACCCTCATGTCACCCTTCGGGGTTAAAAGGACCCTGAGCCTGGTCACAGCGCCCTCAGGTCACCCTTCAGGGTTGAAAGGACCCTGAGCCTGGTTGTGACACCCTCAGGTCACCCTTCGGGGTTAAGAGGCTCCCTGGCACGGTATTGGGTCACTCCCACAAGACCGCATTAAATGCCCATCGGCGGAATGGCACATAAAGCATGTCGGCAAGGCAACATTATAAAGCCCCTCAACAAAATAATGCTGAAGGCTCGGGGTCACAAGACTGTTCGAGGCCAGCTCGATACTTACGGCTCGTCAGCAACCCGACGTCAGCGGTCAGGAATCAATGCATACTGATCCCAAAACGTCTCTAACTAAACTATAAGGGACCTCGTTTTTATCAGGTTAGTGTGACTCTATGCTCCTATGGGCGTCGAAGATTACATCGGACGAGCGGCTTGAGAAGCCAAGTATCGATAACGTTGAACAAAAGAAAAGGAAAGAATTCATAGTTTCAACACAAATTTCAAAGGATACTTCCTTTTCATTAATTACCAAAGCTCTTACAAAATGCCAACTATAGTCAGACTTGAGTACATTGTTAAACAAAAAAAAAGTCGAGACCGCGGGCGGATCTTCAGTTCTTAGCCGAAGGAGCATCGGTTCGGGAGGAATCCCTGTCAGCTGGAAGGGCAGCATTGTCAGCCGGAATGGAGCCATGGTCGATCTCCCCATCCTCAAGGTCTTCATCGGGTTCCAGGTCTTTAAGGCCTTCAGTGCCAAAGACCCTCACTGCCTTGTCTCGGCAGTCATAAAAGCCATGGAGGTAGGCACCAGCCCCAGCTTCAGCCACCTCCTCGATGAAGACCTGAGAGCTTCGGTAGCTCTCCATGGCTTTTTCTGTGACATCGGCCGCCTTCTCCTCAGCAGCCCAAGCCGCCGCTTCAGCCTCAGCTGATTTCCTGTCGGCAGCCTTCACCGCCTCCATGACCTCGGCAATTTTGATGTCAGCCAAGCGGGCCACCTTCTCGGCGATTTTGGTCTTCTCCTCAACAGATTTCAGCTCGGACTTCGCTGCCTCGAGCTAGGCCTTGACATCGGCCAATTCCGCCTCGGCGGCCATCAACTTCCCCTCGACCGTGAGGGCGCGCTCGAGGGCCTTGCGCATTTGGTTTTGCACCGCCGCCGACTCGGCTCGCGCCTGAGACCGAACTATCTCAAGCCTCTCCGCCTCCCCAGCTAGAGTCAGCTTGAGAGCGTCTTCAGCTTTCGTGGCCCAGTCTTAGTACTCGAAAACCTCCCAGCGGCAACGACTAAGTTGATGCTCCCCGCTAGCGGCAAGAGTCTGCGTATAGTTGAAAATATTTACCACCTGCATAGCAAGACCGATGTCGTCACAAAGAGCAAGCATGGGAAGAGCGAATGGGTTCAAGATATAAATGGTCACTTTCCCGGAGCAGGGTCGCCTGGCAATCCTTGAAGAGAGTACGGGAGTTGGTCTGCTTGATCTCCTCCTGAATAGCGGAAGTGGATGCCACAAACAGTAGTTTCTCGGCGAGGTGGGGGTGGTTCATAACAGAAGGCCGTGAGGGGATCGGCCCCATCTTGTCCCCTGTGGGCTCGGACGCGGCGGTGCGGGCCTCATAGCCGACTACGGCCTTCTGCCTCCTATCGACAGACGCCCCTCTGCTAGCCTGAGGCGCATCCCTCGGGATCGGCTCAGTGGTTGGCGGATCGGAATGCTCGGCCGGCCGGATGATATGGGCCCTCGACTCCTCGGGCGGCGTACCCGTGGTCAGATCAATGGGCTCCGACGACGGCAGTGGTGTGGGAGATCGTCGTGGCGGTAGTGGTGTAGGAGACCATCGTGGCGGCGGCGGCGGTGGTAGTGTAGGAGATTGATGGGGAGGTGGCGATGGAGTAGGAAGTCTGGGGACGTTTCGGGGCACAGGTGGCGATCGGGACCAAGGTCTCTTCCTCGATCCCTCGGCTTCATTGCCCTGCCCTTTCCTCTTCTTGACAGCGGCCCTTCAGAAAGCCTCGGCCGGTATGGTAATCTTCATAACTGCATGAGAACCGAGGTCGGTCAAAAAAAAGGAAGCAAAAAGAAAATGCTATCTTCGAAGAGGCCCTCACCGTCATCAGGAGTGATGCCAGCGTGTCAGAGGTTGTCCTCCGACAAAAGCTCTTGATAGGACGGGAGCTCAGTCGCCAGGAGAAGATTGAAGGCCTCCTGGTCCCTCGGCACGACCGAGATGTTCTTGTTGGCCTCGGTATTGGGCGTGCCCCATTCCCTTCCTACCCCATCCATCTCGGCAAAGAAGAATCGGGATTTCCATCCCTTTATGGATGACGGAAGACCTAGCCTAAAGGCTCTACCCAGCCGGGGGGCAAACAACCACCAGCCGGACTGAGCCCGGAGTGTGTAGAGACTGTGGAAGAGGGAGACGTTGCTCGGGAAGCCCTGAAGGCGGGTCAACACCAAGAAGGCACAAATGACTCTAATTGAGTTGGGAACTAGTTGGGCGTGACCAAATTGTACCTATCTAATAGGTTAATGATAAATGGGTGAAGGGGAAGACGAAGACCGGCCTTCAAGAACTCCTCATATAGGGCGACCCCCCGAGGGGGAGAAGTCACCCTATCATCGGGTCCTGGGGCGATCAGTCGCACCCCTTCGGGTATCCTATAGGTCACTCTAAAAGCCGCAAGGTCAGCGGGGGTAACAGTGGAGACAGTCCCCTGGGGGGAACCCCTGCTTGCCCTAGAGGACGAAGCTACCCTAGGAGGTGGAGCTACAGCTACCGGCGGGCTCCTGACAGCAGGTTCCCTGGCCGTAGCCATATGGGTTAGAGGAACCTGGTTTGTGGAGGACCGAGAGGATGAATTAGGAGAAGAAGACGATTGAGAAGGCATGGAGAACTAACTTGGGCGAATGAGGAAGGAGAAATTGGAGAGGCACTCAGGCAGAAAGAAGAAGAAACTCTAGGCGGTAGGTGAAATTGAAGCTAGGGCACGCCCCTTCTTATATATTCCTCATCGATATTTTCAAAATTTTTTCGCCTGATGCACCAGCCACGTGGATGCTATTCATTGAGAAAGACTCTGCGGCGACGCTCCGGGTGCGTGAAAGATGAGACCTTCAACCAATGAAAGTGTATCGGTGCCAGTGATTTGGCAACTCAATGATGGTCGCCGATATTTTGGGGATCTCGAAGTGCTTCCTAGCCTCGAGGCAGATCTGACGGTTAGAACACGGAGATGATGATGCCCCATGATCTTACCATCTTAAAGGAGACATCCTATCAAGGACACGTGTGCAGACACCGTTTAGCGCGATATGGGGATCAGCCGCCAATGATTCGATGCCCCTTTCACTTAAACGGTGACGCCAGCTCAGGGGCGGGGGGGGGGGGGGGCATATGATGTGGTTGATCAGGCCATATGACTCACAAGATGAAGGGACCACGAACCCGATGTCCCACGGTTTGGCACATTCCAACCCTTTGGCATTGGGCTCATCCCGGCCTCCAGCCCATCTCGACCTCCGCGTTGGCCACGGCTTGTCTCGGCCATAGCGTCGGCCTCTGCTTCAGCCACAACCCATCTCAGCCTCCGTGTCGGCTGCGGCTCGTCTTGGCCTTGGCATCGGCCTCTGCGTCGGCCATGGCCCATTTCGGCCTCGGCGCCAGCTCTGGCCCATCTCAGCCTCCGTGTCGGCCGCGGCCCATCTCGGCCTTGGCATTGGCCTCCGCGTCGGCTGCGGCCCGTCTCAGCCTTGGCATCGGCATCTGCATCGGCCACGACCCATTTTGGCCTCGGCGTCAGCTCCGGCCCATCTTGGCCTCCGCGTCGGCTACGGCCCGTCTCGGCCTTGGCATCATCCTCTGCATCGGTCACGGCCCATTTCGGCCTTGATGTCGGCCTCTACGTTAGCCGCAGCCCATTTCGGCCTTGGCGTTGGCCTCGACGTCGGCCTCGGCGTTGACCTCGGCCTCGGCATCGGCGTCGGCGTCGGCCTCGGCGACGGTTCTCCTCGGCCCAAGGAGCAATTCAGTTATCGATCGATCTCGTAGCGCCCCCTCGGCCAAGCTGCGTGGCCCACTTCCCCAAGAACGGCGGGTTACCCTGCCACGAACATGCCCGGCGACGTGTGCAATGAACGTGCCTCCCCCTGGCGCCATTAACGACGGGTGTGGCTATCCACGTCCAGCTCCACTACCTATCCTTTGCGGCACATTGAAGACCGAAAACCAACAACCACCCAAAAAAGGATTTGACTGTTATGAACGAAGGGTAAGAGGGATCCCCCGAACAGGTATATAAAAGCCCCAACTCTCAAGGTAGGGGACTCAAGCTCTACTTGATCATTCAAATCCCTGTTCTCCAAATCACTAACTTGAGCGTCGGAGGGTCCCCGTCGGAACCACCGGTCTGGAGCTTTTCTTGCAGATTCCCGATTGAAGGAGACGGTCCCGCCATTCCCTCGAAGGTCTGCGAAGCTTTCCTCTCACCTGACGCTTATCAAAAGTGATTTGATGGCAACAATTATCATTCCCTTTTATACGTTATATCACATATTAAAAAATGATAAACATACAAAAAAAAAATGAAAAAATAATTAATTTTAATTGAAAGATTAATGAAGAAATGTGCAAGATTTTTTTATTAATTTTTTTTGGGAACATCTACCCCTAAATTTAAAATTTTTTTAAAAAATAATTTTTATTTTATTTTTTTAATTTAAATGAGGTTGCGATTACACTATGCATAAATTAATTGTTCAATATAAGATTATTGCTGTGCTAGTCCTAACCATCCAATTTGGTTAACAGTTTCTGAAGTATCCTATTTTAACAAATATTTTTTAAAAAATAATTAAAAAAAAGAGAACTAATTTTAGCCATTCCTTTTCCCGACGCCTCTTACAGCACTTCGGAAGCTTTACGAGCCGTGCCTTCATGAAAACCTCCTTGCACGCAGCTAGCTTGCCACCGGTCACAGCCACAGGGACTTTGCGCAGACGCGGACACCTAAGAAACCAAAACAGTGACCAAGAAAATCGAAGTCCCCTTGTGGGCCCCCGATGTTATCTTTCGGTTCTCGACGGAGCCGCCACAAGGACGGTGCAAATGCGGGCTCTTCTCGGTAAAATACAAAAGACCAAAAAGGCGGGGTTTCCCAGTGCAGAATGGTCAGAAAAAGGCCGCGAGCGTCACCAGCCCATGACATGAGTGCATGTGCATCCCCATCGCAAGCGAACCGCATTAATGGCACACCCTGTAATTCCCCTGCATAACCGGGGGTTCTTTCCCCTTCTTCCTTCCGTGCCGGGCCCTCGACCTCAAGACGGCAGTCGGGCACTGTCCTCTCTCTCTCTCTCTCTCTCTCTCATCTGTTCTAACTTCTAAGCTGCCGAACCTCCGCCCCCAAAAAAAATAAACCCGCCGATCACCGCCCGTCTCCATTTTGAAAGGGAGATCGCGATCGCCCGAACCCTAGCCCTACCAATGGCGCCGGCGGCCGCCGTAAAGGAGCTCCGATCGGTGGATCCCTCCGTCTGGAAGGCCTGTGCCGGCACGTCTGCCAAGATCCCCGCCGTTGGGGCGCGTGTTTATTACTTCCCCCCGGGCCACGCCGAGCAGGCCTCCTCCCTTCCGGACTTCTCCGCGGTCCCCTGCCGCCAACCCTTCGTGCTCTGTTTGGTCTCCGACGTCCGCCTCCTCGCCAACCCCGACACGGACGAAGTCTTCGCAAAGATAGCCCTCGACCCACGCCTCCCCCCACCTCCACCGGTGCCAGTTCCGGCCGACATCCCCGACGGTGGCGGTGGGGTCAGGGGAGTGGTGTCGTTCGCGAAAATCCTGACGCCGAGTGATGCAAACAACGGCGGGGGTTTCTCGGTGCCAAGGTTCTGTGCGGACTCGATCTTTCCAGGGCTGGACTTCAAGGCGGACCCGCCGGTCCAGACCATCTCGGTCCGGGATGTGCACGGGTCCCGGTGGGAATTCCGGCACATATACCGTGGCACACCACGCCGGCACCTGCTGACCACCGGGTGGAGCAAGTTTGTCAACTGCAAGAAGCTCGTCGCTGGAGATTCGATCGTGTTCATGAAGAATGTGGCCGGCGAGCTCTTCGTCGGTGTCCGCCGCACCGGCCGCTCCTGCGGCTCCATGGACTATATGCCCTACAGCCTCCCGGCCGGAGCCGGAGTTAAACTGGAAGAGAACCTCGGAAGCGGGGAGGGTTTCTCGAGGAACGTGAGGGGCCGGGTTCCGGCTTCGTCGGTGTTGGAGGCGGTCCGATTGTCCGAGATGAACTGCCCATTTGAGGTCCTTTACTACCCAAAGGCCGGGTCGCCGGACTTTGTGGTGGCCGAGGAGGTTGTGGAGTCGGCGATGCGGGTGTATTGGATGGCCGGAGTGAGAGTTAAGATGTCGGTGGAGACGGAGGACTCATCCAGGATGACCTGGTTTCAGGGGACGGTGTCCTCGGCTGCGGTCAAGTATGTGGGCCCGTGGTCCAGTTCACCATGGCGTATGCTTGAGGTAGTTATCTATTTCTATCTTACGTTGTCATGCCTTTTGTTGGTCTTGCTTTATTTGTTCTTTCGTTGTTATTTATCTGTTTTGGTTGCATGGACGACGTTGATTCTTTATAAAATAAATCTTGGACCTTGACGACCCCTTTGTTAGCCTGTAAAGAATCGAGCTGGAAATGTGGGATTCTAAGGTGCTTTTGCTCTTTTATTTGCAACGTTTTGGGTGTTTCTTTTTTGAAAGTGCCTTGTTGCCATGGAGTTTTTAGGCGATAATCATTGCACTTTGCATGCCATCATTACACTTTAACGGGCTTATGTTTTGTTTTGCTGATTTAAAGTGTTCTAGGATGGAGACTGCTTGCTGTTCCTCCGGTGGTTGAATCTGATATAATAAAGTGAATGTGAGGTTGTATTGCGGTCATGTCATGCCAGTCTTTTTCTGTTTATACCAGTATTGCATCTTAAACGAATCGAACTTGTGAGATCATATTCTATTGTCCTAGACAAATTGAATTTATATTTTGGGAGAATAATTTGTGTTATGAGATCATATTCCATTGTTGGAACACAAAGTGACATGACATTTCAAACCGGCATCGTCTCTTTAAGCTAAACATTTTTCAGCCAAAAAACCATTCCTTAAGGATACTGTTTTCTTTTTGAAGTTCTCCTTGGCATATTTGAAAGACACGAGGAAAAAAAAAAAAAAATTTGGCTGGAAAGTTCAAACTTATTCTGCTAATCTTTTTCTGGCTAATTCTCTCAGGTTAACTGGGATGAAGCAGAGGTTTTGCAGAATCTCAAAAGTGTGAGTCCATGGCAGGTGGAGCTAGTTTCTGCCCCCCTTCAGCTACAAACTCAATATCCTGTTGTGAAGAAACTAAGGGGGCCACAAAGTCAGGACTTCTTTGATGATGGAGAGGGCAACATGCTTGTTCCAATGACAGGTTTGCAGAATAAATCCATGGGGAATCTATCCCCATTGATCCATTACAATACATTTCCTGCTGGCATGCAGGGAGCCAGGCATGATCTCATCTGTGTCCCCACTTTATCCAATTTTGTACCCTTGAACGCCCATCAAGGCATCAACATGCCGCAAAAGTTAAATAATGTATCCACTAATTTGCATATTGGAAGTACATCACCAAGCCAAGAAATATCGTGGAGTGTGGCACAAAGCTTTTCAAATTATTTGGTCAGATGATCTGTACAAAGCAGCCTGCTGGTGTTGTTGCAGATAAAGAGCACAGAGAGACAACACATGAAGTCCTACCACATGATTCCTCTCTCACCTACCAGCATAAGCAGTTGCTTGATGGTCTTAATGTGCAATGTCAAAGAGTTTCTACTTTGGAAGCATCTTTTCTGTGAAAGAAATGTCTGCTTCAGGAGCATGCAGCCTGTACAGGTATGAATCAGTGAAACATGCTTTTGTTTATTTTTTGTATGATTTAGTTATTTTAAATATCTCAGATGTATTATGGTTGATGTTGAATTCAATGCCATGGTTGTGTTCCTGACAATGTATTTTTTCAGGGGTAGAATAACAATGCCATGGTTGTGTTCCTGATAATGATAAATGATGAAGCATTAAATCAACCTTTGGTTAGAATTTAACTATTATTAATTTGGACCTTCGCTAGCAGTGTGTAGCAGCAGTATTTGGAGCATATTGTTTGCAGGTGACTAAATGCATCAGAAAAGCCAATAATAAGGTAGGATGTGGATGTAGATTTAGTAAAATTCAAACAGAGCCATGGAATGACAGACAAGAGGTAGGAATCAAGTAGAAAAATAAGTAATATTTACTGTCCAATCATTTAGAGAGTGATAGCAAAAATTCATACAATACTATCACCCATCATTTTGCATCTATCATATAATAATGGTATATCCCCATGTAGTTGGGAAAAAGGCTTAGATGAGTTGAGTTGAGTTGAGTATATAATAATGGTATATGGGTCAGGTACTATATTTGGCCTAATTTGATTGGGAGAAGAGTTGCTTCTAGGATGTTTTGATAATGATACAAATACAATGCCTTTGAGACTACAGGAGTGTCAGAAGGCAACATTAAGGCTTGTAGTATGTGCCATTTGAACGCCAGGCAATTAGAAGTTTCCAATGACATAAGACAATGATGCTAGAAATGAGAATATTGAAGCAGATGTGTTAGTCTAGGATGAGAAGGGTGAAAATTGCTTACACGAAAGAAACCATGGAGTCACAGCGATCAAGGATAAAGTGGTTAAGAGGCAATTGTAATTGACATATCATGCATCCTGATGTAGAATCTGGATGGAAATATTAACTTAAAGTGCAGAGATAGTTTTGAAATCTGATTTCATCTAATCTTTTCTCTTTATATTGGCAAAATTAACAAAAGATAGTGATTGGAGGGAGAAAAATAGAGTAGGAAGGATACAAGAATAGAGGTTTGGGAGAAATATAGTTAGAGAGCAGAAACATATGAACTCTGGTGCTAACTGGTGAGAGAAGACTTCAATTCGATCCATTCAATTTTCTTTGTAAATACTATTCTTCTAAACCTTCTCTTCTTTTTCTAATTGCCAAAAACTTCATATGACCTCAGTAAATATGCTTCTTAATTGACTAGGACACTAGCAGACATTTTCCTTAACACCTTTCTATTGAAATGAGCAACTAGAGACTAACCAAGAACTTTTCAATCACAATCCTAACAAGCACAAATATCACAATTTGTTATGACCTTTATGCTTTTTTTTGAAATTGCAAACTGATTTTAGATAATTTGGTGACATATAGCAACATAGGATTTCCCAAAATCTCCAAAAACATGAAATTAGAGGTTTCTGCTTTGAGTAGAATTTTTTAAGTTAGTGATTGTTCTATCGTTATTATCTTATAAAATTTCCATTTTCAACTCTCTCTTTTTAAAAACCAAGCACCTATCAAAATATCTCAACTTCAAAAGTCATTTTTTAAAATTCAAAATATGATAAGATTGTGATTTAAAAAAATGAAGATGTCTAAGCATAGCCTTGAATTTTCTTGTTCCAACCTAAACCTGAAGTAGGTTTAGGATGTTATGGCTTGGTTTGCTTACAATTTAGTTTTGAGGGGGTGTCGAGTGCTGGTTCCTAGTCAATATGGTATAAGGCAATATGAGCTAGTATCTAAATTCTTGTTATGTACCTGTTATTTCCAACACAATATGAAGTTGGCTGCTTGTAAATCAAAAACTTAACACAACTTTGAGCCGGTATTCAAGAATTTAGCATGATACTGTCCTGAACTTTCTAGCGGAGATTACAAGATGTTTTAATTGCAAATATCTCAAGACCATATTTTCTCTAAAAGTGGAATATGCTGAAAGCATCTCCAGTTTTACCTAGCTCTAGATGCCTCAAGCATCCCATCATGTGATGAAACATACCTTGACCTTAGCTGTAACTAAAAATTGTGCTTCCTTGCTTTCAAATTGCATTCATTTAGGAAATGAATCTCTTGGAGTGCAAGTTCGAGAGAAAATTGATCATTGCTTAGAAAGTACCCGTCCCAACTCTCCTTCCAAAAAATAATCAAGTTCCAAGATAAGCGAGGTCAACCAAATGGCAATGACGGCAGCAGAATGTGCTAATAGGGAGGGCCAGTGGGAGATTGTGAAGCACATATGGGTATAGGCAATAGGGCCTCGGGTGATGTGGTGAAGGCTGATGTCAGAGGTGGGAGGAGGTCAGCCATCCTCTAATCTATGTCAACTATGTCTAGTATGGTGGGAGAGAATCTTTCACTTATGGTTTTGATTGTGGTAATGTGATCTCTACTGAGGTGGTGTTGAAGGCTAAGCTTTTAAGTTATACACATGCGCGCATGCATACACACATATGTTATGTATATATAATGTTTTAAGTCCTGATGGGATGAGGGGTAACCTGACTTTTCCATCCTGTTCTTGTGTGAAAATGAAATCAAGACAAGGGTAGGGCAACAAAACCTGACCTTTGCAAAGAAGGAAGAAGAAAGAGGAAAGAAAGGAGAAAAGGAGAAAAAAGAAAGAAAGAGAAAGAAGAAGAACAAGAAGGAAAGAAAAAAGAAAAGAAAGAAATAAAGAAAAAATGAAACACAATGAGACGTGTATGTTGGGACACTTTACGGGGATGAAAATTCGGACAAGATGGGACAACAGGGCATCCCATTCCATGGAGAAATCGGAACACCCCTATCCACAAAAAAATAAAACCTTGTGTGTGGAGGGGGAGGAGCTTTGTCTTCAGGCTAAGATTTATCTTGTATGAGTATGTGTTGAGTGGGGTTAGGTGGAGGACGTAAAAAAGCAAAAAAAGAAGAGTCGATATGATGGTATAATCATCTAGTTTATGAGATTAGGTAAGGAAAGGAAAATGTAAGAGGGGTTAGTGTGATGGCATAAAAGTTGATTACTTTAGTATGGGTTAGATGGGGAAGGGAAAGAAAGGGAGAGGAGATTGATTTGGTAGTATAAATATGCACTTTGTTTGATAGGATGACGTCATATAAAAATAGCAGCTATAAAACATATGTAAAATGTTAAAGACTGATATCTAGATCTCTCTTTTACATAGCTCACTTGAGAGGAAAAGCACTTCGTCCTATTTAATATTTATGGACGATATTGATATTTACACCTCTTCTTTTATTGGGGGTGCACATAGGGTTGGGTCAACCATATAAGTGAACTGAGCCATTCTTACATTGTCGGTTTGCTTCAGGTCCACATAACGATTAGGTTGGTCTTGGTTTTAACATTCACAAACTTAATAAGGCCGGTTTGAGCCTAGGTCAAGGGGGTGGGACAATTGGGTAACCTGAACCTAAACTGAATCCATCCATACATATGCATGCATGCCTGCCTGCCTATGCACATAGTGTAGTTATAATGTGTGCATACACCAAATCCATCCATACTAACCTCCCGATGTTGCTACAAGTTCTCACCTAAACAATGGTTCTCCTCAAAACTAGGGACCTTCCCTAGGCATCATCAACAGTGGATGAGTCCTTGACTCCACGCCTTACACTTGAGTTGCTGGATCCATGATCCCTTCACTTGTTTATGTTCTCTTCTATACATCTGTCTCTGGTTGCCTATGTTCTCAGCTAAACAATGGTTCTCCTCAAAAGTAGTGATCTTCCTTAAGCATGGTCAATAGTGGATGAGTCCTTGACTCCATGCCTTACCCTTAAGTTGCCTTACTCTTAAGTTGCTGGATCCATGTTCCCTCCTCTTCTATACTTCGATTTCCACTGCATTCTTTTTTCCATCTAATCTACAAATCTAAGCCTCCAACCCTCTCGCTTTCATTCCTCTCACAGAGAACAAACCTCAAGTCTGGAATCCTAGCCCCCATTTATCGCCCTCCACGTTCGCTACATTTTCTTTTGAGTTTGTGATATTGCAAAATGACCAGCATCATTTCTTCATCATTTTCCTATCAGTATGTAAGTTTTTCACCTCATCACCTTTGAGAAGAGCAGTTATAAGTAAAGATTCAATTTTTCTGTAAAGATTCAATTTTTCTGTTGTCTTTTTGGTGTATAAAATGAAGAATCTTGATATTATTTGTTTCATTATAATTTATGAACAAATAAAAAAAGGCTGATTATTCAATTTTTTCTAGTGTCAAAAAAGGACTTTTATTTATTTTTATTCTTAGTTAGTTTTCTCGAACATAATCAATCGTTTCTTTGCTGCCCTTTTTTGGAAAAAAGGGGTGACTCAATAATTGACCTGGGCTATTGTAATTGGATTGGTTTGGGTTGGTTGTGACCTTCATTAGTTTGGCTCTGTTTTCAAAAATTGAGAACCATCAGGTTTGTTCAGTTCTTGGCTTGCCCCTAACAGAAACCAGCCCAAGCCATGTTGCACCCCTATTTCTTATAGCTAAAGATGCCATATGACCTTACTAAATATGATTCTTTAAATGAGTAGAATGATTGTAGATATTTTGCTACACTTTTTTGGTGAAAAGAACAATCAATTATTTTATTAAAATAGAAAAAATTCATACACCAAAGGATCCTGCATAAAAGGCCATTAAAATCTTGTGGTGTCACAATCCTAATGAGTTCTGAGTTTTCCTAATATGGTCTAGGCCACATATTAGGACATTTAGATATTATTCCTACCTAGAATAAGATTTAGAAGTGATTATACAAATAACATCAAAATTAAATATGAAAATATTTAGAATATAGAAAATCCTAACCTTCTCCGAAAAGAGTTAGTCAACAGATTACCGAGAGTCAATATAACAAATTAAATTTAAAAAAATAAATTACAAATTGCTAAATCTAAACCACATTTAAACCTATATTGCATTGATATAGATGTTTTGGACAGATTTAAGGTGGATTTCATAATACTAAGCCTGCATTTTTTTTGTGAAGGGTAAGGAATGAGGAGGCATCCGTGGTAAGGATAGAGGTAGAGGTAGACTTAAACAAACATGGACAGAAATAATTAAAATAGATATAACTATTTGTAATTTGAATATCGATTGGTCCTGAATAGAGGAGAGTGGAGGAAGCAGATTCATGTAGCCAACCCCATGTAGTTGGGAAAAGGCTTAGATGGGTTGAGTTGAGTTGAGTTTAAGGAATGAGGAGGCAAAAAACCAAAGATAACTTGACAGGAAGATAGATAATAGACATAAGGGACTGATTGGGTGCTTAAATGCACTAACCATGGATAAATTAAATTTTAAAGTTTGAAAACAAGTGAAGAAGGGAAGAAAAAAAGATATATTCTAATTTTTCAGGGATAAGATAAATCATCAGTCTGGGAGGATTATATTGTCCTGAAAATTCAGGATTCTACTCTCCAAAGGGTTCACCAGTTCCTTGCATTGATCCGTTGTGACCATTATTCTCCATCTCCTTTGTTAAGAGGAACTATTGTTGAGTAACAAGTTATCACATAGAAAAATCATTCCCACATCAAACAGGCCCTTAGGAAATTTGTGTATGTTGATATAGTCCTGATCATGAATGGATGACATGGAGGCGGCATGGCCTAGTGGGAGCCAGCCTCTATTCTTTGAATCAGGTCTGACTTTCAAATTGACTAGTTGAGCCGTATCTGTTCTTTCTTTGTGTGCAAGTCAAATTTTGAATACTTGGTATAAATGAAGCAGGATGTAAAATGGACACATAGACAATATGGGAGATCATGGGAATGCACATGTGTGATGCAGATTGGTTCCTGACTGATCCTTTTAACCAACATCCTTGCCAAAAAAGAAAAAGCAAAGTAGAAAAAGAAGAGGAATTAATGGTGAGAAATGATTAGTCTGAATAATGCTTATTAATTGAAATTATGGTCATGAAGTTAAAACATTCTATTCTAGCTTGATTTCTTGAGAATCTATTATCATTTTGTATGTGTGTGTTCATCTCTTAGTAGTAATTGGAAACTGCCATTAAGGGCGGCACATCCACTTCTTGTTCTGAAATCTGCTTTATGAGTGTTTCTTTTTAAAAAAATTTTTAAGACGTCCACTTCCCTGGCATCTTCATTTTATTTGGCAGCTAAGGTTCCCCACCCTCTCAGTTTCACATTTCTAAAATAATGATGCAAATCTTTAGGATGGGTTTTGAAAATGGCATGTGTTAATATTTTATTAGACATTTAGAATAACAGTTATTAAAGCACAAAATATAAAGTATGAGAATACCTGTTTTTCTTACTACCTTTTTTTTCCACCCTCTTGCGTCTGTTTTGCTATTCTTTGTTCCTTAGGTTCTTTGTTTTTCATGATGATCTTATTGAGGAAGTGAACTCACTCATTTTATACCTGATGGATCTCTTGTTGCTACAAATTGAAATGCCAAAAGGTGAATGCTGTTGATCTGTCTTTTAGTCATAGTATATGTGTAAACTTCATCTATGAAGCTATTTTAGTTTCATGGAATTTTGATGCGCTTGATCTTTGAGCCAAATTGATTTTCACATTAGTGCTTCTGAATCTGTGTTTATGACACCTGTAGCATGAACTTGGCTAATAACTCCCACCTTTTTCTTAATGCATAATTATCAACTAGTTTGAAACTTTTCCATCTTTTCCTAGATTCCTTCGAGGTCTAAGGAACCTTGAAGGATTGCCTGCTAGTTGCATAAGATTGAATTGCTCAACCAATATGTTGGATCATCCTCCCAACTGCTTATTGAGATTACATGGTAGGCTCTCTCTTGCTCAAAATTTCTTTCATTATCAATTCAATAGGTCGTTGAGGTCAAGATGAGTGTTGGCTGCAAAATAATTACAAACTTTTGTTGATCTTACACTGATGGATGTACTTGAGCTCTATAGATGAAACTGCACTTATTGTTAAGGTTATGTGAGGACTTTAATGTTTGAAGCTGGTCGTAATTTTTTGGTATTAAATTGACAGTTTAACAATCATCTAATGATAAATAATGAAATCTCTTAAGCCATATTTTCAATAAAAAAATAAAATCCCATTCTATAATTATAACAAGTCTCGTGATTTGTTGTTTTGGTTTGCAAGCAACATTATAGCTAAATTCAAGTACAAAGCCAAAACCCAGAAAATGATGATACATAATGAAGATTGAGCTGGTTGTAATTTTCTGGTATTAAATTTGATCATTTTAACCTTGGTGATCTCATCTAGATCTGCATCTAATAATAAATAATGAAATCTTCTGAGCTGTATTTTTAAATAAAGAACAAAATTCTGTTTTACACTTATAACAAGTCTTATGATTTGTTATTGTTGTGGCTAAATGCATGCAATATTTTCGTTAAATTGAAGTACACAAGCCGAAAACCAGAAAATGATGATACAGAATGCATGCTGATTTGTAATATGCATTAGCAGAATGTCTTCAAGTCTTCAAGTCTAGTGTTGAATTTTATGCTTCATGCTCCACTTCTCTAAAACATTGATGCTGCAATTTGGGCCAAGTTCTCTCTTTTTATTTATGTTGAGGATTTGCATTTTAAAGGATAAGTGTTAAGTTACAGAGTGTGAGTTGTAGGAAAACTATTGGTTGATAATGGATTATAAGCCAAATAATGTCCAAGAGGTTCTCTAGAAAAAGTTCATTATTTCATTTGCCCAAGGAATGAATCCAACTGCAGAATCTTTTATATAATCCTTAATGGTTGGTTTTGAAATAGCAAAATTACACAACTTATGTTGAGAGGGGAAAAAGTAGAAGAAAATGGCTGTTTGATACTGAATGGAAATGATTTGTTTATTTATATTTATCAAATGATGTTGAAAAGGTTTTATGTTCTGTTGTGGGAACAGTATAATTATTGGTGATGGTAAGTATGCTAGGTACGATACCAATGTTGTACAATGTCATGAGTTCAGGTACTTCATAGACGATCACGTGCTTTATATATGCCAATAACTATGGTGGAGAAAAGTTGATGTAAAATTATAGAAAAATTATCATCAACTGGACTACTAATGTCTTCCACATGTGTATGAATTAAATGGTAGTGGGATTTAGAAACCGAAATTTTGAATTGGATGCTATATATCCAAGTAACTTTTCTGCTTTTGGAATGACAACTCAAATACCCAGAACATGAACATTCTTTGGAATATTTAAAGTGCACGAACAGTGTTCAGAGTTGAGAGGGCAAAACGAGCTTCACCAATTCTTATGCTTGTTGCTTGTTGCTTCTAATTTTCCCTTTTTTTCAATGATTTAGTATAAGGAAGGTCTGAATTCATATGCAAGAATCATTGAATTGCCTTCATGGCTGATGGATATAAGTTGGACGGTTTTTCTTTGTCAGCATCATGAGAATGTTTTACTGTGTCCAGCTTTTTTGTTTCTTCAGGTCAGGAACAAGAATTTGCATGGAATCCAAGTGAGCAGTTCTGTTGTTTCTCAGGATGTGATATGCTTGTTTACAACCTAAATGATGCACTGTTGTTTCTACTGCAGGTGTCCTTGTTGAAGACGACATGAAGGTTGCCTCTTGCATCTGAGTCAACATCCTAAATCATCGTCTTCTTGACTTTGGCACTTCTGCGTTTACCTAGCGGTGTTACTGTTCTTTGTAGTACTGTTGAACTCTCTTCCCTCAAACTTCTCTGAATCACTGTTCTCGGGGTGCAAACTGTTTGGCATTTTAAAGCTAGTCTAGTTCATACTCGATCACCATTTGGTTTATTCGCCTGTTTTTTTACATCATTTATTTATTTTTCATTAGATTACTGCAGGGATTAGATCAGGAGTTGCCTTACAAACCATACGATTTGCCATTGATGCAGCCCAGCACTACGGTTATGGTGCGATGACTGCACCTGATGGTGTGGCAGCATGGATGAGAAGAGGCACAATTTCAAAGATGTCTAATGTTAAGTGCCTTTTGATGGTCGGTTCCGTGCCCATTGATCCAAAAAGCTTCTCTCTATTTCCAATATGCCTGATGCCAAAGAGAGAACGGGGCTCAAACATGCTATGTATCATGTACCCCAAAGCACCTTCAAAGCGCCGTTCATTGTTCTGGGCAGAGAATCATCTCGAACATTCATCCGCACCTAAACCACCCACATAAACAAGACTTAATGACTTCACGACTCCTCCCTAATCAAACATTCATATGGTCAGTCAGAATGCAAGTGTAAAATGCTATCCTTCTTCTATCAACTCTTTATTTAAACATCCATGCGCTAGATTAGATCGCCAGTTGAATTTGCTGCATGATCATTATTCCTATGTGGTCTTCAGTTGTCTTCCTTTTAGTAAGAGAAGCAGGATCATTTGCATATGCAAAACTTGTTTGTAAAACAAGTCATGCAGCAAGTTCAGACTCTACAATTTTTTTTTTTCCAAAAAAAAAAAAAAAGAGTTGCCCTAATCAAATCCATAAGTGATCGCATTCCCTTTGGAGACCTAAAACTTTGATAGTGGCACCAGCGGGGAAAACAAAGCGCAGGCCGACTACGAGGCCATCATCCCCTTCGCCGCAAAGCAATCAACCGACGCTGTTGTCGAAACTCAAAAGCATATCCAGCTAAGATGGTGGCATCTCCAACCTATATTTTATTTTATTTTTTTTTTAACTCCAGCTAAGATGGTGGCATCTCTTCGAAGACACGAGCTAACTTCTTTCTCTTTTTTCCTTTTTTCTATAAATTTATTTCCTAACTTTTTGCCCTTTTAACTTTTAGTGCGTAATTCTCATTAGGACCAAAATACCACTAAGAAAGTCCATATCTCTCATTTCAACGAGCCCGCCCGGCGCCCGCGCCTCCTCCTGGGGTTACTTCCGTACTTTAATTAATCGAGCGTTACATTACATGTATGGCAGGGGAGCAACATCAGATGCTTTCCCTCCATTCGAAATTTTGAAGCCTTCATCACTTCCCTTCCCCTCCGTCTCGCCTCCTTCGACGAATCTCGAGGCTCCATCGAATTAGGGTTTCGGAATTCGTATCTAAGGCTTGGTAGAACGCCCTCCCTCCCGAGTTTTTCGATCCAAGATTTGAAGGTTTAGAGCCCGTTTTTGGGGTGATTTCCAATATCGGCAGCTAAAGTGAAAGGCAAGCGAAGGGGATCAGGTTCCGAATCGCCTGTATCCAAGAAGATTGAACGAGACAATCAAAGATCCCGATCTCTCCAGGTTCAATCTCTTACTTGCTGTGCCTTTTCTTCTTTCCTGATTTTTTTTCCCTTAACTATAGAATCGAATAATTGAGGATTCTGTTGGGAATACACCCTCGATCACCCTCGAAAAAATATGCGTGCACAATCACAGAAAAATATACCGATCTACCACAATCACAGAATATGCGGAATAAAAATAAACACCACACAAAAACACCAAATTTACGTGAAAAATCCAACCACGGGGCAAATTCCGAGAGCACTTCACTAATCTTAATAAAAGATTACAACTTTTCTCCTAATTTCTTTTTGCCCAAAAATTAGGAAACACTTCGAACTTAAAATAATAGTTGATGTGGGTACAAGAAGGATCTCACCAACGTGTGGTTGCTCTTCCGTGCCCCCCAAATCTGCTCTCAGACTCGTCCGTATCGACCTCCTGAGGTTGCACAGGATTTTTCCAAGCCTGGGCTTCTCTGGATCTCTCTCAGGCCGCACACAGCTCTCTCACCCCAATCTGGGATTTTTCTTCTCTCGTATTTGCCACATACGGATCTCTCTCCCCCTCCTTTATTTTCGGATTTGTTATCCTTTTTGAAAACAACTCCGTAACAAACTGTGATGAAGTTTGTTATCATGGGCTCCGTAACAAACTGTGATGCAGTTTGTTATCATGGGCCGGTTCCCTCCCCACGTGGAGGGAGCACCCAACAATATCTCCCCCTCCCGACTACGTGGGAAAATCCACCAAGCCTGCTTTCTTTCTACAAGCTTCAACCTTTTTGATAGATAATGACTTTGTCATTATATCTGACCCATTATCATCTGTATGGATCTTCTCCAACAGCAACTGCTTCTCTTCCAGGACCTGTCTGATCCAGTGATAACGCATATCAATGTGCTTCGACTTGGAGTGAAAAGTCGGATTCTTGCTCAGGTGAATAGTGCTCTGATTGTCACAATAGACCACATAAGTATCATGTCTAACACCCAGCTCCTGAAGAAATCTCTTCAGCCACAATATCTCCTTGCATCCTTCTGTCACTGCTATGTACTCGGCCTCTGTGGACGATAATGCAACACACTTCTGTAACTTGGACTGCCATGAAATTGCACCTCCTGCAAATGTAACCAAGTAACCGGATGTGGACTTCCTGGAGTCAACATCTCCTGCCATATCTGCATCTGTATGTCTGTAACACAGGTTCTCCCTGTCCATAACAAAGACTCAAGCTAGTTGTACCTCTCAAGTACCTCATGATCCATTTGACTGCTGCCCAATGCTCCTTTCCTGGATTCGCTAGGAACCTGCTCACTAAGCCAACTGCATATGCTAAGTCTGGTCGGGTACAGACCATAGCATACATAAGACTACCCACGGCTGAGGCATAAGGGACTCTATTCATCTCCTGCTTCTCTTCCTCTGAGGCTGGGCTCTGCTCTGAACTCAGTTTGAAGTGTCCAGCTAGTGGACATGCCACTGACTTGGCATTGCTCATGCTGAATCTCTGAAGCACCTTCTCTATGTATTTCTTCTGGGACAACCATAACCTGCATGCTTGTCTATCCCTGAATACATGCATCCCCAATATTTGTTTCACTGGCCCCATATCCTTCATATCAAAAGCTTTCCCTAACTCCTTCTTCAGAGTGGCAATCTTGCTGGAGTCCTGCCCAACAATCAACATATCATCCACATATAAGAGAAGGATGATAAAATCACCTCCAGGAAACCTTCTAATGAAGACACAATGATCTGTGGTTGTTCTTTTATAACCAACCTATACCATGAAAGCCTCAAACTTTCTGTACCACTGTCGGGGCGCCTGCTTGAGACCATACAGACTCTTTCTGAGTCTGCACACCATGTGCTCCTTGCCTTTCACCTTAAAACCTTCAGGCTGCTCCATATAGACCTCTTCCTCTAAGTCACCGTGCAAGAATGCTGTCTTCACGTCCAACTGCTCTACCTCTATGTTCATGCTAGCTGCCAATCCTAACACCGTCCTGATTGAGGTCATCTTCACTACTGGAGAAAATATCTCATCGAAATCAACTCCCTTCTTTTGTGCAAAGCCCTTCACAACTAGTCGTGCTTTATATCTAGGCTGTGAGCTTTTCTCTTCTGCCTTTACCTTGTAGACCCACTTGTTTCTGAGTACCTTTCTCCCCTTGGGCCTAGCTACCAAGTCATATGTATGATTATGCAGAAGAGAGTCCATCTCCTCCTGCATAGCTCTCTGCCACTGCTCCCGCTGCTCACTGACATGGGCCGCCTCATATGACTCTGGCTCATCTGCATGTCAACATGATATATTCATGCACTGAATACCGACTAGATGGTTGCCTTGCTCTCGTGGATCTCCTCACCTCTGTCGGTAGCTCCTCCTCAGGGATCTGAATCTCCTGATCTGTATCCTCAATAGGTGTAGGCTGCTGCTCATCTGCACTGTACTGGCTGTTTCTCTGGCTCATCTGCATGAACTACTGGAGGACTGACAGGCTCTATATCTACTGGGCCATACATATCTGACTCAGACTGATGCTCTGCCCTCTTGATGTCTTCTATGGTTTGATCCTCATAGAATATGACATCTCTGCTCCTGACTACCTTCCTATCAACTGGGTCCCACAGCTTATAGCCAAACTGCTCATCACCAAACCCTAGAAAGATACATTGTCTTGTCTTGTCATCTAACTTTGTCCTCTCATCCTTAGGCACATGCACAAATGCTCTGCAGCCAAAAATCTTTAGATAATCATATCTGACATTCTTGCCTGTCCACACCTTCTCAGGCACCTCTCCATCTAGAGCTGATGAGGGAGATCTATTTATCAAATAACATGCTGTTTGGACTGCCTCCCCCCAAAAGCTCTTGGGCAACTTGGACTGGGAGAGAATGCACCTGACTCTCTCCACTATTGTCCTGTTCATTCTCTCAGCTACTCCATTCTCCTGTGGAGTCTTTGGCACTGTTTGCTCATGTTGATGCCTTGTGCTCTGCAGTACTGGTGAAAGACTCCTATGTACTCTCCCCCATTATCTGTACGAATGCATCTCAACTTCTTTCCTGTCTGCCTCTCCACAAGCCTGTGAAAAAACTCAAAAACTGCTGCCACCTGGTCCTTGGACTTTAAAACAAAAACCCACACCTTTCTGGAAGCATCATCTATAAATGTGACGAAATATGAGGCTCCTCCTAAGGTCTTCTCCCTCATGGGTCCACACACATCTGAGTATACTTGCTCCAAAAGGCCAGTCTTCTTCTTGGAGCTACTCTGAAATGTCACCCTGTGCTGCTTACCCACCACACAGTGGGTACAATCACTGAGAACTCTGTCCTGTATCTTTGGTAAGACCCCTGCCCTGACGAGAGTTTGCAATCCCTTCCCGCCAATATGGCCTAATCTCTTGTGCCACAAATCTGCAGTATCATGCTCTGCTGCGCATACCTCTCCCCTAACCAAACTGGACTGCAACTTGTATAATGTGCATGATCTCTGTCCTTTGGTAATCACCATAGCACCTTTGATTAACTTCCATTGATCTCCCCCAAACTGGCTAACATATCCCTCTTCATCTAGCTTGCCTGCTGAGATAAGATTCATCCTGAGATCTGGAACATGTCTGACCTCTTTGAGTATCAATCTGCTGCCTTCACGGGTCTGGACCACTACTTCTCCTATCCCACATATTTTGGAAACACCATTGTTTCCCATTCGGATCACACCAAGATCACCTATCCTGTAGGATGTGAAGAACTCTCTCCTGGGTGTGGCATGATAAGAAGCTCCAGTATCCATCACCCAATCAACCTGATTTGATGTGGTGGCTAAGCACTGATCAACACATTCTGTAAATAGAATGATGTCTTCTCCTGAGGCAACTGCTGCTACCTCTCTATCTTTCTTATCTTCTGCCTTACCGCCTTCATTGTTCTTCTTCTTTAGCAGTCTACATTCACTTTTGTAGTGTCCTTTCTTATGACAATGGTAGCATTCGATTTCCATCCTTGGTCTGGATTTGCTTCTGCCTCTGTTGTTTTCTTTTCTAGTAAACTGTCTCCCTCTGCCCTCTGTGACAAGTACATCTGTCTGTGTTTGAGACTCTCCAGTTCCCTTCCTTCTTTCCTCCTCATTGAGCAAGCTGCTAGTAGCCTGACTCATGGTGATAACTCCATCAGGGGCGGAGTTACTCAATGACACCACCAGTGTCTCCCAACTATCAGGTAGAGAACTCAACAACAGGAGTGCCTGAAGTTCATCTTCCATAAGCATCTTCATTGTGGCCAGCTGGTTCACAATGCTCTTCATCTCATTTAGGTGCTCTGCAATTGATTTTCCCGGCTTGTACTTCAGATTTACAAGCTTTCTGATTAAGTATGCTTTATTTCCGGCAGTTTTTCTCTCATACAACCCTTCTAACTTCTTCCATAGTTCATAGGCTGAGGTTTCATTTGAAATATGATGGAATACTGTGTCATCCACCCATTGCCTGATGACACTGATTGTTTTTCTATCCATAGTAGCCCAATCTTCATCATCATATTTTTCTGGCTTCTCTCCCATCTTCTCAATTGGCTTGGCTAAATCTTTGCAATACAAGAGATCCATCATCTTTGGTTTTCAAATCAACCAATTACTGCCATTGAGACTAATCATCCTGCTAGTATTAGTGTAGAATCCATCTGTGGCACGCTCAAATAATTTGTTCTGGGCTTGCAACCAGACTCTGATACCACAATTGTTGGGAATACACCCTCGATCACCCTCGAAACAAATATGCGTGCACAATCACAGAAAAATATACCGATCTACTACAATCACAGAATATGCGGAATAAAAATAAACACCACACAAAAACACCAAATTTACGTGAAAAACCCCTCCAATGTGAAAGGAAAAAACCACGGGGCAAATTCGAGAGCACTTCACTAATCTTAATAAAAGATTACAACTTTTCTCCTAATTTCTTTTTGCCCAAAAGATTCGTGATGGAAATCGTTTTGTTTTTTTTTTTTTGATGAATACAGTGATATCAGAGGGATCCTCGCGGCATTGCAGTATATCACAGAGAAAGCCCAGAAAGACAGGGAGAAGGATAATGAGGTAATCCTTGTATTTTTGTCAGTTTTACTTGTGAATGTGTTGTTATTTGACATGCTTTTTTAATCTTTACTTGGGATCTGAGTGCAGAGCCAGCTGAGTCCTTTGATTTGCATCTTGTTGGGTTTGTTACTGGAGATAAGAATTAGGTTTCTATATAACCCTCGTGTGCAAAGAGCTCTGAACAGAAAAACGCGAAAAGGTTAAATAATAGATTTAATCTAATATACAAACCACATACAACATCTGCTCGATCGATATATTTAATTTTCTATTTTCAGAATATACACATGTTGAAATGATGCCATATTCTTTCGTCTAGAGCTGTAGCTTCAAAGTTTATGCACATATTCCATCTTTCAGAATCTATCGTCCATGATGCTATTTTATATCGATGATGATCCACTATGATTTATTCCATGCCAGTTTTACTTGCTCTTGGATCCATGGAAGAACTTGAATTATGAAGAAGAACTTGAACCATGAAGAAACATAATAAAATTGTTTTTGTTTATAATAAACCTTGTTTCCTTTGAGACAATATATCTTCTTTAACGAAGATAACGCCGAGAGCCAGATTGTTGGACTAATGAAATTAAATGGGATTACAATTTATAGATGCTCCTTAATATAAGGGGAAGAAAAGGTCTCTACTGCGATCATCACATTACTTGTTTCTAGTTTTTCTGGACCTTGACTACTGAAATACTATGTTGTTTAGGAGCCCAAGTTAAATCCATCAACCTATGACTCGTGCAAACCGAAGTACATTGCACTTTTCATTAACAACATCCATGAATATTGATTATATCATCTCTTCTTGATACCTGAAGATCATACATGTACTGAAAGAGGTTTCGTATCACTGGTTGGTGATGCATATATTAAGCAATCATTCTCCATTGGCTAGGACAGGTAATTGAATATCAATCAATGAGTGAATAAAATCCCTCACAAAGGTAATTGAATATCAATCAATGACTGGATAAAATCTTTCATAGTTATATCATTTAGAACATATTGCATACTGAGTCCAAGGTTTCAGATTTTTTAAGGAAGATTTAGGTGCTGAATTTAATATTGGTTTTGTTGTAGCATTAGTGTGCTCTTTACATAGCTTGATTTTATGGTATTGTGCATCTTTTCGACCTAAGATGCAACAGGTTCTTGCATTTGGCCTCTGTAGTGTCAAAATTGTTTTCCTATTGCTGCCAGAAGGTTACTGCTAGCACTTTAGGCTACATGAAATAGTTTATATGATATAGTAGTATCAGAATTATCTAAATCTTTATTTTATGATTTGAATGAAATACAGTTAAGAAATTATGTTTTCCAAGTTAACAAAACTTCCACTTCCACTGGAGAAAAAAACAGTCGATCGGCTTAGTTGAGCTTGAGAGGCCACCTGATTTATGAGAAGATATCAAGAGCTAGATTCGATTGTGAAGTGGGTCTGGGGCTTGTCTAGGTAGTCGCACCCATTTAACCATTGTGGTTATTGCATTAGCATCTCCAAGTATTTCGGCCTGGATAGATATAGTGTGGGTGGGCATCCTTTTTTTTTTTTCCTTTCTTTTCTCTCATACTGAGAAAATTCTAATTTAAAAAGCGTATAGTGATGCTTGTAAACTATGTAAATGTAAAATTTTTGAAAAAAAAAAATATTATTCTAGCATGGAGCACCATTTGGGTCTTTAGCATTCCAAACTTCAAATCATAACCATATCGCATAACGCTGTTACATCTAAATTATCTTGCATGAAAAAAATTCTAATTTAACATTTAGCTGGCCGAGAGCTACATTTGACTTTCGATTTGGGGGTGGCGAATGGGCAACCTGTTGGATAGTTTACTTGACTTACTATTAGGCTTGACTCGCTAGTTAAAGATTGACTCCCAACTCAAAATACTAACATATGAATAATATATAATTTTAATTAACATTATTCATATAATAATACATAATATAGTTATTATAATCATCTTATAAATTAATTTTATAATAATACATTATAAAGAGCGCTTGTTCATTGATAATGAGAAATTGTTTTTGGATTTAAATAATTTTTTAAAAAAGATGGCTAATGGATCATTAAGGGTTGTTGATGGTAAAGGTACGACAATGAATGGTAAAGACAAAATAATAGCAGAGACGAATAATGGAGCTAGCTATGATGGCAATGGTAGCGCTGGATAGTGAAGGTGATGGTAGCAGTGTTGGCATACGATGATAGGTGTGGTAGCGATGGTCGGTAAAAAATGATTAAAAATAGAAACAATAGTTGATAGCGATAGAAAACAAGAAGAAAATATTGTTTTTAAAAATTATTTTGAAAGAAAAATAATGAAAAACCAGACATAATGTCCATTCAAAAAATTAGAAAATGTATTTTTTTAATTATCTCTTTATGTAACTAAATGCATGGCAGGGCAAGACTCCAATGATTTTAAATTATTACAACAATAGTCACATCCCTTAATCATACTACTCCGAAGAAGACAATAGGAGAATAATTACATAATATTTGTTTTCTTTTTTTTTTTTTTTCTGGGAGGAACTTGAAATGCTCGATATAAAGCACCATCAAATTGAGGGCCAAACTGTTTAGGTCATCCTGTTGGAATTGAGAGCCCGGTCTCCAGGTGATCAGAGAAGCACCTCCCATCTGAGCGCTCTCTCTCCAAAAAACCGTCATATCACTGCAGCAGCCCACTTTTCTTGCCCCACCCAATGGCCAAGACATACAGGACGATACAGCCACCTACGGTGCCAAAGGTAGTCTCCCAGAATTTGCTGTAGGGAGCGCTAAAGAGATCGATGCTAATATTCATACCAAATAAACCTACAACTACAACACCAGCAGTAAATAGCATTGTTGCAGTGCTGAGCATGACTCCCATCTGTAGCAGTTGATTCTGTTTCTCATCCAGCATGATGTTGATATAATCTTCAGTGTCATCCACATACTCCCTCAACTTTGTGCACATAAAAAAAGACACATGATTAGATGGTTGTTAATGCCAATAATAATAATAATAATAATAATAAGCACTACTTGGGGCTGTCAAACTTTGGAACAAAGATCTAAGACCCTAACTTGATCTAGGTTCATAGACCTATGGGCCGGGTATGGGTGTCAAGATAGACCCAGGAACATCTCAGGCCGGCCGGTTCTACAAAAAGTAGACGTGACCTGGATCCAACCCGACTCAGTCATATCCTACTACATTAGGGTATAGACTTTATCTTTCATGAAACCAAAATCACCCAGATCTAGACCTGACAATTTACTGGGTGTATAATATAGAGCTGTACACTTGTAACCTTCATATTTCTCATAAAATTGATCAAATTATGCTGCCAATAACTGTTTTGGGGGCATCAAGGGACCATGATGCTGAATAGTGTGATGCATACCCAAACCGAACATAATAACCGTCAGGCAGGTTGGGTACAGGTCCCGACATGCTTCGATCTGAATTGTAGACTCAATTTTGTCTTAAAAAATCTTTTAGATAATCGTTACTTTGAGAAACAGGTTTTAAATATCACAGCTATAGATTAGAAACCAATGTGCACACGCGTGAGCTTGCATGTATATACAACCTACTTCTAGCTATGATTCACCCGTAAAGCTGGATTTAAGAATGATGAAGCAGCTTCACCCGTAAAGCTGGATTTAAGAATGATGAAGCCATACCCAATATAGACAGTAGGCTGCATTGCTAGGACTGGGCATCTCATCTTAAATGGAGATATCAGTTTGACGATTACAGTCAACTGGAGATTATATTTTTAGCACCATTGGATGTTCATGAGTGATACCTTCCCATAAAAAGTAAGACATTATCAATAGCTTTGGCAATTTACCTTCTATATATATTTCCTATGCCCAAATGTCCAATGATGATTATGTAAAACATTTAACAATAAATGAAAACATAGAGATAATTATTATAAAAAGGGGAAGCGCTACATACATGGGATAGTTTGTTCAGAGTGCCATCAATCTGCACAAAGTAGGCCTCTAAAAGCATCTCTAATTCCTCGATATTGGGTCTAAAACCACCTAAACCCCAGCGGCTACTCACTGTCTCATCTTTGATATCTTCATCTTCATCCCTGAGTGCATAAATTATTTGATGCAAGGAAAATAAGAAACATGAACATGCGTCACTTCACTGAAATAGAACTATGGTGAATTCTAGGAAGAATGTTTATCAGTATTTGCTTGGATTTATAACCAACAGTTTCAGTAGAGATCAGGTAGTTTCTCATTTAGCTATGATTTGCACAGCAAATCCCATATCAACATCTGAAGTTGGCAAGCAAATGCATGCATGCACATATACATGCTATGTGGGTGTGCACATGTGTGCATGCGTGTATTAAAATGGATAAGCTACTAGACAGATCACGAGCAGCACGCTAAAAGAAAATCAGAACTTAAAAAGTAAGAAAAGAACAATCATCCATCATCACTAAACATGACAAATCAAATGAACATCAGCAGAGATTCAAGGTGCAAACAAGGGTCGGTTTGATACTGCTTACACTTTCAAAGGGCTTTTTCTGAAGCATTCCCATGAAAGTGCTTTGTCACTTATTTGATGTTTGGTTACGGATTAACGTGGAGGTGTTTCATAAAATCCATTTGGTCTCAATAGGGTTGAAGCTAATTTTGGTAGAGCTAAATCCAACATTATGAAGATTTAAATTTGAATTAAAAACTAAAAAAACCCCCACAAAAATAATTAGGTTTGGTTGGGTCCATGATAAATTGAATAATTTATATTTACCAAATTCATGTGGACCATCAACATGTTTGGGAAACTCATTATTTCTTTGGCTCCGTTTTTTGATGAAAAAATTTTATAAGAAAGTTGCTCAACTTTCCCATGGACTAACTTACCAATGTTCTTTTGCTTTGATCAATAAATTCAAAAGGGTAAGTTACATTCCCAAGTTATCATTTATCTATCAAATTGGGGATAACATTTAACCATATGGAAGATGTCTAAATTTAATTCTCATAGATTGGGTAAAATATCTTTTTTTATCTTCCTCAAATATCCTTGCACGATCACAATTCTTTATTTCATAAATACTCTGATTCTTCCTTTCATCTGCCTTTTACTCCTGATACATTTTCAGAAAGAAAAAGGTAAAAATATAATGCTTGTGAAAGCTTTTATATTTGGAATAAAAATATCTTTTTATAATATAATATATATTTTTATAAAGAGATATAAGACCACTATTTAATTAGTAACTATAAAAATTTATTTTTATTTTCAAAAATAAAATTTATATATGATTAATGCATATGTCGAAAGTATAATTGAAAATATAGTTTGGTAAGAGAAAATTAAGCTTTAATTACTGAAAGATAGTATATAATTAGTATGTAAAGTAAGTCTGGTAGCATAAAGGGTATTATGGAAAGATGAACAAGATAGTGTATAATTAGTATATAAAGTAGGTCTGGTAGCATAAAGAATATTATGGAAAGATGAACAAATCTTAAAAAATGAACAGATCTTAGTAATTTATTCAGAAAAGTTATAATGTAAAAGAACATAGGTAATAAATACCAAAATTATTTTCTAATGTACCAAAGAACATGAATAAATTATTTTTCTATTAGGTAATACTTATTAAGAAAATGTGGATTCATGTCCGATACCTTCCAAAGAACTAAGCCTTTATGGAAATTATGTTCAAGATTTTAAATCCTATAGGAAGAGGCTATTTTGATCTCTCCATGAAATAGAATACTTCACTGTTCCACCACATACCAACAGCTGTCCCAATAGATCCGACTCTTTCCAATTCTTTTCTTCTTTGCTTTCGTTTCCTTTTTTGCCTTTTTCTTATGTATTTTTTTTTTTTTTTACCTTCGCTTCTTTCTTCTTTCTTTCTTCCTTTGTTTCCTTTCTTATTTTTCTTTTCTTTTTTTTTTCCTTCTTTTCTTTCTTTCTTTTCTTCTTCCTTCCTTTTTTTTTCCTTATTTTTCTTTCCTTCCTTTTTTTTTCCTTTTCTTTTTTCTTTCCTTCCTTTCTTTTCCCACCCATCACAAGTACACAGCACGATGGACAAAACACCACTCATCCCACTAGGACTTAAAAGTTGATTATGCTAGCATTCCACATAAGCATAAGCCAAAATTTAGTTCTTCTAGCTTCTTCTAGTAGCACCATTTTTTGAATTTTGCTTCAGTAAGAAGCATTTAGTATTGATCATTACCAAACACACCATTTTTTTTCCCTTAAGGAGTGTTTTTTTAAAAAAATTAAGAAACACTTTATTTAAGAAATGCAAGACATGGGCCTAGGATATGTGATAAAACTTTAAAAGATAGAATTAGAAATAAACATATACGAGAAATGATAGGAGTAGCCCCAATTGAAGATAAAATAAGAGAAAATTGATTACGATAGTTTGGACATATACAACAAAGATCTTTAAATGCTCCAATTAAAAAGAGTGATCTTTTAACAGTCCATGGTACTGATAGAGGTAGAGGTAGACCTAAACTAATATGGATAGAAATAATTAAGAAAGATATAATTATTTGTAAATAGAGTAGAATGGAGGAAGCAGATTCATGTAGCTAACCCCATGTAGTTGAGAAAAGGCTTAGATGAGTTGAGTTGAGTAAGACATGAGCCTAGCTTGTTTTTATAATTACAGGATGCAATGTCATTTCACGACATCCTGCCAACAATTTTCACATGCATATCAGCACATGATACGTAAGTAATTTCTATTCAAAAAGAACAATCCACATTCCTTTATTCCAAATGTGCCACTTGGGACATGCTGATGATTCAAATAGTCCAACTTAGTTGTCATGCTATGATTATCATCATTGAAAAGTGAAAACTAAAGACAACCTTGATGAAAAACTCATTTGATTATAAACAGTTAGAAAGCTTTATGGACTGTATGACCACAATATTCTTATGTGCTGCCATGTCCACTTTCCTCTAAACAAAATAATGCAGTTACCTGTCCTCTACTTCAAATGAATCATGGTCTATATCAACTCTTGATGAAGATTCACCTAGTCGTTGTTGAGCAAGCTTCTCTGACAAGTACATCTCAGCCATATCCATGTCATCATCAAGTAAATGTTCAAGTTCATCCCTCACCTATCAAATATATAATAGTAACTTATTTTTAAAAGATAATCTAAAAAGTCATAATACAACAACAACAACAACAACAACAACAACAAAGCCTTAATCCCAGACTAGATTTAAAAAGTTATAATAGGATAAAAAAATGGTAGAATTATATTTTAAGAACCATAAGACAAAAATAAATCACAGCAAAGGAGTGCTACCTGAACACTTTATTTATTTACTTATTTGTTTGCCATGTCTGGACACTAGGACACCTAGATACTTCATGATACTTCAAATCAGCAAATCATATATCAACTTTTTGCACTTATATATAGACAACTATAACATTATGAATTCTATCAAATTACACAGCAACTAGTCCAAAAATTGATTAACAATATGCAAGCATGCACATATTCTTGACATACTTAGACATATATCCCAGCGTCCAATTTTTGAAAGATCATGCATCTGACTCATCTGAGCACTTGAAACTTATATCAAGTGTCTAAGTAACATTGCAAATTAGATATGGTTGCTTCACTAAACAAATTACAACACTAAGCCCAAAAGGATTGAGCTCAAATAGTGAAAAACCACCACCAACTTAAACAATGATAACTAGATACCTGATCAGATGTTGCTAAATGGTTTATGTTGATTTAATTTTATAAGAGTTTGACTTCTCACCTTCTGCACACGCCCTGAAATTGCAACCAAACGGCTTTTGATTTGTCTAACACGCTCAAGGTTAAGTGTACTGATTTTTGAGGTCAATTCATCCAAAGCAGGATATGCCTCTTGCTCTAGAGTCGATGTCTGATACAAGAGAATCAGTAGCTCAATAAAAAGATATGCGGACTGTGCTTGGAAGTTGTATAGATGTCAAAAAATTAAAAAGATAAAGTCGAAAAGCATATGGAGCATGAAATAGTTAAGAAACACATAGCATACATGATATATAACAACAGCACTGTGATTATAAAATGCCTGCAGTGGAAACATCCATCACCGCATGCAAAAAGCATATCTCGCCTATGTAGTAACTAGATCTTGGAGCTACCATGCAAATCTCCGAAAGCATGACCATGATAAAGTGTGCATATTGTCATGACAATTTAAAGAATTCCAGCTTAGTTGATAATGGCTCAAAGGCATGAAGTTCAGACTTCTAAATATAAAGTAAGCTTCAGTCTCTAGCTAGTGCAACTTTTGAGTCTATAGATGTCACAAGAGGAAGGAGTTTTATAGGACTTATCTTCTCAGTCTAATATTAACAAGAATTCGAAGACATATAGAACATTTTTTTTCCACCAAATGTTGTTAATTTTGAAAGCTTTTAGGATTGACATCACAAATAATTTTTAGCATTTTGTCTAAAAATACAAAGGACTGGCTTCAAACAAGATATGATATGACAATATATGTGCATTAGGACTGCAGAATTATTTTAGTAAAATAAATCAACAGATACTTAAGCTCCTTCAGAATGTGGTTCAATAATGACAGGAAGAAAGTCATGATAGAGCAGAACAATAATGTATTTGATGGTTCCCATGGAACATATGGATAAAATGGTGCCAGGAAAATTTGTCAATAATAAAGATGGCAGAGCAATAACAAGTGCTAAAAGTAGGCATGGTAAAAATGATAGGTCCCAGTCATAGTGTGAGCCTCTAAGAAGTTTCAATCTCAAGCCTATATGCATGCACCTTGGGCATAAAATTGATTGTTGATGTTATTCAAGCAAAGGGACAGTTGACATTATTTTTAGAGTATAAAAACAAGAATAGTGTTTAATGTTATTTCAATAATATGAATGAAAGAATTAGATAAACACAGTATCAAAGTTTGTAGAAGAAAAGGGAGTAATGGAAATGCAAATGCATTAAAAAGTGGAAACAAAGTGGAAAGGCTTGTCAACAGCATTGAATGATTCAAATGTGCCTTTGATATACAAATGAAAATAATGTGAGGCAAAATGGCCTGAAATTTCACCTAGTTCAGAATTTTTGTCAATAAATAGAGTTCAAACATATAATCCAAGCACGCGAACAACAAGAATGCCAAGCTGGATGTTTAGTGAAAACAAACAAAGACGGATGAATAACAAGGGTATCAAATCACCATAAGACTATATCGATCAAAAGCAATCAGCTATAATGATACGTGATGGACATATTAGACTTGTGAAGGGTTCTAAGGATAAGAGTTTGGAAGTGTGAAAAGGGTTTTAAAGGAGAGGGATAATTGGATTTGTCAAAAGTTTTTTCCCTTCTTTTTCCTGACCAAAACTGTGGCAGAACATAAACGCAGGAAAAGTTAACAGTAACAAATGCATGCATTCTAAGGATGAATGATGTGAAGATTCACTAAACTAATCCAAAATAGGGGGATTAGGTTTGATAATTTGTCAGTATAGCTGACATCTTAAAAGGAATAGAAACAAGGTAAAATGACCAGGGGACAATGCGGTAGAAAAAAACTATAAATTGATCAATAGCCACCATGACATAAATTTAGATGTCTAACAGCTAAAATGTGACAACACCAAGTATTTCAGAATAATACATCATTATGCACTAGTATAGTGCAAGCAAACACGGAGTTTCACATACCTCAGACTCAAGGCACCTGCAAGCAGACTCAAGGCAGACCTCAAGTGCCCTGAATTCAAATGGCAACATCTTAGTTCCCTCATCATTGGATGCATCCAGTGGGTTTCCAGGGCTGCCTTCTGGAGTTTCCCCTGAAGACATATTATTATGCTTAGAGATTCCCATTAATGTATCCTTAGCCATAGCCTCTCCATCCACATCACTGGACTCTGCAGCCTTCAGTTAGAACATTTATAAATTAGTGTACATTTTATCAGTCGAAGTGATTATCAAAGTGAAAAGATAACTGCAGCAGATTCTGGACCATTAAGTCTGCTATGGAAAACAAGGTGTAACTTCATTAGGATGGTCAGAAACCATTAACCAAAACAATTTATAGGCTTGATCAACATACAAGCAGTAAATTCATGTAAATAGGTACATGACTGCATCAAAATTATCCTAAGTTAGATAGCAGGGCAATTTCATTCTTCTGCCTTCAAGATTTGAACCAAATAAAGCTAAACTGATATATAAATATCAAACTGGATAGAACGATCTCAACTTGAGACTTATAATTTAAATAAATTATCGTGTTTAATCATTAATACATAATCAAACTGTCATTGCCATATCAAATAGCTAATGTATCACATAAGATTTTAAGAAAATATATTCAGGCAGGTTTATTTCTTGACCTAGACAGCAATTTTCATGTCATAACTTCTATGTCTCAAACAAATTGCCACCATAAAGAACCAAAGCAATTCCCCCCCCCAAGAACTGGATCAGAATCGGAAGAAGAATCCCCTTGCAGCTGGATTAGAATTTTGATAGGTTTCAACAAAGGAGGGTCATTAATTTATAACCAACAGGTCATCTTCAATTTTACGAGGAGATACCTGCTGGGGAGCGCCAAAGGAGCTGGAGACCCGGGATTCGAGATCCTGGACGAACGGGACGACCATAGGATCTTTGGAATTGGGGATCAGCACCTCGGTGGCGGTGATGATGGCCTTGATGTGCTCCAAATTGATCACAATAGCCCTCTCTCTCCCCAAAATCGTCGACGGATAGGACAGCAAGGGATCCAGGACCCTCAGATCCCGCGCGGGGAGCCCCGTCCGACGCATGATCGAGTACTTCCCCACCTCCTCAAGATACGACCCGCCGGAGTCCGAAACCACCAGCCACGCGCGACTCGCGGTTCCCTTCCGCCTCCCGGCCGCCGGGTGCGAAGGCGGTGTGGCGCCCCCCGCCTGCAGCCGGTGGTGGATTTCGTCCTCCGGCGCTGTCTTCGGTGGCCTCATGATCCCAATAGCTAGGGTTTGCCCCTTCTGGTAGAAGGAAGCGTGGGAAGGGGGCTCTCGGCGGCGTTAAGGCTTCCCGAGCTTTTAATTTATAACTCGTTGAGGAGAGTCCACGTCACGACGCGGGCACGTGGGTGCACTTTGTGGTGGCAGCCAATGGCAACTGCTGATGGTGGAGTTTGTTTCTGAGTCTGAGAGTTGAAACGAAACGAAACGAAACGAAATTGACGGCAAGGCGTCTACGTTAGAGAAAGAAATAAATATTTCCATGGTTCAATAATTAAATCTTGGAGTCTTCTTCGTCCATGATCGTGAGGAAGGAAAAAGGATAAGACTTACTGCATCGCTCTTTGATTTGATGCAGCAAGCATACATAGAACGTATAAATTAACGGTGCGTTCATGCCATTGTGTGAAGATTCAATGAGTCTTAGATGTGCGCTGCATGTACAATGGCATAAGCGGGTGGCCAATCCACGGAAAGAGGGCTGGAAGGTAATTGAACTTCGATAACAACGATGGCCGCCCGCTTGAATGGAACTTTGGCGACTTTGTTTAAGAATTATTTAAGAGCAAGCCGGCAATGGTAACATTAGAAAATTATAATGGCAGGAATCACGCCTGGCTCTTTCATTTTACCACGCTGGAACTTCAAAGGAAAATATGGTTGAGCGAAAGCGATGGCATGGAAAGCATGAAAGAAGTCATTGCTTGGCAGCTGAAAGGAAAAACAATGAGAAGAACCTGAGGATTCGGATGGGACAGCTCTATTCTTTTTCATCCGAGATTGAATTACTTTTGAAATGGCTCTGTATCAAAATGGAACGGACTTTCATCCAATTAATCTATTAATGAATTAAAACTATATGATGTGGCTAACATAGCCACGAGGGCAATTATGGTAAAATTAAAAGCTTAAGGCGGCTCCATCCCGGCATCTCCAAGCCGGCCGAACCGGCTCCGACTTCCCAAGTCGGCCCCGCTTGGTCCTGGCACCTCCCAGTCGGCCGAGCCGGCCCCGACTTCCCTAAGTCGGGGCCCCGCTTGGCCCCGGCACCTCCCAGTTGGCCGAGCCAGTCCCGACTTCCCCAAGTCGGCCTCGCTCGGCTCCGGCATCTCCAAGCCGGCCGAGCCGGCCTCGACTTCCCCAAATCGGCCCTGCTCGGCCCCGGCACCTCCCAATCGGCCGAGCCAGCCCCGACTTCCCCAAGTCGGCCCTGCTTGGCCCGACATCCCCAAGCGGACCGAGCCAGCCCCGACTTCCCAAGTCGGCCTCGCTCGGCCCCAGCATCTCCCAGTCAGCCGAGTCGACCTCGACCATCCATGGTCGGCCCCGCCCTGGCATCTCCAGGTCGGCCGAGTCGGCCCTGCTCGCCCTCGGCGCCCTCAGGAGAGTCAAGGCAGTCCCGGCCAGTCCCGACTTTCCCAAGTTGGCCCCAGGACGGTCCTGGCTGTTCAAGCCGCCAGCCTTCTGACCCGCGCCGTCTGACACAACCAGGTCCAACCACCCACTGGCCGCTCCATTGATGGGACCAAACCTAACTACCCGCTAGCTCCACTGACTGATGGGACGTGGCTCACCAACCACCGTTTTTTCCCCTCTCCGATGGGACAGGACCCACCAATTGGCCCAGACTTACGCAACCCCCACAAACCCCGCGGATATTCCCTTCTCACGGAACTCCACATGATTGTGCAAGTGTCAACCCCTATAAAAGGGTAAGTTCATTCAGAAACAAGGTACGCAAACTGATACGTTCGCTATCCTGATACTCAGAGAGGGATTCCCCTTTCTGAGGACTCATTTTTTCTCCAAGAAGAGCTCGTCTGAGCTCTCCCTCAGCTGTGACCCCGGTTGTTGACTTGAGCATCGGAGGGTCACCACTGGAGCACCCCTCCAGTCTTAGGACTTTTTTGCAGGCCATCCGATCAGGCGTGGATTCATGGATTAAGCAGCTCTCTTCTCCCGACGTTCAAGACCGGTGATCGGGCGTCATCAGATTGGCGCACCAAGAAGGGAGAGACTGCAAAAGCAAAGAAGGCTGAACCCTACAGTATACTTCTCTTTTCTCCCCCTCTCCCAATAATGATGATGACACGAGCTCAGGATGCCTCGGTTAGTCACCCTGGAGGGCATCTTCCCCCAGCTAGGTAGCAGGAGACCAACCTCCCTGCCGCTGATCCTCCCGTTACTTCCCCGCAACCAGAGGCGGCTGCCCCGGCTGCAGAACAACTGGCAACTCTCACTCAGCAAGTCCAGACCCTCACCGCCATGGTCCACAGACTTCAGCAGCAGCAGTCCGTGGCCACCCAGCATCAGACCGCTCCCCCTACTAGTCAACAGTCTGCAAGGGGAGGCTCTCCTCAGCGAGAGGCCGATCATCGCTGGGCTTCTCCAAGAAAGCCTCGCCGTGATCCCCCCAAGTAGCCATGATCTCCAGATTGTGGCCCGAGCAAGTTTCCTCCCGAGCCGCACTGCTAGGAGGAACCAAAGCGAAAATCCCACCTTCCGCATCCTTCTCCTTCTTCTTCATCTTCCTCTTCTTCATCCTCCGAACTGCCTCGGAGAGCCCCGACGATCAGCCGCCAAGCGGAGGAGCGCCTAGACGAGTACAACCGGCGACTAGACGAGCTCGCCAGGAAGATTAACAACCAGCCGGAGGAGGAATATGACACCCGTCCTCCTTATACTCATCGGATACTGGAGGAGCCCATTCCCTCTAGATTCAGATTCACCCAGATAGATCCATACGATGGTACGACGGATCCTCTCGATCACCTCGAAAGTTACAAGGCCATGATGCAAGTTCAGGGTGCCTCGAACACCCTTCTCTGCAAGGCTTTCCCTGCTACTATATGGAAGGCTGCTCGCGCTTGGCACTCACGCCTGTCCCCCCACAGCATCGACTCTTTTCGAGAGCTAGAAAGGGCCTTTTTGGCGCATTTTGATGCCACCGGCGAATCCCGAGGGTCGCGGATAGCCTCTTCTCCGTGCGTCAGAAGGAGGGGGAGTCACTGTGGGACTTTGTGTTCCGATTCAAGACCGCTGCCCTTGAGGTATATCATCTCGACAACGCGGTGGCGGCACTAGTGCTGAAGCGGGGGCTCCTCTCGTCCCGCTTCACCTTTTCTTTGGATAAGAAGCCCCCGAGCTCTTACTCCGACCTCCTCCTCCGGGTTTAGAAGTACATCCGTGCGGATGAGGCTGACCTCACCCGTCGGGAATCCTTAAGGAGCTCCAGCCGCAAACCTACTCACCCCGAGCCAAGTGGACCCCCTCGCCACCGGCGGCCTGATCCACCTCGCTGATCCAATGACAGGCGTCAAAGCCCTATCCCTGATGAGAGCAAGCTCACGCCTCTTCTCGCCCCTCGGTCTCACATCCTTATGGATATTGAGGGCGAGCCTTATCTCCATCGCCCTCCTCCTATGAAGAAAGGTCCTCCCGCTCACCCAAGAGCCTACATGGATGGATGCCTACGTCCGCTACCTCACTGACGGCACCCTCCCTGATGATCGCAATGAAGTCAGGCTGCTCAAATGGAGGGATTCCAAATTCATCCTCCTAGACGGACGTCTATACAGGAGGTCATTCTCGTACCCCCTACTCAAATGCGTAGGGCCCACCGATGCCGACTACATCCTTAGAGAAATCCATGAAGGCATCTGCAGAAATCACCTGGGGGGTAGGTCCCTGGCCCAGAAGGCCCTTCGTCTGGGCTATTTCTGGCTCACCATGAGAGAGGACACTGCCAAACTGGTTCAGAAGTGTGATGGTTGTCAGCGCCACGCACACATCCAGCATCAGTCGTCTACCCCGCTAAGCCCGCTTTCGGCTCCTTGGCCCTTCGCTCAGTGAGGAATGGATATCCTCGGGCCATTCCCCCCAGCTTCGGGACAGCGAAGATTCTTGCTAGTGGCCATCGACTACTTCACCAAGTGGGTTGAGGTCGAGGCGCTGGCTAAGATCACCGAGAGTAAAGTCAAAGCTTTCTTCTGGAAGTCGGTCATATACCGCTTTGGCCTACCTCACACTCTGGTCACGGACAACGGCCGCCAGTTCAACAATGATGCATTCAAGGCTTTCTGCGGCGAGCTGGGTATTCGCCATCGATTCACCTCTGTCGGCCACCCCCAGACCAACGGAGAGGCCGAGGTCATTAACCGCACCATTCTCAGAGGGCTTAGGACTCGGCTAGACGGATCCAAGGGTCGATGGGTGGAGGAGCTCCCCAGTGTGATATGGGCTTACCATACGACCCCCAGGGCCCCAACGGGCGAGACTCCCTTCAGTCTCATCTTCGGATCCGAAGCTGTCATCCCTGTTGAGATCGGATTGCCCAGTCCGCGCGTGGAGTCCTTCAACGAAGAAAATAATTCCACACTGATACGGGCTAATCTGGACTTCATCGACGAAGCACACGACCGAGCGAGGCTACAAATGGCAACCTTCCGCCAGCGGGCCGCCAGGTACTACAATGCCCGGGTCCGTCCCAAGGTCTTTCACCATGGAGATCTGGTTTTGAGAAAGGCTGAGATATCCAAGCCTATGGAGGGGGGCAAATTGTCCCCCAACTGGGAGGGTCCTTATTGTATCACCGAGACGCTCCACCGGGGGGCATACCGACTAGAAGAGCTCAACGGACAACCCATTCCGCGTACCTGGAACGCGGATAACCTCCGCCAATATTATCAATGATGTATCCCCCCAGAGTATGAGCAATAAAGAGGGCCCCTTCCAACGCCATAGCCTATTATCCCTTGTGTCCAAGGACCAGATCTCGGAAAAGGAGCTCGCCGGCATCGCGGCCTACGGAATACCACTCCGCCCCGGCACGGAGGTGCCCCCGAGTCGGTTAAGACCCTAAAGGCTCCGTACCCGATCGAGTCACCCCTCGGGCGGCATACAAACCCCCGAGGTGGTTCTAAAGGAGCTCGTCGGCATTGCGGCCTACGGAACATCACTCAGCCCCGGCACGGAGGTACCCCCGAGTCTGTTAAAACCCTAAAGGCTCCGTACCCGGTTGAGTCGCCCCTTGGGCGGCACACAAACCCCCGATGTGGTTCTAAAGGAGCTCACCGGCATCGCAGCCTACGAGACACCATTCGGCCCCGGCACGAAGGTGCCCCGAGTCGATTAAGACCCTAAAGGCTTCGTACCCGGTTGAGTCGCCCCTCGAGCAGCACACAAACCTCCGAGGTGGTTCTAAAGGAGCTCGTCGGCATCGCGGCCTACGGGACACCACTTGGCCCCAGCACGGAGGTGCCCCCGAGTCGGTTAAGATCCTAAAGGCTCCGTACCAGATCGAATCGCTCCTCGGGCGGTACACAAACCCCTGAGGTGGTTCTAAGGAGCTCGCCGGCATCGCGGCCTGTGGGACACCACTCGACCTCGGCACGGAGGTGGCCCCAAGTCGGTTAAGACTCTAAAGGCTCTATACCCGATCGAGTTGCCCCTCGAACGGCACACGAACCCCCAAGGTGGTTCTAAAGGAGCTCGCCGGCATCGCGGCCTATGGGACACCACTCGGCCCCGGCACGGAGGTGCCCCCGAGTCGGTTAAGATCCTAAAGGCTTCGTACCCGGTCGAGTCGCCCCTTGGGCGGCACACAAACCCCCGAGGTGGTTCTAAAGGAACTCACCGGCATTGCGGTCTATGGGACACCACTCGGCTCCGGCACGGAGGTGCCCCCGAGTCGGTTAAGACCCTAAAGGCTCCATACCCGGTCGAGTCGTCCCTCGGGCGGCACACGAACCCCCGAGGTGGTTCTAAAGGAGCTCACCGGCATCATGGCCTATGGGACACCACTCGGCCCCGGCATGGAGGTGCTCCCGAGTCAGTTAAGACCCTAAAGGCTCCGTACCCGGTCGAGTCGCCCCTCGTGCGGCATACGAACCCCCGAGGTGGTTCTAAAGGAGCTCGTCGGCATCGCGGCATATGGGACACCACTCGGCCGAGATGGTCCTAAAGGGCCCCACTTGGCCCTCATGGTCTCCGAGTCGGCACAGACTTTTCCCTGTCAAGCCCCAGTCGGCCCCCGGCGCCATCAAGTTGCTCTCGGCGCTAATTTACCCTCGGATCGTTCCAAGCCCTTAGAAGATTCGGGCATAGACAAATCTCCCTTCAAACGGTCTGCGACAACTCAAGACATCTTCAGTAATTTCCTACGCGGCTGGCATATCCCTCAAAGACGCATCCAAACGTTGGAAAATCTGGGACTGCGATCCGGCCATGGCGTCGTCAATGTGCGCAATGCTCAGAAACAGAAAACATCCCAGAAGGAAAGGTCCTCCTCATTAACAGGTACGGGCCGGCTTGTCGTTAGTTGCACGATAAAATGTTCGACCCAGAGGAAAGAAGAAACAAGTGAGACAAAGTGCAAAAACATCTTCACAAAAGGCTTTTCTTCATTAATAATGAAATTGAAGTACAAAATTTGGCCCAAGGCCGGTTACAAAAAGAAAAGGGAAAAAGAAGAAACATCAACTCTTCAGGGCTCGCTTGGGCCCATCTCTCTCTCGTCGTCCTCTTCCTCAGCCGGCTCCTCATCAGATTCCCCGGGGTGGATCCCCTCGAGCTCGGCGATATCGATTTTAAGAGCCACGGACACCTTAGTTTTGCACATGTCGAAGCCCTTATCATAGGCATCGAGGCTGGCCTCGAGGACTTCCTTCTCGAATTTCGATGAGGACTTATAGTTGGTTATGGCATGTCCTGCCCCAGCCTCAGCCTGCTGAGCCCTGGCATCGGCCTCCTTGGCTTGCGTCTCAGCCCGCTGTGCCCTAGCCTTAGCTTCCTTGGCTCACGCCTTAGCCTCCTTGGCTCGCGCCTCAGCCTCCCAGGCTTGGCTCTTGGCCTCCTCGGCACGGGTACTAGCCTCGTCAGCATAGGCCACCGCCCCGGCCTTCTCTTGGCTCGCCTCGGCCGCCGCCCTTTCTGCGGCGATAGCTCTCTACGCAGTGGCGTGTGCCTCTTCCCGTGCTGCCTCGACCTCCTTCTCGGCGTTCTGGAGCTAGCAAACCATCCCCTCATTCCGCTCTACAGCGGCCTTCAGTCTGTCCGAGACCAACTCCAATTTGACCTCGGCCGCAGATGCCCGGCCACTTTCAGCTTTGGCCCGACTTTCCGCCTCCCTTATTCAACCGCCTAGGTTCTCCTCCTGGGCCTTGGCCTCCTGATAAAGCCGAGCAAGGCTCTGGGACTGCGCCGTGCTCTCCTTATATTTTTTGGCCCGCGCTATGGCCTTCATGAGCACGTCTGAGGAATGAGACAGCGCTTCGCAAAGGCCGATCGCGCCATTGGCCATTTGCAGCAGGAGAATGTGTTAATCGCAAGAAAAATTAAGGCATCATAAAGCGTATTCAGAGATGAAGAAAACTCAGAAGGTTACCTGGATGATGGAGACCATCACCATGTCCAAAATTGCGGAGTGGCTCTGCCCCCGTATCTCTTCATCGGACTCGGCAGTCCGAACTCTTGACAGAAGACGAGCGGCTTGCCCGACGTCCGCCATTGAATTGAACCTGGGCGCCGCGGCCTTCAACCCGAGGGCGAGTCGGGTGGTGCGCTGATCGTTGGGATGAGCTCTCCGGCCCATCCCTCTGCTTCCTGGTCGCCTCCGTCCCAGCCTTGGGCCCCCTGGCGACTGGCTCCCCCACTCCCGCAGTTGGGGGAGCACTCTCCGTCTCTGGCTCTGCGGTAGCCGGAGGGCTGACAGCAACTGTAACCTGCCCCGTCTCGGGCACGTCAACGGCGGCAGGGGCTTCCTCTTCAAGATCCACGATCACCACGGCTGCTTCAGTGGTGACCGAAATCTCTCCCTCCTCTACCTTGGTCCCGGCCGGCCTTGGGACCACTTCTCCAGCCGGCATTTTCACGGCCGGCTTTTCCGCAGATGTTGGAGCTTCAGGGGCTTTGGTAGCCCGAACCGGCTCGGACTGCTCTTTTCTTCGAGCCCTCTTCGCCGGTCTTACCGACTCGCCAGCCGCCGGCCTCTTTTGCTTCAAGGCAGCTTCGAACGCACCGGCGGGAAACTTCATCGCTGCACCCAAAAACGATGAATGTTAGCAACAACATACAGTAATCTTCTAGTCGAGACAGAAGGAATCGGACGTCGTGCTCACCAACCGCCGGGGCCAACTCAGCCTCTATCAGGTTCTCCTCGGACAGGAGTTCCTTGTAGCCAAGGATCTGGCAGTTGGACAATTGGGTGAAGAGCTCCCTATACCTTTCCTCTACGGTGGAGTTATCGTTGGAGCTGGTGTCCGGCTCCCTCCAGTCGGCCCTCACCCCCTCGACGTGGGCAAAGAGGAATTGAGGCTTCCACCCCCTAATTTTGGATGGAAGACCTAGGGGGGAGGCCCTACCCGGCCTGGCGGTGAATGCCCATCAGGCCCCCTTACTTTGGCGGCGGAGCTTATAGAAAGCCCGGAATAGTGATAACCCTGGCCAGGCCTCCTGGAAGTAGCAAAGAATGACAAAAGCATAGATGATCCGAATCGAATTCGGAGTCAACTACGCCGGCGCTAATCTATACCTATCTAAGAGGTTCAGGAAGAAAGGGTAAAAAGGGAGGCGCAGTCCATACATGAAGAACTCCTCATATAGAGCAACCCAACCAGGGTGGGCGGAGGTCACTCTATCTTCGGGCCCCGGCGCGGACAGGCGGATGAAGCTGGGGACCATGTACTTAGCCCTAATGGCCTCTACGTCTTCGGGGGTCACGGTTGAGGCCACTCCTGACGGGCTTGCTGGATCAAGACTCACCGTCAGAGGTTGTCCCGGATGGCAGGAGGACACAGGAACTGCCCTAATAGAGAAGGCTGAGGTAGGCGGAGGTCCGGTCACCGTCGGTCGATCGCGGATGATGATTCCGCCCACCGGCCGAGACGCCTGATGGGATAAAGAGGTTTGGTCTTCACTATCGGAATGGGAAGACTCTACCATGGGCCTCTTACCCTCCCTAATGGCACGACGGTCCATAGGTGAAAATGAAGGATGAAACTAACCTGAAAATCAAAAGGAATTCGAAGACAGAAGGGCTCAAGTTGCAGAAGAACTCAGGAGAGGGAAAGCTGGAAGAAAGCAATGGCAATGTAAAAGCTTTTCCCAAGCCCTTGGGGCGCTTTTATACCCCCATTTCCGAACAACGGTAATCGAGGCCCCGCCACATGGCGCTCTTCTATTGCGCCACGAGTTGTCCACCGAAAATCTAGCCTGCGCCCGAGATGTGCAGCCTCGATTCACCCCGAGGAGCGCGATCCCCGACCAATCGCAGGGCATAGAAAACGAGGAAACAATAATAACCTCTGCCTTTTTCCATTCCCCGATGGGCGCTTTCCTCAGGGCGTCCGGTGTCGATGTTAGCCCCCACCTACCGCATGATTGTGGAAGATCTGCGAAGCGACACTACCTCAGGACGACGCGCCAGCTCACCAAGCTATTAAAAGCGCACTAGAGAGTAATCATTTTTTGAATTTTCGCGCCCCTCTCGCCCAAAGGGTAGCAGGCGCGTGGCCCTTCGCGCTCAGGGGCGGGGGGGCATCTAATGTGGCTGACGTAGCCACGAGGGCAATTATGGCAAAATCAAAAGCTTAAGGCGGCCCCGCCCCGGCATCTCCAAGCCGGCCGAGCTGGCCCCGACTTCCCCAAGTCGGCTCCGCTCGGTCCCGGCACCTCCCAGTCGGCCGAGCCGACCCCGACTTCCCCAAGTCGGCCCCGCTTGGCCCCGGCACCTCCTAGTTGGCCGAGCCGGCCCCGACTTCTCCAAGTAGGCCCTGCTCGGCCCCGGCATCTTCAAGCTGGCCGAGCCGGCCCCGACTTCCCCAACTCGGCCCCGGCATCTCCCAGTCGGCCGATCCGGCCTCGACTTCTCCAAGTCGGCCCCACTCAGCCCCGGCACCTCCCAGTCGGCCGAGCTGGCCCTGACTTCCCCAAGTCGGCCCTGCTCGACCCCGGCATCTCCAAGCTGGCCGAGCCGGCCTCGACTTCCCAAGTCGGCCCCGCTCGGCCCCAGCATCTTCCAGTCAGCCGAGTCGACCCCGACCATCCCTGGTCGGCCCCGCCTCGGCATCTCCAGGTCGGCCGAGTCGGCCCTACTCGGCCTCGGCGCCCTCAGGAGAGTCAAGGTAGTCCCGGCCAGTCCCGACTTTCCCAAGTTGGCCTCAGGATGGTCCTGGCTGTTCAAGCCGCCATTCTTCTGACCCACGCCGTCTGACACAACCAGGTCCAACCACCCACTGGCCGCTCCATTGATGGGACCAAACCTAACTACCCGCCAGCTCCACTAACTGATGGGACGTGGCTCACCAACCGCTATTTTTTCCCCTCTTCGATGGGACAGGACCCACCAACCGGCCCAGATTCACGCAACCCCCATGAACCCCATGAACATTCCCTTCTCACGGAACTCCACGTGGTTGTGCAGGTGTCAACCCCCTATAAAAGGGTAAGTTCACTCAGAAACAAGGTACGCAAACTGATACGCTCGCTATCCTGTTACTCAGAGAGGGATTTTCCCTTTCTGAGGACTCATTTTTTCTCCAAGAAGAGCTCGTCTGAGCTCTCCCTCAGCTGTGACCCCGGTTGTTGACTTGAGTGTCGGAGGGTCCCCACCGGAGCACCCCTCCGGTCTTGGGACTTTTTGTAGGCATCCGATCAGGCGTTGATTTGTGGATTAAGCAGCTCTCTTCTCCCGACGTTCAAGACCGGTGATCGAGCGTCATCACTATATATTTTTAAAATTTAAATAACAATTAATTAGTATCAGATAAATTTTATTTATAAGTTTTTAAATTTATTTTTTTCATTCAATATGAACTATTTTTAGGATATTTATTCAAATGGATTGTCATAATTTTTCATTGAATGATTACCGTTGAATACTAAAATTTTAATAAAAATTAAAAAAATTGTTTAGTAGAAACAATTTGTCAGTATAGTGTTATTTAGATATATCAAACATCCCATGTAGGGAGAGCAAAAATTTATCCTCTATGTACATAAAGTCTGTAATTTTGGAGAAGGGGAAGTATGAGTGCAATTTTTTATTTTTTAAAGAGCTTGATCGCTTTGGATGATAATTGGTTATGATACTTTAGATATGATCATTTTAAATTTAAAAATACGATCTCTTGCATCAAAATGTTACATTAGAAAAGTTTTGTTTTATTCAACATGATAGGATGATTTGTTAAAGTTGTATGCTTGAAAAGCATTGTTGGGATGCATTTTTTTAAAAAAAATAATTGAAGGATTAGAAGGTTACTTATTTTAGTATATACATATTTATATAATTCGATTTAGGTACCATCATCGAATAAAAATTATTAATTTATTATGTTTGTGCATGATTATAGCTAGATGGCTTAGATTTCTTAATCAATAGAAAATTTGAAAGTTTTATATGTTTTGAAAATTCAAAAAAAAAAAAATGGAGAATAAAAATAATTACTTAATTAAAACCCTTTAAACTAATAGTTGAAGAGAATACATTTCTAATGATTTTGAAAATTTTTATTGAACTAATGGTAGTTGCAAATATATGCCGATCAACAATTTACCTCAACAAAACATTGGAACCGATGATATATAAAACTAGAAACTTGGTAGAGTGGTAAAAAAACATGCTGAAAGCTAATGTGCTTCCTAACAAATTTTAAACCGAAATAGTCTCTACAACAATCTGCATCTTGAACAACTACCGTACCCCACATCATCTTTAGATAATATCACGCAATATAAAACATAAACAGGATGAAAGTTAAAAGAAAATTCACTTTTGATTGTGTCCTTTGTGTTTATGTTCTCTCTCGATAAAATATTTTGTTGGCAGATGATTCCCATCCCATAATGCACTCGGCTGGAAAAATCCTTTCTTTTGTTCCCATACATTTTTCTCTTTTCTTTCTTTTCCTTTATTTTATTTTCCCTGCCATTCTTTTCTTTCTGTCTTTATTTTCTTCCATCCATATCTCCTCTTAATAAATAATAAAAAGTATAATAAGGCTCATAATAAAATATGTAATTCTTTTCCAAAATAAAATTAGATGAGCATAAGCCTTTTTGGTCTTTTTAAATTTTGAAAGAATAAAATTTTTATTTCCCCTTCTTCCTGTCACGCCCTAGACCCAATATTGGATCTAGAGGTGGCAACCCACCGCATGCCTGGCATGCAAGGCGTCCCGAAATATAACATTTGATACAAGGAGGGATAATAACTATATATTATCCAAATTCAAGTATTCTTAATACAAACCATAATTATATGTTTTAGGCTACATGTCAAAATACATAATTCAATGGGGTTACAACGAAGTATTGGATTTAAGTCACTCTAATAGCTGCTCCAACTATCCCATATTCCTATCTTCTGTGGCTCTGAAAAATATTGTGAGATTTAAATGAGCTCACACTCAATAAGTAAGCCAACTATAATATATATAATTACTTCATGCTTTTATCAACTCAAATTTTCCATAATAAACATCTGCCAAGCTTCCATATTTCAAATACATTTTACCATGTTATCAAAACATGCATCATATGCTCAAAATAATTTTGGAAGCAATTGCTATATATAGCATTTCAAGAATATACAATTTCATGATAAAACCACTGTACTACTGTAAATAGCATGTAAAAAATATATTTTTATACCAATGTCCCACGGTCACATACTATGTACACAGAACACCCTCCTCGAGTGTAACACCCCCCATCGGATGTATCCTCCATAAATATCCTCTATGAGTCAGGGTCCTAGAACCAGTGTCATGAACTCACATTCTGCCATATTCAGCTACAACACACCCCAAGAATGTGTTCTCCATATATCCTCCTATGAAGATGGGTCCTGGTGCCATGTGGCATAATATTATCATATCCTGTCACAGCACACCTCCTGGGTGTGTGTTCTCCATATACCCCCCTATGAAGTTGGGTCCTGATGCCAAGTGAGTTATGCAATATATCACATCATAGCGGACCATGGTGGGACGTATTATCATATACACAAAGTATCATTTTCATGTCATATTTGCCAAATGGCATGTATCGTTGCGAAAATGCAATCCATATACTTTTCATAATTACAGTGATTTAACATGTCAAATACACATGTATAATTATAAAACTTTTAGCAATTTCAAAGGTCATGCCAATTGATCAGTTATCCACAAAGATACCAAATTATTTACAAAATATAATAAATAATAAACTAATCATAGTAAATGCTCATTTGCAAATAAGAGTACCAATCCATTTTTTATTTTTCAAATAATGCAATATATATCAATATAGCATTTAAATACATAATTTTTATATTTTAATAATTTATGAAAATTATGATAAATGACTTACTTACCTCCTGGCGCTAATCCAAAATGTAATTCAGCTATTTAAGCACCTGGGTACCTACAGCATCAATTTCCCAATTTTTAGTCCCTAAAATTAGCATATCAAAATAGCTTTTAACTCTACCTAGTTTAATCCCGAGGCTAACTTGGGCTTGAATATCTCCAATATATAAGCCCAAATGGGGAAACAAAGATATCCCAAGAAACTAGGATCGACGCTGAATCGGGCCATATTTTTATTTCTTCATTCTTGGCCCAATACAAGGCCCAAAATACAGCCCCAAAACGGCTCGTGAGCCGGCCCAATAGGGCCCAACGTGGGACGGCCCAGCCGGCCCATGCCCCTTTCTTCTCCCTTGCCTCCCCTGTTTCACCTGAAACAAGGGAGATTTATGCCGGCGGCCAGGGCCACCGCCGTCCACTCCCTAGGGGCGCCCAGCTGCCCACAATCGATCAGGAGTCGGCCGCCGCTGCGGCCGATCTCCCCCCTCCTCTCTCTCTCTCAAACTCTCTTTCTCTCTCGTTCTCTCCCGCGGCTTGGAGTTGTGCTGGTAGCACGACCGGCTGGACCTCCACCAGATGCTGCCCCGGCTCCGGTGGAGGTCGCCATTCGCAGCACTCCGCCGGACCCGACCAAGCAGTGGACCGGCTTGGTTCCACTGTGAAGGGGGCTGCCTCTCTCTCTTTCCTTTCATTCTCTCTCTCTCTTACCTTGCGGTCGGCACGGTGGGGAGGAGAGTGGTGATCGTGGAGAAGGAGGGATGCTCCCCCCCTCCTTATATCATGGCAAGGGGAGGGTTAACCCCTCCCCTATGCCCATGTGAAGGGGGCGTGTCGGTGCTTCCTTCCGTCATGCCACGTCAACAATGGTGGAGGAAGGGCGGCGCCTCCCTTTCTCCGTCAATAATGGCATATCTTCACATTGTGAGGATCCATGGGTTCACTTTCTCCCCTCATAAAATTTCGGCCTCGAAATTGATGTATTCATATAACATTTAGAATCCAAAGCTTTGATCATATGATTAATTTCTTTCCATTTACATATGCTATGTTACAAACAATTGAGGATATTTCTCTTTTTTTTCCTCCTCAAGCTCCCAAGTAGCTTCCCTCTCAGAATGGTTACTCCATTGAACCTTTACATAGGGAATGCTACGCCGTCTTAAAACTTGATCCTTGCGGTCCACAATACACAGGATGCTCCTTATATGTCAGATCCTTCCTTAACTGCATGGGCTCAAATTCTATCATATGACTGGGGTCAGAAATGTACCTCCTCAACATGGATACATGAAATATTGTGTACCCCAGAGAGTTCGGAGGTAATGCCAGGCTATAAGCCACCTCCCCACTTTACTCAGAATCTCAAATGGCCCAATGTATCGTGGACTCAGTTTACCTCTAATTCCAAATCTCATCACATTTTTGGTTGGTGATATCTTCAGGAAGACATGATCTCCAATCTGAAATTCTAGCTCCCTTCTTCTCACATCAGCATAGCTCTTCTGTCAGCTCTAAGCTGTGCGGAGTCATCCTTTGATCAACTGCACCTTCTCCACGGTCTGCCGAATCAGCTCCGGGCCCAACAATTTCCTCTCCCCCACATCATCCCAACATAAGGGAGATCTGCATTTTCTACCATACAAGGCCTCAAATGGAGCCATCTGGATACTGGCTTGGTAACTATTATTGTAAGAAAATTGCATTAAAGATAAGTGGTTGTCCCAAGCACCACCCAAGTCCATCACAAAGGCTCGCAACATGTCCTCCAGGGTCTGTATGGTTCTCTAAGACTGCCCATCTGTCTGAGGATGGAAGGCTGTGCTGAAGTTCAATTTGGTCCCCAGAGCTCTATGAAGACTCTTTTAGAATTGGGACACAAACCTAGTATCTTGATTTTATACAATAGATACGGGTATACCATGAAGCCTCACGATTTGCTCAATATACATGATGGCCAATCTCTCACTAGAAATCCCAACTCTGAATGGCGGGAAATGGGCTAACTTCGTCAATCTGTCTATAATAACCCATATTGCATCGTTGCTCCTAGGGGTCTTAGGCAGACCAGTTACGAAGTCCATAGTGATCTTCTCCCATTTCCATTGTAGAATCATCAGAAATTGAAGGGGTCCCGCAGGCCTTTGATGCTCAGCCTTCACTTGCTGACATACTAAACATTTCACCACATACTGAGCAATCTCTCTCTTTCATTCCCTTCCACTAAAAGTTTTCTTTTAGGTCTCTGTACATCTTGGTGCCTCCTGGGTGTACCATATAGGGAGAGTAGTGAGCCTTTCTTAGAATTTCTACTCTTAGTTCCCCTACATTTGGCACACAGAGCCTGCCATCAAATCTCAGGGATCCATCCTCTATTATAGCAAATTTATTTTGAACCCTGACTTCACAGCTTCTTTAATCTTTTGCAGGTCCAAGTCTTCCTTCTGGAAAGACTTGATCTGATCAATTAGGGTGGGTTGGAGTACAAGTGCTGCTACCTGCCCATCAGACTGCTGTACTCGCAATCCAACCTCCAACTTCTCAAGGTCCCTCTGGATGTAGGCTGAGAAGTGATCATAAAAGCTAACTCCGAGGAGACTTCCTGCTCAAGGCATCAGCTACCACATTGGCCTTCCCTAGGTGATAGTGCAGGTTCAGGTCATAATCTTTTAGTAGCTCCATCCACCTCCTTTGTCTCAAGTTTAACTCCTTCTGAGTGAAGATGTATTTCAGACTTTTGTGGTTTGTATACACATCACATGTCTCTCCATATAGATAATGCCACCAAATCTTTAAGGCAAAAATCATGGCGGCCAACTCCAGGTCATGGGTAGGATAATTTTGCTCGATGGCTTTAACTGCCTGGAGGCATAAGCTATCACCTTCTCATTTTGCATCAGAACACATCCCAATCCCTTCCGAGAAGCATCTGTGGATAGGTGAATCCTCCAGATCCTGATGGAAGGGTAAGGATGGGGGCTGATACTAGGCGTTGCTTCAGCTCCTGAAAACTTCTCTCACACTCCTTAGTCCAGTCAAACTTCGCTTGCTTTTGGGTCAAGCGAGTCAGGGGTAGAGCAATGCGAGAGAAGCCTTCCACAAATCTGCGATAATATCCAGCCAGCCCCACGAAACTTCTTACTTCGGATACATTGGAAGCCTACACCAGTTTACAACTGCCTCAATCTTCTTCGGGTCCACAGATATGCCATCTTTAGATATTATATGACCCAAGAATGATACTTGGCTCAACCAGAAGTCACACTTCTGCAACTTGGCATAAAGCTTTTCTCCCGAAGAGTTTGCAGAACAATCTTCAGGTGGTCCACATGTTCCTTCTGGCTTTTAGAATACCAGGATATCATCAATGAACACCACCACAAACTGGTCCAAGTATGGCTTAAAGATTTGTTCATCAAATCCATGAATGCTGTTGGGGCATTAGTCAACCCAAACGGCATCACCAAGAACTCGTAGTGGCCATACCTAGTTCTGAATGCTGTCTTGGGCACATCCCCAGCCTTGACCTTGAGTTGATGGTATCCTGACCGAAGATCAATCTTCAAGAATACCCAAGCTCCTTGGAGTTGATCAAATAGATCATCAATCCTCGGCAAAGGATACTTGTTCCGCACTGTTACCTTATTGATTTCTTAGTAATCAATGCAAGCCGAAGACTTCCATCTTTCTTTTTGACAAATAATACTGGAGCACCCCAAGGAGATACATTAGGTCTGATAAATCTCCGGTCCATGAGTTCCTGCAATTGGCTCTTCAACTCTTTTAGTTCAGCTGGGGCCATACGGTACGAGGCTTTGGATATAGGTCTAGTGCTAGGGGCCAAATCAATAGTAAACTCAACCTCCCGATCAGGGGGTAATTCGGTCAAATCATCAGGGAATACATCAGGAAACTCCCAAGCCACTGGAATATTCTCTAACTTGACCTCATCTTACTGAAGGTCTTTGACCACAGCAAGAAATCCTTGGCCACCCTTCTTCAAATACTTTGCGGCCTGTAGTGCTGACACAAACACCGAGGCCAGATGCTCCTGACTTCCAGTAAAACTGAATTCAGGTTGATTAGGAATTTTAAAGATTACCATTTCCTGAAATAGTCTACTGTAGCATGATAGGAGGCCAACCAGTCCATCCCAAGGATAACATCAAAGGATTTTAGTGGGAGGACGATTAGATCGGCCTTCAATCTCCTATCCCCCATGTTAATCGGGCAAGATCTGCATACTGAGTCTACCCTCAGAACATCACCATTTGGGAGAGCAATGTGCAACTCTTGTTCTAGAGGAATGGGTGTCAAAGATTCATCCTTGGCGAGATATGTGCTAGATACAAATGAATGTGTGGCACCCAGATCTACTAAGATTTGAGCATAAGTGTTGCCTACTTTAATTATACCTGATTCAAAGTTTAATTTGTCTTAATGTCATGAGGTTTAACAATATTCATGATCAATGCATCCCATTGCATATGAATGAAATAATCTTAAACGAGTACTTAAGTAACAGGCATACCTATCACAACGGAGTTGGAAGCGGCAACATCCTGCTGTGTGAGAGTAAAGACCCTTCCCTGGGTCCTAGGCTGCTGCTGTTGGCCTCTACCCTGATCCGAAGGAGGCTATTGATCCCTTCGAAGGGGACAAGTGGCCATCTTGTAACCCACCTGCCCACATATGAAGCAGGCACCAATCGTCCCGCGATACCACTTGCCCAGGTGGGAGTTTCTGCACTAAGGGCAACGGGTTTCCGTGTTCTTCGGTCCTAAGGGGGCCTGATAAGGACCTTTCTTCTTGGCCTGACCTGAAGACTGGCCAGAAGGAGACCCCTTTCTTCTTCCTCTGCTGCTGCTCCCACTGCTTATGGACCACCCCATATCCCTCTCAATCACCAGGGCCTTGTTCACCATAGCACTAAATGTGGAGAGTTCGAAGGCATTGACTGCTTGCATCAGTCTAGGCCTCAGTCCCTCGGTGAATTTGATGATCTTGGCTCTCTTAGTGGCCACTATATCTGGAGCAAACCGAGCCAACCGGGTAAACTCGACTTCATACTGCGCCACAGAGAGATTTCCTTGCTCCAATTTGACAAACTCTGACTGCATTTGTCTCTGCACACTATTGGGGAAGTATTTGTCATAAAGACTTCTTTAAACTCTCCCCAGGAAATAGCCCATCCGTCCATTCACTGCTCCACAAGTAGCCACCAATCATATGCCTCCCCTTGGAGGAGGTAGGTAGCAAATCTAATTCGCTCCTCTTCTTGGCTATCATGAGCAGCAAAGGCTTTCTCCATCTTCCTCATCCATTTTTTAGCATCGACAGGGTTAGTGGATCCACAAAAAGGAGCAGGGGCCAAGCTCTTGAACTCAGCAAAGCTTCGGCCCCCTCCCCGCCAGGGCTAAGATGGAGCCGACTGAGCAGGCTGCGGAGCGGGAGAGGCAGGCCGAGCAGGCTGGATTTGCTGAATCTGTTGCTGCATGGCTTGCATAGCCTGTGACATTCCCGCAAGAGCATGAAGCAACTGGGCCTAAAATTGTGGTTGATCATTGTCAGCCAAATTAATAGAACTAGAGCCTCCAAAAGCTTGCTGGCCTCCCTGCTGGCCAGAGTCACCAGCCTGGGAGTTCCCAATAGGCCGCAGACTCCTAGTGCGACGTGGCATTCTTAACTCATGCCAGGGTTAGGTTCCAGTCAATATCCTTGTAAACCACTAAATTTCATGCTTTCAAAATATATTACTTGAAATTTCTAATAAAGTTATCACCCTCCCAATTTTATCCTAATGTTCTGCCTAATGTCATCTTGTGTTTGTCCCTAAGGTCAAACCTAGGCTCTGATACCACAAAAGCTGTCATGCCCCAGACCCAATATTGGATCTAGAGGTGGCAACCCGCCGCATGCCTAGCATGCAAGGCGTCCCGAAATATAACATTTAATACAAGGAGGGATAATAACTATATATTATCCAAATTCAAGTATTCTTAATACAAACCATAATTATATGTTTTAGGCTACATGCCAAAATACATAATTCAATGGGGTTACAATGAAGTATTGAATTTAAGTCACTTTGATAGCTGCTCCAACTACCCCATATTCCTATCTTCAGTTCTATGGCTCTGAAAAACATTGTAAGATTTAAATGAGCTCACACTCAATAAGTAAGCCAATTATAATATAATATAATTACTTCATGCTTTTATCAACTCAAATTTTTCATAATAAACATCTGCCAAGCTTCCATATTTCAAATATATTTTACCATGTTATCAAAACATGCATCATATGCTCAAAATAATTTTGGAAGCAATTGCTATATATAGCATTTCAAGAATATACAATTTCAGGATAAAACCACTATACCACTGTAAATAGCATGTAAAAATACATTTTTATACTAATGTCCCACGGCCACACACTATGTACACAGAACATCCCTCCTCGGGTGTAACACCCCCTCGGGTGTATCCTCCATAAATATCCCCTAGGAGTCAGGGTCCTGGAACCAGTGTCATGAACTCACATCTGCCATATCCGGCTACAACACACCCCAATAGTATGTTCTCCATATACCCCCGTATGGAGATGGGTCCCGGTGCCATATGGCATAATATTGCCATATCCTGTCACAGCACACCTCCTGGGTGTGTGTTCTCCATATACCCTCCTATAGAGTTGGGTTCCGGTGCCAAGTGAGTCATGCAACATATCACATCATAGAGGACCATTGTGGAATATATTATCATATACACAAAGTATCATTTTCATGTCATATTTTCCAAATGACATGTATCATTGCGAAAATGCAATCCATATACTTTTCATAATTACAGTGATTTAAACATGTCAAATACACACGTATAATTATAAAACTTTTAGCAATTTCAAAGGTCATGCCAATTGATCAGTTGTCCACAAAGATACCAAATTATTTGTAAAATATAATAAATAATAAACTAATAATAGTAAATGCTCATGTGTAAATAAGAGTACCAATCTATTTTTTATTTTTCAAATAATGCAATATATATCAATATAGCATTTAAATACATAATTTTTATATTTTAATAATTTATAAAAATTATGATAAATGACTTACTTACCTCCTGGCGCTAATCCAAAAATGTAATTCGGCTACTTAAGCACCTGGGCACCTACAACATCAATTTTCCAATTTTTAGTCCCCAAAATTAGCATATCAAAATAGCTTTTAACTCTACCTAGTTTAATCCCAGGACCAACTTGGGGCTTGAATATCTCCCAATATATAAGCCCAAATGGGAAAACAAAGATATCCCAAGAAACTAGGATCGATGCCAAATCGGGCCATATTTTTATTTCTTCATTTTCGACACAATACATGATACAAAATGCGTCCCAAAAAGGCTCGTGAGCCGGCCCAACAGGGCCCAATGTGGGACGGCCCAGCCGGCCCACGCCCCTTTCTTCTCCCTTGCCTCCCCTGTTTCATCCGAAACAGGGGAGATTTGTGCCGGCGGCCAGGGCCACCACCGGCCACTCCCTGGGGGCGCTCGGCCGCCCACGATCGGCCAGGAGCCGACCGCCACCACGGCCGATCTCCCCTCTCTCTCCCTCAAACTCTCTCTTTCTCTCTCGTTCTCTCCCATGGCTTGGAGTTGTGCCGATGGCACGACCGGCCACCATGGCCGGCTGGACCTCCACCAGATGCTGCCCCGGCTCCGGTGGAGGTCGCCATTCGCAGCAGGGCCCAGCAAGCTAGCGGGCACTCCGCGAGGCCCAAACCAAGCTGTGGACCAGCTTGGTTCCACTGTGAAGGGGGGTTGTCTCTCTCTCTTACCTTGCCGCTGGCACGGTAGGGAGGAGAGTGGTGATCGTGGAGAAGGAGGGGTGCTCCCCCCTCCTTATATCATGGCAAGGGGAGGGTTAGCCCCTCCCCTATGCCAGTGTGAAGGGGGCGCGTCGGTGCCTCCTTCCGCCATGCCAGGTCAACAATGGCGGAGGGAGGGCGGCGCCTTCCTTCCTCCGTCAACAATGGCGGATCCTCACGGGGGTTCATACTTCCTCTTTAACTTTATTAACATATAATTAAAAAGTAAATTTATATATACTTTTATTTTCAAGTTACCAATCATATGGCCGCCCATAAAAAGTATGAGTATAGCTATGGTATCAGACAAAAGCCATGCTTGAGAGCTTATAAATTTTTTTTTTGAAGAGGCTATTAATTTAAAGTTACACTACTAGGCAAAGTAAGAATCAGATTAATCAATTCAAAAGCTAGAAGCAAGAATTATAGCGAAGATATACCTACATTAGCAAAGTACTCAATTTGATGAAACTATTACTCTAGTTATGAGATTTAGTACTATTAGAGCCATTTAATTTAGATGCATATTGTTGACGTCAAATTACCGTCCTCAAATTTCTGTGAGCATCCGATCGTCTCCTCCAGTGAGCCTAGGATTTTTTGGCGAGCTTCTCACATCTTGGAGTCTGCAAACAAGTTCTAAGAACCAGAGATTCTGGCAGGAACCCTTCAATGCTCAAGTCAGTGTTCTGGGCAGCAGTCGTGAGCTGAGAAAGCTCGAAAGAGAGAGAGGCTTAGAGCTCTATGTGAGCAAGAATAAGCATTTGGGAGTGTATTGTAGGGAGAAATAAACTCCGAGGCATGCATATTTTAAAATTTGATAACTATTATTAATGCGAAAACTAAAAGATTACATATTAATCTATCTAATATGTATCAAGATCATATCTTTGCCTTATATATAGGATTGCTTGATCTAAAATATACATATAAATAAAATCATCAAGATCATATCTTGATCCTCAAGGTAAGAAGTTGTACTTTTTGCCTTGAATCATGCCTTAAGATCTAGGGATCATATCACTTACCTTAAGGGCAGTTGGTAAATCCTTTTATGCTCTGCAGCCGTTCAATCGCCCGGCCTCTAGTATTGTCCACGCGAAGCCCGAATGATCGGATTTTTGAGAGTGCTAGCTCGCGGAAAAACAACTTTGCTAATCTTGAATCCTCCCACTTGAATCTTCCTCCAAGATCCACCATGCTTCCGCTAACATCAGAATCACCAGGATTTTCTATTCTAACCTTTTAGAATTTCAATCCACGACATATCGTGTGTTGTTGTTCTGTGTAATCTGGTGAGGGATGTCCTCTATTTATAGTCTTATTTTAGCCAGCCCATTGAATTCTAACATTTAGAATTCCACCGTTCGATAAAAAGCAAAGAGATGCTGAACCAAAGAGGCACGACATTTGGTTAATTCCGAGGTTCAGTGAAAACCAAAGAGTCACAATGTTTGGCTAATTCCATCGGTGAAAACCAAAGAGTCACAGTGTTTGGCTAATTCAAAGAGGTACATGAATTCTAACACTTAGAATTCCAACGGAAGAAGATTAATGTCAGGCATTAAATTCTATATGAGAATTTAATCTCTCATGAGATGAGATTTCAGCCATCTCATCATGTTATGCGAGAGGTTTGGGTTCAGGTGATGGTTTAATCTGATCTAAATTTATTGGACTGAACCCACATAGATCATGGTCCTAGCCCAAATCAAATTTGGCTAGTCCTGAATCTATTTAAATCCAAATCAAGTCTAATTTCAAATCAATATTTGAAATTGACTAGTCCTTCTAATAGACTTAAACCAAATTGAATCTTATTCACTTGTACTTAACCCAATTGAGATAATTCAATCAATCAAATTGATTAATTAAATCATATACGATTCTCAATTTGATCAGCAAATAGATCATCCTAGAAAACTTTATGCGTGTGACTCTCTAGGTTCGAACCTAAGCCGGTAGCATAGAAACAACTTTCTATACTAATCGATGTGTCCATCTAGCAATGGAACCCGACGTCCGGATAGGTCGAAGAGTTGCCGAGCAAACTCCAAGAATCCTAAGAAACAGTTATCGTATAATTCATCCTCTTGACCACAAATGCTAAGGATGGCTTAAGAGCCTGTCAACTCTAAACAACAAATCCATAAAGTGATTTCAATTTTAGTGATCATGTGACTTTCACATGAAGTGCCTTGGCCAAGGTCTTGCTAAATTGAAATACAAGCATTTCTCCTTTTAACGGGATAGGTCAAATTCCATCTTGATCCATAACTGACTACCATAAGTACTTGACTGCACCCAATAACCTTTCGTAGCTGGATTAGAAATCCAGGTGGTTTGGCACCTAAGTACAATGAGTTGCTTATAAGCCACTGGTTGTGATCTTCAAGTCTGAAGGATACTTATACCTATATCTTCTCGGATTAACTCTTGACAGTAGAGTATCCAGAAATGAGTCACGTTCGGTGAAATGTACTCCTACACTTTCACCTATATGTCATATCAGTGTCTCTACACTCCTTGGTTAAGAGGACAACCAACAAATATGATATACAACATCCTATAATTGATAGTACTATGACCTTGTCATAGTATATCATTTGGTCGCGAATTCTTTTAAGAACCTTCAAAGATAAATCCTCCTTTATCGTGAAGGAAGATCCTGAGGGCTTCATTACCATTAGGAGTTTTAAGAAGATGTTCTTGTAATGAATAAACTATCAAATAACTTTTATTAATATATAATTTATATATAATTTACATTAGCACAATCATCAAATGATTGGCTTTAGAATACAATTCCCAACATGTATTAGTTATTTGAGTTACCTGGTCGGGGGTCCCTCTTACCCTTTTCTATTGGTGCTTAGAGCCTGCTAGCCTTGGAACATGATCACTTGTCAGAGCATTGATGATGGGGGCAACACAGTGGGGCTGGCCTCCATGTGATTTATCAGAGTTGCAGGCTATGTCCCCCACATTGCGCGTTTATTGTTCTGTGCGGACAATGATGAAGCCAGACACATGGGCCCGACAATGCAGTCGTTGGGGCACTGCTTGGGTGGTTGCTGAGGCCAACTGGCCGAGGCTGAAGCTGGCCGAGGTATGTTGGTCGAGGCTGAAGCTGACCGAGGCTGAAGTTGGCTGAGGTATGTTGGCCGAGGCTGAGGCTAGCCGAGGTTGAAGCTAGCCGAGGTATGGTGGCCGAGGCTGAAGCCGATCAAGGTATGTTGGCCGAGGCTGAAGCTGGCCGAGGTATGCTGGCTGAGATATATTGGTCGGGGTTGAAGCTGGCCGAGGCTAAAGCTGGTCGAGGTATGTTGACCGAGGCTGAAGCTGGCCAAGGCTGAGGCTGACCGAGGCTGAAGCTGGCCGAAAGAGGACCGACCCGGATGGTTAACTAGGAGTCCAACCCAAGTGCGTCACCACTTCCCATGGAGTTTACTGGCCCCATCAGATGCCCCCACACTCCTAAGCTTATGCGATTGCATGCCTTGCATCCGCTAAGCAAAAGGAGTGTAGAATTCTTCATCTTTGCGCTTGTCTTTTCATGCTAGCTTTGGCTCTGATTCCTTCTGAGTGGAGGGATCTTTTTCTTTTTATATTGCCTTTGATAATTTTTATACTGCCTTTTCATGCTAGCTTTGGCTCTGATTCCTTTTGAGTGGAGGGATCTTTTTCTTTTTATACTGCCTTTGATAATTTTTAGCTGCCTTGTATGGACATCTGCATGCTCTCGAAGCTGTGCATTTGCCTGCTCAAAAACCTTTAAGCAATGTTGGAGGTAAGTTGGTTACCTTTGACTGGTAGCTAGTAATTCTCTTCCGATGTAGAGTCCAAAAGTGGATGCCCGTTAGCTGTGAGTCGAGAGTTGACCTCTCCTGGCTTTGAGCTGGCTGGGTCTTCATGGCCGACTAGGAGCAGCTAGCCTCATCAACTGTGAGCTGGGGCATTGATCTCTCCCAACCATGAGCTAACTTGAGGCTTCTTCTTGGGTGGCTAAAAGTGACCAGTAGTATGTTGCAAATGTATAATTTAAACAAAAGTCTTACCCGATTGGCCATTGGCCGCTAAGATAGAGTTGAAGCCGCTGGGCTGAGATGAAGCCATTGAAGCTGTGAAGATGCCGCTGAGGCTGAGATGAAGCCATTGAGGCTGTGAAGATGCCACTAAGGCTGAGATGAAACCATTGAGGCTGAGATGAAGCCGTTGAGGCTGTGAAGATGCCGCTGAGGCTGAGATGAAGCCATTGAGGCTGTGAAGATGCCGCTGAGACTAAGATGAAGCCGTTGAGGCTGTGGTGATGCTGCTAAGGCTGTAATGATGCCATTGAGGTTGTCGAGAGTCTTTTGAACCCCTGAGGGTGATCCAAGGGTGTTGTGACCATGCTTGGGAGCCTTTTGAACCCTGAAGGATGACCCAAGAGTCGCTGGGATGGGACCATGCTTGGGAGCCTTTAACCTCGGAGGGTGATCTGAGGATGTTGGAACCATGCTCAGGGGCCTTTTAAACCCCAAAGGGTGACCCAAGAGTCGTTGTGATGGGACCTTACTCGGGAGCCTTTAACCCCGAAGGGTGACCTGAGGGTGTTGGAACCATGCTCAGGGGCCTTTTGAACCTCGAAGGGTGACTGAGAGTCATTGTGATAGGACCATGCTTGGGAGCCTTTAACCCCGAAGGGTGACCTGAGGGTGCTTGGACCAGGCTCAGGTGCATTTTAAACTCTGGAGAGTGACTTGAGAGTTGAGAGTCATCAGGTGCCTTTTAACCCTAGAGGATGATCTGAGGGTGCGTAGACCAGGCTCATGTGTCTTTTTTTTGTGCCAATAATCTTTGTTGCCAACGCTGGAGTCAGTCTTTGGTGCCGAGCTGGCCTCGGGCTTAGGTGCCGATGCTGGAGTCGAGCTTCCCTACATGACATTTTCAAGTATCAATGAAAGAAATATTGCCTGAGCATAGTGTACTTAGCTCTTGTAGCACCCTTGTTTCCTTCTGCTAATTTGGATACTTCAGCCCGCTGATGGTCTGCCCCCCAGGGAATCAAGTTTATTGTAGTGAAGGTGTCATTGCCCTTACTGGGGCTTCCTCCTACGTCGCTTGTCCGTAAGAGAGAAGGCCATTTAGACGGCGAGTGGTGGCTCTACGAGCTAGTGAGCTCTTGCTTTTGAGCTTGAAGATGCTGTTGGGAATTGTATCCTAAAGCCAATCATTTGATGATTGAGCTAATCTAAATAGCATAAATTGATATATTAATAAAATTATTTGGTAGTTTATTCATTACAAGAACATCTTCTTAATACTCCTGATAGTAATGAAGCCCTCAGGATCTTCTTTCACGATAAAGGAGGATTTATCTTTGAAGGTCCTAAAAAGAGTTTGCGACTAAATGATATACTATGATAGGGCCATAGTACTATCAATTATAGGACGTTGTATATCATATTTATTGGTTGTCCTCTTAACCAATGAGTGTAGAGACACTGGTATGATATACAGATGAAAGTGTAGGAGTACATTTCACCGAACGTGACTCATTTCCGGATACTCTACTATCAAGAGTTAATCCGAGAAGATATAGGTATAAGTATCCTTCAGACCTGAAGATCACAACCAGTGACTTACAAGCAACTCATTGTACTTAGGTGCCGGACCACCTGAATTTCTAATCCAGCTACGAAAGGTTACTGGGTGCAGTCAAGTACTTGTGGTAGTCAGTTGTGGATCAAGATGAAATTTGACCTATCCGTTAAAATGAGAAATGTTTGTGTTTTAATTTAGCAAGACCTTGGCCAAGGCACTTCATGTGAATGTCACATGATCACTAAAGTTGAAATCACTATATGGATTTGCTGTTTAGAGTTGTTAAGCTCTTAAGCCATCCTTAGCATTTGTGGTCAAAAGGATGAATTATACGGTAACTGTTTCTTAGGGTTCTTGGAGTTTGCTCGGCAACTCTTCGACCTATCCGGACGTCGGGTTCCATTGTTAGATGGGCACATCGATTAGTATAGAAAGTTGTTCCTATGCTACCGGCTTAGGTTTGAACCTAGAGAATCACACGCATAGAAGTTTCTTAGGATGATCTATTTGTTGATCAACTATTGAGAATCATATATGATTTAATTAATCAATTTGATTGATTGAATTATCTCAATTGGGTTAAGGACAAATGAATAAGATTCAATTTGGTTTAAGTCTATTAGAAGGACTAATCAATTTTAAATATTGATTTGAAATTAGACTTGATTTGGATTTAAATAGATTCAGGACTAGACAAATTTGATTTAGGCTAGGACCATGATCTATGTAGGTTTAGTCCAATAAATTCAAATCAGCTTAAACCAAAATACAAACCCAAACTCCTCGCAAAAGGATCTCACATAATGAGATAACTTGATTAAATTCTCATATAGAATTTAATATATTAATTTAATCTTCTTCAAACCGTTTCCGTTGGAATTTTAAGTGTTAGAATTCATGTGGAATTAATGTACCTCTTTGAATTAACCAACGATGGAATTCTAAGTATTAGAATTCACATCTCTTTGGTTTTCACCGAACGTCGGAATTAACAAACGTCTCTTTGGTTTTTACCAAACGTCGGAATTAACCAAACACTGCGTCTCTTTGGTTTTCACTGAACGTCAGAATTCTAAGTGTTAGAAACCAATAGGCTAAAGGCTACATTGAGCCTATAAATTAGAGGACATTCTTCACTAGAAAAAATATAGAACAACACACGATATGTCATGGATTGAAATTCTAAAGAGTTAGAACACAAAATTCTGGTGTGATTCTGTGTTAGCAAAAGTTTGGTGGATCTTTGAGGAAGAATTCAAGTGGGAGGATTCAAGATCAGCAATGTTATTTTTTCGTGAGCTAGCACTCCCAAAAATTCGATCATTCGGAAGCTTCGCATGGACGATACTAGAGACCGGACGATTAAACGGCTATAGAGTACAAAAGGATTTACCAATTGCCCTTAAGGTAAGTGATATGATCCCTAGATCTTAAGGCATGATTCAAGACAAGAAGTATGACTTCTTACCTTGAAGATCAAGATATGATCTCTTAATGATTTTATTTATATGCATAATATAGATCAAACGATCCTATAGTATAAGGCAAAGATATGATCTTAATACATGTTAGATAGATTAATATGTAATCTTTAAAATTTTGCATTGATAATTGTTATCAAAATTATTAAATATGCTTGCCTCGGAGTTTATTTCTCCCTACAAATGGTATCATAGCCTAATTTCATTTTGATCTAATTTATTGCATGTAAATTAATGCTCCTATTAATTTTGTAATAATAGCCAAAACGGATCACGAGGCTATCAGGTCATAGATGGATTAACAATCCAAATTACCCCATTCAACGAGGTATTCTATGACGTATAGCGGTACCGCACTCTTAAAATATTTTATATTTAAAACATATTGATATTGTATAAAAGTATATAATTGCTTTATATTTAATACATACTGATGTTGTATAAAAGCATTATGATTGCATGTTTAGTATAAAAACATAAATATGAGAGTCTTATTTGAATATCAAATATTTATTCATAATTTTTTTAGATTATGATCTAAATATAGGAATTATGAGTAGTTGTATAATACAAGTGATGCATGATTCAAAATATATGACATGGATGTTATGGACACATGAAATATATTTAATTTTTGGGTTAGCTAAATCAAGTCCATAAAGGATTAGACCCTAAGGTTTAAATCAAATGGACTATAAGAGCATTTGATCAAATCTAAATTGATTAGATTAGGTTAAGGATGCTCTAAATCAAACAATAGTTGTAGTTGATCATGTCCTTGTCTTTGATTAAACCAAATGGAGGTAGATTAGGCTCCGTGGTTGAGCATGAATCTCTTAAATGGTCAAATCAAAATTGGTTAACCATATTATGTCAAGGTGAGTTGGCAAGTTGCTCTAGGATCAACGATCAAATGATTTTTAATTGGGAGCTACTCGTATTGATGTGTCTTTAACGAGTTAATGGCATATCCCTCCCATCGATCTCACTTACCTAGTCAATATAGTGAACCATTTATGATTAAGACCATTTACTTGATTCGAGTTGACCCATGCCTATAAGGAAATCAGTTTGACCGATTTAGGTGCCACTTAACCTGACTTAATCTTATTTCATTCTACACTTGATTAGTTAATTTATCTTAAGATTATTAAATCCTCTAAAATTATTAGGTCCTTAAAATAAAATAGTTATATGATAGCTAGATCATAGCCTTCCATTAAGGTGGGTGATAATGAGTCCGATGTCTTTGTTGGCCCAGATGGCAACCCAAGAGGGGGGGGGGGTGAATTGGGTTCTTAAAAAATTTAAGACTTTTTGACAATTAAATGATTAGTTAGCAAGATGTGCAAGTGAGATTAACTAATACGCAATGAACAAGCAGTTAATAAAGAGAGATAGAGATAGAAAAAATTAGGCACGGCAAACACAAAGTAATTTTATAGTGGTTCGGCGCAACCAGCACCTACGTCCACTCCCAAGCTTCACTTGGGTCCACACTATAATCTCTCTAGATTACAGCCGAGTTGTTTTCCAAGCTCACAACTCAAACTTGTTGTTTTACCGGGCGCACAACGAACCCAGCTGGTTTTAACTCGGGTTTACCAGCACAAAACCCTACAAGTTGTTTTTCTAGGGCTCACAACCAACCCAACACAAGCACTCCGGCTTGTAACGAGGTATACCAACCTCCACTAATTCAATCCTCAGATTGAATCAGCAAGCAAATAATAAAGATTGTGTTTGAACAATAAAGTGCTCCCTTTGAGCAGATTTACAAATTAAGTACAAAATATTAAAAGGTTAGAAAAGCCTGATAATTTTGCCGATGGTAGATGCTTGGGCTTTCTCCCTTCTTCTCTTCAACTCCTCTAGAAGTGTGGAATCACGCCTCAGCTAGATTCTTCACGGTAGAAGTTTTGGAGTTGAGATGAAGCTTTTCCCTCTTTTGAAAATCCGTAGATTTGACCTTTGAAACGCACTTGGATTTTCTTCTGGCTTTTGTGGAATGATGAGAAGGAGTAGACGAATCTTTCACTTGGATTTCACTCCTTTTGAAACACTCCTCTTTGAGCTAAAAGATTTTTTCACTAAGCTCTGTTTTTCCCTCTTTTCAAATGATATTCTTTTCTCTCTTTTTGATTTTCTCTGGGTTGTTTTGATTTGAAAAGAGCTCCTCTATTTATAGAATCTGCAAAAATATATCCGTTAGAGATAGGGAAAAATAGCCGTTATTCAAAAATCTTACCGTTGGGGCTGATGTGTCAACATTAAAAATCGCGCCCAGAATTCGCGGAGTCGACTCGAGCTCTGAGGGAGTCGGCTCGAGGTCGATTACCAAAAATAGAAACATTTTAACCATTGAGGGGTCGACTCGCGAAAACATAAGTGTCGGCTCCTGAAAGTCGGGAGTCGACTCGAGGAATACTGGGAGTCGACTCGAGAAGTGCTCAAAAAATATGGGTTCTGTTGTTTGAGCGGAGTCGGCTCGCACAGACAGGAGTCGGCTCGCAAGAATTCAGGGGTCGACTCTTGAAAACCAAGGGTCGACTCGAGAAACTCAAGCAAACTGGGGAGTCGACTCGGAAACTCATGAGTCGGCTCGGGACCGATACAAAAATCAGAAAAATGTTCTGATTGAGTTTAAAACTTGTCCCAATTAAATTTAAAATATAAATTTGACTTGAATACATTAATTATGATATTTAACATAGATTCAAGACATGTTTCAAGAATTCATTGATTGAAATATAATGTATCAAAAAATTTCTTTTTGAAATCCTTTGAGCATACAACATGAAACTTCTTTTTCTAACAGTTCAAAATTCATTTGATATAACTATTGAAAGTTCATTCCTTTCAATTTGAATAAGCTCAAGGGTTTTTGATAAATAAACATATTGTATTCTTTAAGATACTCATGGCTTTTGGGAATCATCAAAATCAATAAAGTTGGGGCATTTATGTTTCAATAATTTCTCAACAATCTCCCCCTTTTTGATGATTGACAAAAACATTGAGTATATGCATTATAAAATTGAAAAAAAAATTGTGATTCCAAAATCAACTTTTGTGTTCATGGAAAGGCTCCCCCTTAATGAGGTAGCTCCCCCTATGAACCTTAATCATTCAAAATTTTTTAAAATCAAAACTTAAGCAATTCTTTCTTTATGACATTCAATTTATCTCTTCCCCTTATATGAAACATATATATATATTTTTTTTTAATTCTCTCCCCCTTATTTAATTAGGGCAATTAAAAAGATGATGCAATATGCAATATACGATTAACTCATATAAATCTCTCCCCCTTTTTTGTAATCAACAAAAAGGTTGAGATGCATCAGAGCATCAAATTGATTAACCTCATTCGAATTCATTCAGCATCTTAGTTATCAATTGAGTATTGAGATATTCAAAATTATATCAATTTAAACATAAGCATTCAAAGATATTCAAGGGTACTCACAATTGAAATAGACAAAAGGTGAAGCATCAAACATTTTCATTACTTCAAAGTGAAAGTACATGGAAATATAAACTTGTACAGAAAGTAAATTTACTACATCAAAAGGGTTACATGAAAACTTAGAAATTCCTTCTTGTGATTCTATTCAAATGATCTACAATTTGCTTCATTCCCTCGCATTGAAGCCTTACATAGTCTTTAAGTTTTCATCAACAAATGTGCAAGCAGAGGTGATTTTCTCTTGAAGCTCTGCATTGCATTGTGAGTAAGTCTCTGAATCCCCGCAAATGTCCTTAAGCTCTCCAAAGATGTTCTTTAAATTTTCACTTAAGGAACCGGAAGATGAGCTAAGAGTGGACTCAATCAATGCAACACGATCACTAAGAGAATACAATGCTTCTTTTAAGTTCATATACTTGTCATTAAATTCATCTTTCAATCTCTTTTCTTGATCACATAGCTCAGACTTGAATAAAGATCGAAGTTGATCCAACTGAGTATCAGAAAAACTGGCAGATGAAACAGTGGAAGACTGTACAGGATCAATAGAAGGAGCTGGGGTAGGATCTGCAGTAGGAGCTGGAATAGAATCTGGAATAGATGAATGCTGAGGAGGCTCCGGAGATGAGTGTCTCAAGGAAGATCTGGGTGCCTCTGCATCTAAATCTCTATCCTCAGTAGTAGTCTTTCTTTCCCAACTTCCATTTTTCTTAATAAATCCCATGCGATGAATTGTAGCCAAAGTATAATAATCAGTATGTCTTAGCTCTTTCTTTGGCTCACCATCACTAAACACAATCCCTTGGCTAAGAAATAATTTGGTTAATACCATGCCATAGGGTAAGCTTGATTTCTTCTTCCCACTACAGTCTGCAATATACCAAATCATCATCCTAGGCAGATTGATTGGTTTTCCTGATACAACAGCATCCATGATAAAGATATCTCGTTCTGAAACATAATCAAACCGGCCTGTTTTGGGAAATAAGATCCGGCTGCAAATATTGTGTAGAAGCCTTAGTTCCAATGGAAGTTGACTTGCAAAGACTTCCTCAAATCCCTCAAAGTTACGGTTCAACAGACGATTGAGAGCAGGAGACCTATCTTCAGGTGCAAATGTAGACGGTCCAGATAATGGTAATTTCAAAAGTCTAGAAAGAATGGAGGATGTAATATTTAAACTGATGCCTCTAACCTTGCTTACAAGGCCATCATCTCCTCTAGACAAGTTCTTGTAAAATTCTTTGACCAAGGCAGGATAGGTTGGGCAATCCAAAGAACAAATATAGTCAAAACCCATCTCTATTAGCTGCCGACCAATGATAAGTCCCTCATTCTCAAACATCTCGAAATCCACTTTCCTTCCCGTGGTTACTATTCTACTGGCTAGGAGATCTACCTGGGGGTTAGGAGTTGGAGCTGGAGCTGAGGGATCACTAGCCGAAGGCGTAGAAGAGGAATCCGTTGACGGCTCGCGGACGGGTCGTCGGACGGTCCTTTTTCTCTTCACACCGGCGCCACTCGAGCTTGCTCCTCGGGTTTTAGGGGCCATTGATCTTGAAGGATTGTATAATCAGGGGTTAATTGAAGTTTGGAGGGTTTTGGGAAAGTTTTGGAGAGGATTTGGAAGATTTTGGAAGAATGGAATGTCCGTCGGGTCGACTCGTGCCCTAAATAAATCGACTGGGACCACGTCGAGTCGACTCGCGCAAAGTGTGGAGTCGGCTCGCGACAAGTCACAGAGCACGGACACGATCTCGAGTCGACTCGCTCAGAGTAGGGGTCGACTCCTGAGTTTCAGTAGAAACTCGAGTCGACTCCGAAACTCTCGAGTCGGCTCCCGGACAAATTCAGAGAAAAAATTAGATTGAGATTCAGAGAATCCGAAATAAGTTCCAAAATTGATCTTTGAGTATGATTAAAAATCATGGACTTAGAGAGATCAAATTGATATGAGTTCTAGATAAGATTTCCTTAAGATTGAAAGAATTCTAGATATATTTCCTTAAGATTTCAAAATTTACTCAAAAGGGTTACAAATTCCTAATTCTCCTCTAAGATAACAAA